>BSBK01001904.1:1632500-1962500 GCA_027943335.1 Chamaecyparis obtusa
TTAATCACCTAAAATTTATCTAGTAAAACCTGAGCCCTAAATTCAATCAATTTTCCTTAAGAAAAAATATAAATCGAAGGCATAATTTACTAGACATAATTATGTAAGTAACCTGCATAATCCCCCTTTCATAATTAAATCAAGCATAAATCATTTCTAATATTAAAATTTGAAAAATCATTTAATTGTCAAAAAAATTATTTTAATATAAAGTCTTGGCACTTTTATTAAAAGAGGACATTGTGCAACTTAATCTTGATTAAATGACAATTAAAAGAGGATTTTCTATTTTATCTTATTCTCCAATCAAGCTTGACCAATCAAAATCCTTGGATCCTTTCACAAGGATTGATCTCTCTCACCACTCATCTCTACCTAACATCTTTTGCCTCTTAATCTCCACACTTCATTCTTGAGGCATTAACTTTAAAAGGAAGCTCTTCCTTGGCTCAGGGGATCCAACTTTTGTTATTTTTCATCCATCTATTAACATTTGATCCATCTTTTGCATCTTAAGGAGATTATTATTGCATTCTAGATTCTATCTTTATTATTTTTCATTTCCCATTTGTAGATTAATTTGCATTATTTGTTTGCTTGCATTCTAGTTTACCTTCTTAGTAGCATTTCTAGTGTTAGATTACTCTTCACTAATACATTTTGGGTCATTTTGCGACGGCTATGTGTCGCAATTGCGACAGCTATGTGTCGCAATAGCAACACCCATAGACGTCGCTATTTTTTAGTCGCAAATTGCGACGTCTATGGGTATCCGTCGCAATTGCGACACCTATCCGTCGCAATGTGGCTAAGATTTAAGAAGCGGCATGGCCGTCACCCCCCCCGTCGCATGGCTTCGGAGGGCCGTCGCAATCGCGACGGACCTCCCAAGCAATTGCGACGGGCGCCTGCATCGCATTGCGACGGGTTTCCGTCGCAATTGCGACGCCCGTGGGTGGATTAAAAAAAAAAATTAATTTAATACATTGCTTATGAACCACATTAATGCTTTTTTCTTTCAACAAATGAGGACAGCCACTGTAAAGACAACATGATAATGTACACTCACTGTAAGGACAGTCACAAATGAGGACATCTCACAGTGACTGTCCCTAGTGTAATTGCCACTTGAATGTATTGCTATTCAGCCACATTAATGCTTTTCTTCTTCAACAAATGAGGATAGTCACTGTAAAGACAACATGATAATGTACACTCACAGTGAGTGTACATTATCATGTTGTCTTTACAGTGACTATCCTCATTTGTTGAAGAAGAAAAGCATTAATGTGGCTGAATAGCAATACATTCAAGTGGCAATTACACTAGGGACAATCACTGTGAGATGTCCTCATTTGTGACTGTCCTTACAGTGAGTGTACATTATCATGTTGTCTTTACAGTGAGTGTACATTATCATGTTGTCTTTACAGTGTCAATATATGCATTATTACTTAAACTGAAGAGTACTCTAAATAATATGTCATTGTGGAGTTCTGATTGCTTCCAATTTGATATACGCTTGTTCTACTTATGTATCCAGCATCATGTAAGAAAAGTTGATGCTTTTAAATAGATTCATTTAGCCATGAAATGCCTGTGCATGTTACATACAAGATTCCAAGGCCCAAAACTGATTACTCATTATAATTCATGTACAGAATGATAATCAACCACAACGAGGCATGCGTAGGCGCTGCTTAGATTTTGAGGCATCAGAAGCTCGTAGAAGAAACTTGACCAATGGCTCATGGAATGCAACAAACTTATTGCCTAAAACAGGAGCATTGGTAACCACAGATGATGGTTTTGAAAAGAACACTTCACCATCAATGTCACGTGAGGGAACTGCAATTTCTGATGGCAAGTAACTTGTAGTATATAAGAGAGATGTAGGTACAGATGCTGGGAATACATTGCTAATGAACCACATTAATGCTTTTTTCCTTCAACAAATGAGGACAGTCACTTTAAAGACAACATGATAATGTACACTCACTATAAGGATAGTCACAAATGATGACATCTCACAGTGACTGTCCCTTGTGTAATTGCCACTTGAATGTATTGCTATTCAGCCACATTAATGCTTTTCTTCTTCAACAAATGAGGATAGTCACTCTAAAGACAACATGATAATGTACACGGGCTGTAAGTGTACATTATCATGTTGTCTTTATAGTGACTGTCCTCCTTCAAGTGGCAATTACACAAGGGACAGTCACTGTAAAGGCAACATGATAATGTAGAGAAACGTTGTCATTTGTATTTTCAACAGTGTCGAGAGAGATTCCCTCCGCGAAATCATAGCTACAATTTCTGAGTACGTTGGGTTTATTTTTCTTTTGCCATTATTATGTAATCTGGTATTCAGCTGTTACAGAGCTAAAATACCCAGAAATGAGGACATATCTGTGTTGAATTTATTGTTAGCGGCTCTGGTTATTTAGAAGTTTAATTTTATTTGTTCATCTTTCAAGCACAAACATTTCTGGACCGTAACATCTTCATTGTTTCGGGTATGCAATGAAACAGCCGTAACTTACAACTACCTTCACGGTACTTGTGTACATTATCATGTTGTCTTTACAGTGACTGTCCTCATTCAAGTGGCAATTACACAAGGGACAGTCACTGTGAGATGTCCTCATTTGTGACAAGGACAGTCACACGAGGACATCTCACAGTGACTGTCCCTTGTGTAATTGCCACTTGAATGTATTGCTATTCAACCACATTTATGGGCCCGTTTGGACCCCAGCACACAGTAGCATCTACAGAGAAGAATATCCCAGGTGTAACAAGTTGTAAGAATATACCAACAGTTCTAAGAAGTTCCCTAGCACATAGTAGCATCTACAGAGAAGAATATACAACATGAGGGCAGCCACTGTAAAGACAACATGATAATGTACACTCATTGTATGTGTACATTATCATGTTGTCTTTACAGTGACTGTCCTCATTCAAGTGGCAATTACAGAAGGGACAGTCATTGTGAGATGTCCTCATTTGTGACAAGGATAGTCACACATGAGGACATCTCACAGTGATTGATTGTCCCTTGTGTAATTGCCACTTGAATGTATTGCTATTGAACCACATTAATGCTTTTCTTCTTCAACAAATGAGGACAGTCACTCTAAAGACAACATGATAATGTACACTCATTGTAAGGACAGTCACAAATGAGGACATCTCACAGTGACTATCCCTTGTGTAATTGCCACTTGAATTACACAAGGGACAGTCATTGTGAGATGTCCTCATTTGTGACGAGGATAGTCACACATGAGGACATCTCACAGTGATCGATTGTCCCTTGTGTAATTGCCACTTGAATGTATTGCTATTGAACCACATTAATGCTTTTCTTCTTCAACAAATGAGGACAGTCACTCTAAAGACAACATGATAATGTACACTCACTGTAAGGACAGTCACAAATGAGGACATCTCATAGTGACTGTCCCTTGTGTGATTGCCACTTGAATGTATTGCTATTCAGCCACATTAATGCTTTTCTTCTTCAACAAATGAGGATAGTCACTCTAAAGACAACATGATAATGTACACGGGCTGTAAGTGTACATTATCATGTTGTCTTTACAGTGACTGTCCTCCTTCAAGTGGCAATTACACAAGGGACAGTCACTGTAAAGGCAACATGGTAATGTAGAGAAACGTTGTCATTTGTATTTTCAACAGTGCCGAGAGAGATTCCCTCCGCGAAATCACAGCTACAATTTCTGAGTACGTTGGGTTTATTTTTCTTTTTTCATTATTATGTAATCTGGTATTCAGCTGTTACAGAGCTAAAATACCCAGAAATGAGGACATATCTGTGTTGAATTTATTGTTAGCGGCTCTGGTTATTTAGAAGTTTAATTTTATTTGTTCATCTTTCAAGCACAAACGTTTTGTGGACCGTAACATCTTCATTATTTCGGGTATGCAATGAAACAGCCGTAACTTGCAACTACCTTCACGGTACTTGTGTACATTATCATGTTGTCTTTACAGTGACTGTCCTCATTCAAGTGGCAATTACACAAGGGACAGTCACTGTGAGATGTCCTCATTTGTGACAAGGACAGTCACACATGAGGACATCTCACAGTGACTGTCCCTTGTGTAATTGCCACTTGAATGTATTGCTATTCAACCACATTTATGGGCCCGTTTGGACCCCAGCACACAGTAGCATCTACAGAGAAGAATATCCCAGGTGTAACAAGTTGTAAGAATATACCAACAGTTCTAAGAAGTTCCCTAGCACATAGTAGCATCTACAGAGAAGAATATACAACATGAGGGCAGCCACTGTAAAGACAACATGATAATGTACACTCATTGTATGTGTACATTATCATGTTGTCTTTACAGTGACTGTCCTCATTCAAGTGGCAATTACAGAAGGGACAGTCATTGTGAGATGTCCTCATTTGTGACAAGGATAGTCACACATGAGGAC
The DNA here is from genome assembly GCA_027943335.1 of Chamaecyparis obtusa. Lineage (NCBI taxonomy): Eukaryota > Viridiplantae > Streptophyta > Pinopsida > Cupressales > Cupressaceae > Chamaecyparis > Chamaecyparis obtusa. The sequence goes on from BSBK01001904.1 coordinate 1,636,975, forward strand.
ATCTCACAGTGATCGATTGTCCCTTGTGTAATTGCCACTTGAATGTATTGCTATTGAACCACATTAATGCTTTTCTTCTTCAACAAATGAGGACAGTCACTCTAAAGACAACATGATAATGTACACTCACTGTAAGGATAGTCACAAATGAGGACATCTCACAGTGACTGTCCCTTGTGTAATTGCCACTTGAATTACACAAGGGATAGTCATTGTGAGATGTCCTCATTTGTGACAAGGACAATCACACATGAGGACATCTCACAGTGATTGTCCCTTGTGTAATTGCCACTTGAATGTATTGCTATTCAACCACATTAATGCTTTTCTTCTTCAACAAATGAGGACAGTCACTCTAAAGACACCATGATAATGTACACTCACTGTAAGGACAGTCACAAATGAGGACATCTCATAGTGACTGTCCCTTGTGTAATTGCCACTTGAATGTATTGCTATTCAGCCACATTAATGCTTTTCTTCTTCAACAAATGAGGATAGTCACTCTAAGGACAACATGATAATGTACACTCACTGTAAGTGTACATTATCATGTTGTATTACAAATGGACCTTATGTTGGTCGGGATATAAGTGCAAAAAAAAAAAGGAACGTTGTCATTTGTGTTTTCAACAGCGCCGAGAGAGATTCCCTCCACGAAATCAAGTGGGTTATCATTTGTGTTTTGAACAAAGCGGGTTGTCATTTGTGTTTTGAACAGCACCGAGAGAGATTCCCTCCGCGAAATCAAGCGGGTTGTCATTTGTGTTTTCAACAGCGCCGAGAGAGATTCCCTCCGCAAAATCACAGCTACAATTTCTGAGTACGTTGGGTTTATTTTTCTTTTGTCATTATTATTTAATCTGGTATTCAGCTGTTAGAGAGCTAAAATACCCAGAAATGAGGACATATCTGTGTTGAATTTATTGTTAGCGGCTTTGGTTATTTAGAATGCTTCCCCACAATACTTAATTACACAAGGGACAGTCACTGTGAGATGTCCTCATTTGTGACAAGGACAGTCACACATGAGGACATCTCACAGTGACTGTCCCTTGTGTAATTGCCACTTGAATGTATTGCTATTCAACCACATTTATGGGCCCGTTTGGACCATGACACACAGTAGCATCTACAGAGAAGAATATCCCAGGTGTAACAAGTTGTAAGAATATACCAACAGTTCTAAGAAGTTCCCTAGCACATAGTAGCATCTACAGAGAAGAATATACAACATGAGGGCAGCCACTGTAAAGACAACATGATAATGTACACTCATTGTATGTGTACATTATCATGTTGTCTTTACAGTGACTGTCCTCATTCAAGTGGCAATTACAGAAGGGAAAGTCATTGTGAGATGTCCTCATTTGTGACAAGGATAGTCACACATGAGGACATCTCACAGTGATCGATTGTCCCTTGTGTAATTGCCACTTGAATGTATTGCTATTGAACCACATTAATGCTTTTCTTCTTCAACAAATGAGGACAGTCACTCTAAAGACAACATGATAATGTACACTCATTGTAAGGACAGTCACAAATGAGGACATCTCACAGTGACTGTCCCTTGTGTAATTGCCACTTGAATTACACAAGGGACAGTCATTGTGAGATGTCCTCATTTGTGACAAGGATAGTCACGCATGAGGACATCTCACAGTGATCGATTGTCCCTTGTGTAATTGCCACTTGAATGTATTGCTATTGAACCACATTAATGCTTTTCTTCTTCAACAAATGAGGACAGTCACTCTAAAGACAACATGATAATGTACACTCACTGTAAGGACAGTCACAAATGAGGACATCTCACAGTGACTGTCCCTTGTGTGATTGCCACTTGAATGTATCGCTATTCAGCCACATTAATGCTTTTCTTCTTCAACAAATGAGGATAGTCACTCTAAAGACAACATGATAATGTACACGGGCTGTAAGTGTACATTATCATGTTGTCTTTACAGTGACTGTCCTCATTCAAGTGGAAATTACACAAGGGACAGTCACTGTGAGATGTCCTCATTTGTGACAAGGACAGTCACACATGAGGACATCTCACAGTGACTGTCCCTTGTGTAATTGCCACTTGAATGTATTGCTATTCAACCACATTTATGGGCCCGTTTGGACCGCGGCACATAGTAGCATCTACAGAGAAGAATATCCCAGGTGTAACAAGTTGTAAGAATATACCAACAGTTCTAAGAAGTTCCCTAGCACATAGTAGCATCTACAGAGAAGAATATGGGTCAACGAGGTTGACTTCAAAGCCATGCAATCTAATGGTAATAGTAATATCATAATTTGACATACTATCAGAAATACTTCCTAAATAGACTATTCAATCTTATAAGAGATGGATTCATGAGAACTATTATTTATGAAATATGAGTCAATGACTTTAATTAAAAAAATTACACAATCTAATTCTTGTAAAAATATCAAAATTTGACACATTGAAAATACCTTCCAAAAGTATCGTTAATTGATTAATATGAATCACTACTCATGAAATATAATTTTATAAACCTAATCTAAAAACTACACAATAAAAATCTTAATAGCAATATTGTAAGAAACTATTCCCAAAAGCAAGCCTAATAAAATTTGATGAAAATAATTTTTGTTTCACTCAACTTTGACATTCACAACTTCCTCTTTTATTATAATAAGAAAAAAAATGTCTTTTTAGATATACCTCATGAACCATACTCGAATAATCTATCATTTTTCTTCTCAAAAACATATTTGCAGAGCCTGCTTCTTTTACTTGTTTGTACTTTTATCTCTCTGATGGAAAGGGTTCCTTCAGGACACATTTTTCCAAGTTCACTGCTTGAGATATTTGAGGAGGGTTCCCCTGCTTGAGTATCCATCCAACCCATATTCGAGTAGTTCTACAATTGCACAGTCTAAATTAATAATACTGACAATTGAATGACGAATGATGATACATAGAATTGATATAAACTAATCCTAAAAACACTAAAACATTATTAATATATTTATATTTCATAAATAAAATTGATATAAAAGATTTGGAAAGATACATTAAAAAATAGAAAAACAGTAATTTATAATAGAAGGAAACTTAAATTGCTATTTAAAAAAAAAACAAGAGTCTTAAATCTTATCATTTTGTTTCATTATCATCCATAAGTACACACCTCTAGCATAATAATTATATTTTACCACCCATAAAATGAAAAAAAGATTTTCACAAGAGAAATTGAAGCTAGATTATAAAAATGAACCATCTTATTGGAAACTGGAACTGTTATCATACCCAAAAGGACTACAAAATTTCACCTTATCATACCCAGATTGTTGCTTTGCCTGGCGGAGGGAAATTTGATCAGTAAAATTGACACAGAGTATGTTGTCTCCATTGTCATGCTGGATAACAAAACACCAACTTTAATGGGCATGTACTGTCCCTTGTGTAATTGCCACTTGAATGCATTGCTATTTGATGCAGGGGCATCCCTAATGCAAGCCAAAGACACCATGATTGAAGGAAGTTGCCATGAAGCCAAGGAGTCAAATCCTATCAATTGGAACATAAGATTTTCACCTTGGAGCTTTGAAGGATTGACTGGTGAAAGGTCCTTTTGATTGACAAATCAGAGTCTTTTTGAATGACAAATCAGAGTCTTTTTGAATGACAATCAATTAGAATAGGAGTTTTAGATGTTTTCTTGGTTTGTAATAAATATTAAGGATTGATCTTATCTCCTTATAAACATCCACTTGTTGGACACAAGACCCCTTGGTGACTTATAAACCTTGGGCATCTTTTGAGTCCTTGGATGAAATGAGCATAGTAAGTGTTTATTAGGTGTCTTTTAGATGTTGTTAAGAAGTTTGAAGGTCCAAAATAACTTTAATAAGGTTCCTAAAGTTTCACAACACATTTTTAACCTTCTCGGCAAAGTTGTTTGCAAAGTTGTAATGCAACTTTAAAAGTTGCTTAGCAAAGTTGACATTTGTTGGATAAACTGTTCTAACCACCTAGATGGTTGAACCAACGTTTGGAGAGCCTATTTTAGGCTTCAAATGGTCGAAGACAGATAGAGAACCAGTATTGTAATCATTTTGCTTTCATAAAAAATAAAAATAACCCTGTTTTAGTGCATTTCTGGTGAAAAATGAACTCTGTACAGCTGTACGGATGGTGGTTGGATGATAAAATTTGCCTGGAAGTTGTAATAGTGACATCTGATGCTTTGGAAGTTGGTTTGATTGATTCTCTTTGTTTTATATCTAAGTTATTTCAAATTTTCTGTGCATTGTTTACAAACCCTCATTTTCAGGGTTTGACTGATGTAAAGACCTTAACTCACGTTTCAACCATTGGAATTCCTTCTTCCTTGGTGGAATGAGAGTTAAGGATGTATATTTGTATATTCTAAAAGCCCTGACTACTCTGCATCACTATTGAACCACATTAATGCTTTTTTCCTTCAATAAATGAGGACAGTCACTGTAAAGACAACATGATAATGTACACTCACTGTAAGGATAGTCACAAATGAGGAAATCTCAGAGTGATTATCCCTTGTGTAATTGCCGCTTGAATACATTGCTATTGAACCACATTAATGCTTTTTTCCTTCAAGTGGCAATTACACAAGGGACAGTCACTGTGAGATGTCCTCATTTGTGACAAGGACAGTCACACATGAGGACATCTCACAGTGACTGTCCCTTGTGTAATTGCCACTTGAATGTATTGCTATTCAACCACATTTATGGGCCTGTTTGGACCACGGCACACAATAGCATCTACAGAGAAGAATATCCCAGGTGTAACAAGTTGTAAGAATATACCAACAGTTCTAAGAAGTTCCCTAGCACATAGTAGCATCTACAGAGAAGAATATACAACATGAGGGCAGCCACTGTAAAGACAACATGATAATGTACACTCATTGTATGTGTACATTGTCATGTTGTCTTTACAAGGATAGTCATTTGTGACAAGGATAGTCACACATGAGGACATCTCACAGTGATCGATTGTCCCTTGTGTAATTGCCACTTGAATGTATTGCTATTGAACCACATTAATGCTTTTCTTCTTCAACAAATGAGGACAGTCACTCTAAAGACAACATGATAATGTACACTCACTGTAAGGACAGTCACAAATGAGGACATCTCACAGTGACTGTCCCTTGTGTGATTGCCACTTGAATGTATTGCTATTCAGCCACATTAATGCTTTTCTTCTTCAACAAATGAGGATAGTCACTCTAAAGACACAATGATAATGTACACGGGCTGTAAGTGTACATTATCATGTTGTCTTTACAGTGACTGTCCTCCTTCAAGTGGCAATTACACAAGGGATTTGTGTTTTCATTTGTGTTTTCAACAGCGCCATAACCCTCCATGAAATCACATCGGGATATAAGGGCAAAACAAACAAGAACGTTGTCATTTGTATTTTCAACAGCGCCGAGAGAGATAAACAAACTTAAAACTCAGACATAAGAAAGATGAAGGCAATGCTTCAAAAGGCCGATGCCCTAAATACGGGAAAACACAATACCACCATTAAACGATGCCCTAGTCACCGTATCAATGCTGCCAGCTCCGTACCAGTATGCTGACTGCTCACTTTCATCCTGTGATAAAGGTAACTTCATTAATCATACTTGAAATGGCAGCATACGAACTAAAGCTGATGAACATTTATAAACTAAAAGTTTAAAACTACAGATTACAAATGTAGTAGTTTCATACGAAAAGAACTTGATGTCTGAAATTTACCATTAGAAGTATCCAAAGGAATACCACAGTACTGTTGAACTTGGAGAATCGGAGATGATCTACACAGCAAGGTTCAACAGTTGTAAGGACTGTTACACCATCTTTAGCATTTGAATACATTTTCTCCTTGGCTTCTGGTGGATCCTCAAAGACCCCCAATGACGTTTTCCCTACAATTATCAATTGTTTGTCAGTATGAGATATTAATAAATAAACATTAATCACAATATTAGGCAAACAATGTTCTTGATGTCTGAATCTAAATCACAGAAAGCTCTAATAAAGTAGTTCTCAGTTTCACATTAAACTAAGTTTCAATTTCAAATGGTTATAATAATTTTTGCAAGTTATAAGTAGCTGGTTACAGTATATGACATAAAAAGAAAAAAAATCATTTCTATTCTTTTCTTCTTTTTCTCTTTCAACGAAGCTTTTGCACCACGCAAATGCATACCAAGAATTTCTCAGGAGGTTTCAAGACCATTGCATACCAAACTTCTTCTCTGTAGATGCTACTGTGTGTCGTGGTCCAAACGGGTCCAAATAGACCTAGTGACTCTAGTAGGTCTCCAAAACCTGTTCTGCAGCAATAACTCTTCAATTTGACAAAGGACCTTATGAACTTATATGTTTTTTGAGTACCCTTTTTGATGTTCTAACAATCCTCCAACTCCCAGACCTTGACTCCACTCCAGAGCATATCAATGTCCTTATTGAGTCCGCAGACCTAATGCATGCCTTTGGGTGTGGGTTCCAAAACAAGGCATTGAAAATGGGTGCATGAAACCAAGATCAGAGTTTGAAGATGTCCACCATGCTCTAAAGATCTAGATTCAACAAGGTTTGAGGTCCTTTACTTGCCGCTACCCTCTGATCTTGCATAATCCATCAACTCCTAGTCAAGAACATTGAGATTCTTGACCTAGGGCTTGCTCTTGAAATTCTCTGGCTTAGTATCCTGTTCCAAAGCTTTTAAAATATGAAAATAAACCCCCTTAACTTGCATTTTACAAAGAACAGAGGATATCCTATGGTTTATTTGCAAGTTAAGGCCATTTGAATGCAATAACCCAAAAAATGAGGGTTTGACAGAACAACAGATAAGAAAAAGGAATAACTTTGATATAAGGTGTCTTGAATCTACCAAATAAACTCTCAAAGCATAAGATATAAATACTCTAACTTCCACACTGGTCTGCCCTCCCTTTCACATTCGTACACTATACAGTGCTTGAAGGAAATGCACAAAAAAGGCTCTGAAATAGTGGCTCTATCTGACAGAGAGTCCATGCTAGGCTTCATGACTAACCTAGAGCACATTCCTTGTTATGGAGGAAGTTTGAATGGTGAAGAACTTATGGAATGGATAGAGGACCTAGATAACCATTTTGACTACAAGTATCTTATTAATAACCATTTTGACTACAAGTATCTTATGGATAGAGGACCTTGATAACCATTTTGACTCATTTAGTATCTTATTGAGCTTCACTTTGTTTCGAGAATATAGTTTAATATTCTCTACTAAACAGGGCCAACCACGTGAAGGTGGAAGCTCATTTGGCCCCACCCCCCTCCCCCTAACATCACTCTACATTCTCCGTTAACATCTAACATTCATTCATTCTTTCAATTATTAATAAAATGTAACATTCAATCAATATCACATGATAACATTCATTAACACATTAGATTCGTTAACACACAACATTCATCAATATGAAAATAAACACATAATTCATGAACATTCATTAGCACATAATTAAATTCATTGAGACATAAAATTCAGTCATTATCAATTAAGGTATTTAGATGACAATCATTTCTTTTTTCTCTTTCTAATTTTTTTTTCTATGTAAGCTCTAAGAGGAGCATCAATGTTATCATCAATACCCCCCTCATCAGTTGTTTTGTTCTTTGTTCTTGATGATCTCAAATTCCTATGCTGCTGCAAAGGGGGGTCCTCTACAATAACAAATAAAAGAGTTAAATTTAAAATATTTAATTATAATTGTTACAAGTATTTAATTATTTTAAAGAACATAACTGTGGCGCTCTTTAATTACCTGATCTGGCCACATCATTTTGTCTAGACTCAACCTCAACATGCTCATGAGCACCGACCCCTCGATCCTCTACAGTTGCTATACAAAATGTTACATTAATCCAAACACCAATTGTAATTACATATAAAAATTTAAATAGCAAATGTATACCTCCACCACTAGGATGCACATCATGCGAACCTTCATTATGCATAGATTGTGTAGAAGGATTGTCAGGTTGCATTCCAATATCCTACACATTGTTATCATTGCTTTCTTAAAATAGATATACTCACTTTATATTAGAACTTAACATCAAATAGACTAATTGGTAAAGTATTCAATTTGAAATAAATTTCATTTAGCTTATTTACCTGTGGCTCAGATGCATCATTATTTGAACCTTGCACACTGATTTCAGCTCGTAGCCGTTCAGCCACGGCTCTATAGCCTTGTTGGAAGCCAATTCTCTTGTCCTCTTCTGTGAGGCATCTATTGAACTCTGACCCCTACATTTTTTCTTGGTATGGTGAATTTTACTTGCATTGTTTGATCAAAAAAAATTTCCTTGCAATATATAAAAAAATTGATACAAGTTTTCATTTACTAATACTTACAACTCGTGCTTGAAGTTTGGAAAAACCACCAGAGCCGAGCTTGTGTGTCCCGTGCTTTTCTAATCTTGCCTTTGTTGCCTTTGATGTGTCAGGCAATCTATGAAAAGTTTGAAATATGTTAGAGACCAATATAGGAAAAATTTAGAGGTTAATTAGTACATAATTACATTCTCAAAAGTATCACATACCTTGCTCTACTCTCTACTGGCGTAATTCCTTTTTTCATGTCGGCTTTATACTTTCCATCCAAAATCAAACCCTACCACTCAGCCTCAAGAACACAGGGCGGACGCTCGTGCCTTGGGTTAACCTCTAAATATTTCCTGTACTGGTCCCTAATATACTTCAAACATAAACCAGCTCTTTCAAGGAGCTTGTTTCTCTCGAATGCACGAGGTCCAAAAAGCTGGGTCATACTATCTACAAGATCATCCTTCAACTTTTTATCTTGGTTATTCCACCTTTTAAGTAAAAAAAAACATGTTAGACTCATAAATGAAGAGAAGCTACCTTTAATATAGTTCAAGAAATTGATGAAAAGGAAAACTATTCTAGCAATGATATGAAATCAAAATAGTGGTTTGGGGTTTTAGTTAGGATATGATGTTCCACCATGTACGTATGGTGGGCCCGAATATCCGCAAACACTCGTCACCAAGTTTTCGCCAAAAAATATCATTCCCTACAAAATAATCATGGGATCATTAGTCGATGAAGAGTGATCAAAAACTAAATTACTATTATATCACTATAGAATAATAATAACTTTAAAGTACCTGGAAGTTTGGATACTTTTAAGGGAACGCCTTCATCATCGCTGATGATCAATACGCAATCCTTCACCGTTCCCGTACTAGGAACACGGGAACATCCAGGAAATGATGTTGCATCGGGACTTGTTGCATCTCCTATTGCAAAAAATGAAAACCATTATCAAATGCCTCCAAGAAATAATACTTCAAGGGAAATAAATTGGTGCAGAGCACCCATGGCACAAACACAATCAAGGGATCTACATCGTAAACACATAACACTTAAACACATAACAAAAGAGAGAAAAAGAGGGATTTGTGTACCAGTAGATGGTGCAACAGTTGGTGCATTTAGGCTGTGTGTTGTTGACATGGCAGTCGGCAAGACATTTGTGGCTGTCCTGGATGGAGGCGGCGTTGTCATATCATCATGGAAAGGAGCTGAAGAATAAAATTGTTAGAGCATGCATAAATATAGAATGCGTGGACTAGCATGGACAAGATTGTTAGAGCATTAAAAAAAAAGATTGTTCGAGCATGTATTGTCAATGATTATGATCATTCCTATATATATTCAGTGGAAAACACAAGTGGGGAATGGAACATGTGATCTACCTGAACCACTTGCAATACCGGCCTCATCATGGGAATGGGGTTCAAAATTACGCAAATAACTCTGTAAAGACAATGCATCCATATTTTAATTAATGTCATAAAAGAGCATAACATAAAAACCATTATTGAACTCTTGTAATAATTAAAAATTTCATTAATACTTACTTTAAAGTTTTCAGAAGTGCGCAACAACTCAGCTGCCCTGTCTTTTATTTCCTGAGTCTGAGGATGTATGGATACCAAACGTAGAAGTTCTTTCCCAATTTTCTTTAGCAGCTTTTTAATGGAACCGATCGGGTCATCGGTCTCTGCTAAATCAATAAAAAAAGGGTCCACAAGGGGGGACTCCTGAGGGACTGCAGGTTGCTTTCCCTCTCTCCGACCACCGGCCCTCTGTGACAACAATAGTATTAGTATTATCAAAATTACTCCAAAATAATGAAGAAAATAACATTAAAAAAAATAACATTTTGCTTCTATCTAGTTTGCACAATTACAATGAATTTTACCTGCTCATGTGTAGATGAGCTAGGAATATCGTCACCATCACCTTCGGGCGGTCGCTCCATATTGTGCCCCTGTGTCAAAGATCAAGTATAAAAATGTTAGCCAAAAATTTAATAACTAAATGGTATGTTGGAGTCATTGATTAGAAGTTGGTTTAATAGTATGTACCACCCCCATGATAGTAGCCTCGTTTGTATCTATGCGGTTCAAATTGTAATCAATAAGCAGCTCTTCCCCTGCACGTATTGATTTTATCGCACAGATGAATACACGATTTCCCTCGCGCGCCTCAAATATGCAATTGGGTTGCTTTATAGTTGACCCAGGTCGTGTACTATTTATAAAACCCGCAATATTCCCTGTTGCTTTTGGCCTTCCATCAATGTATATAGCCACACTTTTACTTTGATTATTGTCTTGCTGTTGTATATAATTTGCCGAGAGTGCATACCTACGCATACTTTTTTTATATTGAACAATATGCATCCAACTTTTGTAATCGTAACATGGTCCAACATACTCCATCAATTCAGAAACTTTGTTGTAAGACACCTTTATGCCATCCATAGAAAATAGGCCCAAACCATGTAATGATGATGGTGCTATGCGATATATCCTCTCATTAACACAAAAATCAATGTTTATTGGAGGAAGTTCCTTGGGTACCCAATGTTTCTGTAGATGTTGGTACCTCAAGGGCACCTCGATGTCGCCTTTCATCTCATCATCATAAGAACATGACCCCCCTTGAGCAAGGAAAAATTTCATGTGTTTATTGAATTTCCTTCTAGTCCTTTGACCTCTAGTTAATCTCCCTATTCTAGATAAACTGCATGTCTCACTTTCCTCTTCTATTCCTATATTTCCCTCACTCGAGGAAGACACTTCTGACAAATACCTATTTGCTGGTACCTGCAAATGGGAGAGATCTTAGAAGACATCAATCTTACTATTGATAAGTGTATTAAATAGACTTTCTATAAGGTGTATTGACTTATACCTGTCGATCCATGAGACTGTGCGGGATGCTCTTGAAAGGGGTTCAATTTCCTGCAAATGTAATTCAATTATCGTGAGCATAATCACATCATAATCATAATCACATCCATCATAAGCATCACATAAAAATTAAAAACATTAAAACGTACACATTATAACACTTATAGCTTTTAAATAGATAATGAATAAACTATGTAACCATTTAGGACAAATATATTTCTATCAAGAAATGAATATTAAATACATTAAGGATTGATGGCATACCTTTAAATTTCATCATCATCATCCTCATCATCATCATCATCATCATCATCATCATCCTCGTCATCGTCGTCATCATCATCGTCCTCGTCCTCGTCGTCGTTGTCGTCATCATCAACATCATCATCATCAACATCATCATCATCAACATCAACATCATCTTCATCATCATCATCAGTAGCAGCATCATCTTCTTCTTCTTCTTCATGAAAATTTGTCTCAGGAACATCATCCAATAATTGTCGATCGTGATCATCATCTACATCATCTTCTACTTCTTCGGTATCTTCTTCTTCCATCGCATTATACTTTATCGGCCTTCCTCTCGGTTCATGTCTAACAACAAATGACCAACCCGGTTTATGTGAAACCTCTAAGTAAAATACCTGTTCACATTGGCTTGGAAGAACATAGGGCTCATCCCCAACTGGCTCAAACGACCTTGTATTAACCATTGTAAATCCATTATCATGTTCAATAACAGTTCTATTAGGATCATTTGGATTAAGTCGTAGCCTGTACCATTTGACAACGAAGAGTACTAATTTGAAGGAACTAAAGTCGCACTCAAATATATCATCCAAAATGCCATAGTATTGATTTTTAGACTCTTGAGGATCTAAGTCATTTCTAGATGAAATATTAGTCACTTGAAAGACTGCAGTTATTCCAGAATCACAAGTTTTCTTCGTGTCATCCAACACTTTGACGCGAAATTTTTGACCATTACAGAACATACCCTTGTGGTGTTTAACCTGCAATAATATGTGAAACATGTCAAAATTATTATATCGTGAGTTGATAAACATACGGGTGATTAATAATTTTGTACGTACCTGGAAATCTCTTAAACCATATGCTAAATCTATTTCCCTTTGCGTAACATTAGAATCTCCATTATGATGAGCTTCTTTAACCAATGAAGATACACCTTCCCATGTTAATGTGTGACCAGAATGTTGACATCGTTCAATCCATACCGTCATCCAATCAAGATTGTTTGCAATATACAAATGTAGTGCATCCCACTCTCGAGCAACTGTACAAAAAAAAAATAGACGACTTACAACTGATTTATTTTGAAGATTAAGAAATAATTTATTACAATAACATCTTATAATTTATTACCTGTCACTTTCCTCAATCTACCTTTCCCCATCAAGTACTCCCCTTTGAATTTTTTAAAAGGGTCGAGATCCCAAATGCGATCTACATGGATATTTGAAGCAAACTTAGGAAGATATTCAGTAATGTACACCATAGTCTGGTATACCATGTATCCCTCTACCATAGAACCCTCAGGATGTGCTCTTTGTCGAACCAAAGCCTTCAAAGATTTCAAGTGCCTCTCAACCATCCACATTGACCTAGTGTGTGCAGGTCCACACAATTCAATCTCCTCAACTTGGTGTATGAGGTAGTGTTCTTGTGCATTGAAAAAAGTTGGAGGTAGACACTTTTGCATTTCACACAATAAATGAGGAATTCTTCTCTTCCAATAGTTTATATCTTCTTTATGGATTTCTTTAGATGACAACCACCTACATTAAGAGATTCGAGTCACAAAAAATATATAAATACGAGACTTTACAAAATAATATACAATAGATTACATAGCAAGAAAAACAAATCGCGAATATAATAAATATATACAACAAATTGAACAAATATTACTGCTTACCTCATGTATTTTCCAAGATCATATATCACTTGTTTGATGTTATTGTTGAAGTGCTCTGGGAGAGATAGAGGTAGCACGTACTGCAGTAATTATAAACCAATCATTTCATTATTTTCTAACATAACATAATGAATAGTACACGTAGTTTATGAATATATTGTAAATACAGAAGAACATAACTTACCTTGATGAAAGTATGCCAATCATGCGTTTTGAGCCCTGGCCCAAATTCACTTTTCTTTGATATGAGATTGCTTATGTTCCCAGCAAATCCTGTGGGAAATCGAATTTTTCGTATGACTTCTTTTATGGCATCACTTTGCTGCTCCGTTAATAACCAAGGAAGGGCACTTATATTAATCTGATCTCTATTGCTATTTGAGTGAATGAAATTCTTCAGTGCATGATTGGATTCATGAATGTCATTACAAATTTTGACAATTTTTTCTTTGTCACACCTTCCATCCAGTATTTTCCACAATGTCTCTGTTATATTCTTTCCAACATGCATAAGATCAAACAAATGCACAATTTGTAGGTCCTCGTAGTAGGGCAACCTACTAAATTGTCTGGGATAGCTTTTTAGTCCCTTTGGAAGGTTGTCAGTAGTGCCTTGACGACCTTCACGATCATCAATTACATAATTAGTAAACAAAAATCACAATAGAAATATATAAATTACAAACATAAACCATTAAGTGGAATGACATTACCTCGACGATTAATTCTATTATATTCCAACTTCCATAGGCGAGGTGTCATTCTTCGTGGCTTTGATGTAGTCTCTTCTTTCCCATTGAAAAGATGTTTTTCCATACTTCGATACTTATGATTCCTGTGGAGGAAGTGTCTGTACTCATCAAACACATGCTTTCCTAAACTTTTTGAATGACGAGATTTCATCTTTGGACCACAAACTGGACATGCAAATTTTTCCTTTGTTTGAAGACCTACAAGATAATGATATAATTGGATTATTAAATATGTTGATTTTTATAATTAGAATTATCATGCGCAACTTGAATTCACTATAACATACCACAAAAATGTGTTAGCCCTGGGGCATCATGTATTGTCCATACAAGTATTGCATGGAATTGAAATTGTCTTTGTCCTATTGGTCTAGACACGTCATACATAGTGACACCGTTCCATAACTCCACCAACTCGTCAATAAGAGGCTCAATATATACATTCATATCTTTAACTTGATATTTACCTACTTGAATGAACAGTAACATTACATAATTATTGTGACCATTTTACTGTAAGATTTGTAAGTACATGTAAATTAATAACTATCAAATGATAAAATACCTGGAACAATCATTGCCAACATAATGTGCTCCCTCTTTATTGACATCCACGGAGGAATGTTATTGTTGATAACAAAAACAGGCCACACCGAGCAGACAGATCTCATCTCTCCAAATGGATTGACACCATCCACTGCCAATGAAAGCCTGAGATTACGAGGTTCTTCTTTGAAGTGTTGCCACTTTTCCTCTATGTGCATAAATGCCGAACCATCCGCAGGGATTCGAATAATGTCATCTCGACTTCTATTGCGTGCATGGTAATCCATAAATTGTGCCAAGCTAGTACACCTGAATAATTGTCGCATCCGTGGAATAATGGGGATGTAACGAAGAACCTTGTGAGGCACCTTTTTTGTTATTCGATCTGTTCGATATCTACTCATATGACATACAGGGCATTGTGTTGCAAATTCATGTTCTTTATAATATATAATATGATCATTGGGACAAGCATGTATTGCTTGATACTCCATTCCAATATCTTTCATAATAGCAGATAATTCTCGATATGAGCGAGGTAGAATATTTGATGGTGGTAACAAAAACTCGCCTATCAATCTACAGCAAAAAATATAAGTTGTTAATATAAACAATATTAGTGGTACATTATTCACCCTTTGTTAACTATAAAGACATATATGACATACCTTAACATACGTGACATTGTTATGTTGGATAAACCATTCATAACCTTCAAGTTCAACAACAACAATACAGCAGAGAGAAGAGTTGTTTGGGAGTCTTTGTATAGGGGCTCGTATGCCTTCTCAAGTAGAGGTACATCAAGGCTATCATCATCATCATGATCAGATCCGCTTGGACTAAATGTGTCATGGATCAATGTATTTATACCATCATCTTCAATTGTGTTTTCTGGCGCATGATCGTCATCTTCCATGGGATCATTATCTTCACCTTGGATATTCGCACCCCCATGTTCCTCCATATCATGTACTTCCCTGGGGAGATCAACCTATATAAAATTGATTAACATAAATAAACCATGATCTTCAACTCATCATCAAGTGATTTCATATGTATATAAATTGTTAAAATGATATAATGAACAACTTACCAGTGGATGATAGTCATGCCCCCCTTCAATGTGACCATTCTCCCTACAATGTCTCTTAACTGTTTTGATTAGCAATCTTCTACGGTTTAAGCCCTTACAAATTTTGCAGGGACAATAACATTTTCCATCACCTTTTCTTTTCAAGTTAGACCACAATTTAGCGATTGTCTCCCTATTTTGTTCTTCACTTATATTATCTGACATGATCGTTCTTCGCAGGAAGCAAAAATTGGGCTATGAAAACTTCGGTCTACAACTTTCAGTGACTAAGCAAAATTGTCAAAAGTACACAAAACATATAAGCTACAAGGCCTTCTTGCTTAGCTCTAGAAGCTCTCTAGCAATCAAAACATATAAGCTACAAGGCCTAACAGCAATTTCAAAACATATAAGCTACAAGGCAAGACATATTACATGACATGGCAAAAGGATTAAAATATACATTAGATTAAAAAATATACAATTTTCAAACCTGAGCGCGCGGCTATAACTCGTGCAATGGTCTTCTTGCTTAGCTTTAGAAGCTCTCCAGCAGTCAAAACATATAAGCTACAAGGCCTAATAGCAATTTCAAAACAAGGGTCATCAAAAGAACCAAAAACAATGTGTGCAAACAATACCTTGTGAAGTGGTATAGACAATTAGAAGATGCTACTATGTGCTAGGGAACTTCTTAGAACTGTTGGTATATTCTTACAACTTGTTACACCTGGGATATTCTTCTCTGTAGATGCTACTGTGTGCCGTGGTCCAAACGGGCCCATAAATGTGGTTGAATAGCAATACATTCAAGTGGCTTACACAAGGGACAGTCACTGTGAGATATCCTCATGTGTGACTGTCCTTGTCACAAATGAGGACATCTCACAGTGACTGTCCCTTGTGTAATTGCCACTTGAATGAGGTCAGTCACTGTAAAGACAACATGATAATGTACACATACAATGAGTGTACATTATCATGTTGTCTTTACAGTGGCTGCCCTCATGTTGTATATTCTTCTCTGTAGATGCTACTACGTGCTAGGGAACTTCTTAGAACTGTTGGTATATTCTTACAACTTGTTACACCTGGGATATTCTTCTCTGTAGATGCTACTGTGTGTCGTGGTCCAAACGGGCCCATAAATGTGGTTGAATAGCAATACATTCAAGTGGCAATTACACAAGGGACAGTCACTGTGAGATGTCCTCATGTGTGACTGTCCTTGTCACAAATGAGGACATCTCACAGTGACTGTCCCTTGTGTAATTAAGTATTGTGGGGAAGCATTCTAAATAACCAAAGCCGCTAACAATAAATTCAACACAGATATGTCCTCATTTCTGGGTATTTTAGCTCTCTAACAGCTGAATACCAGATTAAATAATAATGACAAAAGAAAAATAAACCCAACGTACTCAGAAATTGTAGCTGTGATTTTGCGGAGGGAATCTCTCTCGGCGCTGTTGAAAACACAAATGACAACCCGCTTGATTTCGCGGAGGGAATCTCTCTCGGTGCTGTTCAAAACACAAATGACAACCCGCTTTGTTCAAAACACAAATGATAACCCGCTTGATTTCGCGGAGGGAATCTCTCTCGGCGCTGTTGAAAACACAAATGACAACGTTCCTTTTTTTTTTTGCACTTATATCCCGACCAACATAAGGTCCATTTGTAATACAACATGATAATGTACACTTACAGTGAGTGTACATTATCATGTTGTCCTTAGAGTGACTATCCTCATTTGTTGAAGAAGAAAAGCATTAATGTGGCTGAATAGCAATACATTCAAGTGGCAATTACACAAGGGACAGTCACTATGAGATGTCCTCATTTGTGACTGTCCTTACAGTGAGTGTACATTATCATGGTGTCTTTAGAGTGACTGTCCTCATTTGTTGAAGAAGAAAAGCATTAATGTGGTTGAATAGCAATACATTCAAGTGGCAATTACACAAGGGACAATCACTGTGAGATGTCCTCATGTGTGACTGTCCTTGTCACAAATGAGGACATCTCACAATGACTGTCCCTTGTGTAATTCAAGTGGCAATTACACAAGGGACAGTCACTGTGAGATGTCCTCATTTGTGACTGTCCTTACAATGAGTGTACATTATCATGTTGTCTTTAGAGTGATTGTCCTCATTTGTTGAAGAAGAAAAGCATTAATGTGGTTCAATAGCAATACATTCAAGTGGCAATTACACAAGGGACAATGTCATGAGCCGTGACATATTGAACTTAGTATAATAATAAAATGATTAGATGATATATAATAATCTATTATTAACGGTATATAACAATAATATATAATTATTATCAAAAGATAATAATAATATATAGTTAGCATAATAAGTAATATGTTAATTAAATAATATTAAAATATTAATAAATAATATAATTATGATTATAATTATAATATAAATTAATAATAAATAATTATTAATAAATTATATATATTATATTATAATAATATATTAAGTAATAATATTAAATCAATTATTGATATAATAATTTTAATATATAAATAATATTAATAAACCTCTCAATATAAAACAATATGTTATCACTATAATAATATTTATTATAATATTATTAATATTACTAACATCATTAATTATAATATTTAATAATAACAATAACATTAATAATAATAATAATAATAATAACGTTTAAAGCAATATCAAATATCTGTAATCGATATACATCTACATTAAACATCTGCATTATCTATCACGATGAGGAACGAAGAAGTGATACAACAATCACTAGTCATTACACATCGATACCATGAGAGGATGATTAATGAACCAAATACTATGAAGTCAAGATCAACATGATATGAATAAGGGATAGGTCGCTATGGGTTTCAGAAGATGTATTGATAAGCAAGAAGGATAACCATTCATATATTATAAATAATCATTAATTGCACAAGTTTAGACAATGACATATCCGATAAAGCAATATCAAACATGAAGACCCGCTAGCAAATATGCACCATCACTTCCTATGTTATCATGACAATAACATAAACTAGATTGAATTCTACTATCTATATCAATAGACACCACATAGGAGGATATCGACTAAAGGATTGAAAGATTATCGATTGTCTGAGATAAACCACATCTTGTAGAAACACAAAAGCATCAGTGATTATATCACAAGCTATTGATGAATGAGGCATCAGTCATGGATAATAAGTACAATGTATCCTTAAGTATTAACAGGAATGGAAGTCAATTTGAAGATCAAACTCCATTACCAGCAATCAACCAATAAATGGACAATTATCAGAAAATGATATCGACTTATATCAGAGTAGAAAGATTGGATATCATCATAACAATATGGGATAAGGCAAGAGTTAATATCGATTGACTAAATACTAATGATAGTTAGACCAAACTAATACAAACACAATGGATGTTAACTACTGGTTGCACTACCAATTAGGGAAGATTACCTTCATAAAAAGATTTGATATTGAGTCAATCTGGGAGTTATCTATGATCAGAAAATAATGAAATAATATTATGTGAACTGTCGGATTATGGAAAGGTGTGCTTAACAAAGGGACATGGAGGAAGAAACAAGACACGTCTCATTCATAGCATCTCTTCATTTGTTAAAGACAATATAAGAATGCATTCTCGTCAGTCACTCAAGGCATCATTAGAACTTTATTTACTTATCCATATTTGGATATACTCAATAGAGCATCTGCCTTTGGCAGTTTGGTTTCAAGTTTATCATTGCAGATCAGAGACAACACCATGATTGCACAGATAGAAAGGATAGTCAGAAACAGCATCAATATTTGAAGTTGCAAGCATATAATTCAGAATCTGAAATAGCAACATATCACTCATAGCGATATTACACATTTGCATAATTACATCATCATATCAGACACAGCAAATACATTGCTGTAAGCAATACTTATTGATTGTATATCGATATTGTTTATATCAGACATACCATCATTATACTATCACTATAAGTGATAGGAAACATCATATTCATAGCATATTTCATATCATTATATCCGACAGTGCTATTAAACATATTGGTATCAATATCATCTTGCACACATATTGTGATTGAATCTGAAATAGCGGTTGATATCTTAAGTAACCTCCATTACTTAGTTTAATTGTAAGTATCTGATAGAGTAAGTCTGAGAAGTGGAGTAATTGTTCATGTTTTCCAAGTTAGCCAAAAAGGGGACATTACAGACAATCACGGTGAGATGTCCTCATGTGTGACTGTCCTTGTCACAAATGAGGACATCTCACAATGACTGTCCCTTGTGTAATTCAAGCGGCAATTACACAAGGGACAGTCACTGTGACATGTCCTCATTTGTGACTGTCCTTACAGTGAGTGTACATTATCATGTTGTCTTTAGAGTGACTGTCCTCATTTGTTGAAGAAGAAAAGCATTAATGTGGTTCAATAGCAATACATTCAAGTGACAATTACACAAGGGACAATCACTGTGAGATGTCCTCATGTGTGACTATCCTTGTCACAAATGAGGACATCTCACAATGACTGTCCCTTATGTAATTCAAGCGGAAATTACACAAGGGACAGTCACTGTGAGATGTCCTCATTTGTGACTGTCCTTACAGTGAGTGTACATTATCATGTTGTCTTTAGAGTGACTGTCCTCATTTGTTGAAGAAGAAAAGCATTAATGTGGTTCAATAGCAATACATTCAAGTGGCAATTACACAAGGGACAATCACTGTGAGATGTCCTCATGTGTGACTGTCCTTGTCACAAATGAGGACATCTCACAATGACTGTCCCTTGTGTAATTCAAGCAGCAATTACACAAGGGACAGTCACTGTGAGATGTCCTCATTTGTGACTATCCTTACAGTGAGTGTACATTATCATGTTGTCTTTAGAGTGACTGTCCTCATTTGTTGAAGAAGAAAAGCATTAATGTGGTTCAATAGCAATACATTCAAGCGGCAATTACACAAGGGACAGTCACTGTGAGATGTCCTCATTTGTGACTGTCCTTACAGTGAGTGTACATTATCATGTTGTCTTTAGAGTGACTGTCCTCATTTGTTGAAGAAGAAAAGCATTAATGTGGTTCAATAGCAATACATTCAAGTGGCAATTACACAAGGGACAATCGATCACTGTGAGATGTCCTCATGTGTGACCTTTGTGAAGGCAAGTGCCAATTTGTACCCAAGTTACCAATATTGTGGCAAAAGTGGGAATGAAGCATTTAGGGGTCAAATTGGGCAAAGAAGTGTAGAAGTGGCCTATGTGAGGTCTAAATAGCCTAACTAAGTCATGGTTAGGGTCTTATGGTGTTTGAACAATAAGTTTTGAACCAAAATCCCAAAGGTTGTAACAAGCTGTCAATGTTGTCATTCACAACATTGACAACATTTGTGCAAGGGAGCATTTTCGAGTAAGATGGTTATGTAACTATATGAAACCATTGATTTAGGCATCAGATCAACTATAAGAGGCCTCCATCGATCTGTGCAAAAGGTTGGGGGGAAAAACATTTGGAATTAAGAAGATTTGTAGAGTAACACGGTTTTAGTGAATTCTTGAGTTTTTTTGTTTCTTTGTTTTCAGTTGATTAATGGATTAGATAGCTCGCAGTGTCTATTGGAAAAGTTAGTACAAGTTGTTTTTTTATTCTGTGTTGTGTTTTTTTTGAGTTTTGAAGCATTCCAACTAGTTTGTTAATTCTTTTGTTAAGTACCCTATCATTGGTTTGAACCAGGCAGGTTGAACAAATGGAGTCTTAGCTCATCATTCCATTGTCAATTTTGTACGGGCTCTTGGAATGGGTGAGGAGACTCCATGTACTATATGTTTGGAAGGAGGGGCCCTGGGAAGCTCATTTTCTATGTTTGCAATGATGTCCTAGGTGAGTCAGTTGAGCACAGTTAGGGATGACAAATCATTACAAGAAGATTACAACAAGTTGAATGCATTGGTTGCTTCAACTAAAATCTCATGGAGAGGTAGACACACATCTAAAGAAGCCCCAAGTCAAATTAGAAGATTGGGTGAGTTTCTTTGGCTGCTAAGAAAACAAACTCTTAGTCAGACTGTCCAAGTTGTGTCAAAATACTTGTTTTCAGGCATGGCTGTAGCAGTTGGTGTACAAAAAATCTAGGAGGAGAAGACCTTAGATATCTTGGAGTTCTCAATAAAGGGCATCTGAATCCTAAGCCCTTTAGGTGGCTTAATATAAACAAAAAGGCTTGACAAAGGCCTAATTGCTAGCAGCCTATTTTTGGGTGCAATTGGCATGCATGGTTTGATGAACCGGATTGAAGTACTGATGAAAAGTATAGGTGAAGGAGTAATATTGAAACCAATAGAGTTCCTAGTGGCCAGCCTCTCCATGGAGTAAAGTTCTAGTTGAATGTGTTTCAATTTGTGAAGACAAGACTAGGAGTGTCCTAGTAGCTAGATTGGTATTGAGCAGAGTTCATTGTATTTCTTGTTGGTGTGCACTAGTTGAAGGAGTGGGATCTTGGGTAGAGATACCTAAAGAGTGTAGGGATAGTTAAGTACCCTATCAAGTCAAAACATTGGCCTAAAGAGACCCTAGTGAAGGATAGGGAGTGAGCAAGACAAAGTGTTACATCAATTAACAAGATCATTTTTTGGTAATTGTGTACATTATCATGTTGTCTTTACAGTGACTGTCCTCATTTGTTGAAGAAGAAAAGCATTAATGTGGTTCAATAGCAATACATTCAAGTGGAAATTACACAAGGGAATATCACTATGAGATGTCCTAAGTGTGACTGTCCTTGTCACAAATGAGGACATCTCACAGTGACTGTCCCTTGTGTAATTGCCACTTGAATGAGGACAGTCACTGTAAAGACAACATGATAATGTACACAAGTACCGTGAAGGTAGTCGCAAGTTAGGGCTGTTTCATTGCATACCCGAAACAATGAAGACATTACAGTCCACAAAACGTTTGTGCTTGAAAGATGAACAAATAAAATTAAACTTCTAAATAACCAAAGCCGCTAACAATAAATTCAACACAGATATGTCCTCATTTCTGGGTATTTTAGCTCTCTAACAGCTGAATACCAGATTACATAATAATGACAAAAGAAAAATAAACCCAACGTACTCAGAAATTGTAGCTGTGATTTCGCGGAGGGAATCTCTCTTGGCGCTGTTGAAAACACAAATGACAACGTTCTTGTTTTTTTTGCCCTTATATCCCGATGTGATTTCGCGGAGGGTTACGGTGCTGTTGAAAACACAAATGACAACGTTCCTTTTTTTTTTTGCCCTTATATCCCAACAACATCGCAATTGCAAGTTAGGGCTGTTTCACTGCATACCCAAAATAATGAAGACGTTATGGTCCACAAAACGTTTGTGCTTGAAAGATGAACAAATAAAATTAAACTTCTAAATAACCAAAGCTGCTAACAATAAATTCAACACAGATATGTCCTCATTTCTGGGTATTTTAGCTCTCTAACAGCTGAATACCAGATTACATAATAATGACAAAAGAAAAATAAACCCAACGTACTCAGAAATTGTAGCTGTGATTTCGCGGAGGGAATCTCTCTCGGCGCTGTTGAAAACACAAATGACAACGTTCTTGTTTTTTTTGCCCTTATATCCCGATGTGATTTCGCGGAGGGTTACGGCGCTGTTGAAAACACAAATGACAACGTTCTTATTTTGTTTGCCGTTATATCGTGATGTGATTTCGCGGAGGGTTACGACGCTGTTCAAAACACACATGACAACGTTCCTTTTAAATTTTGCGCTTATATCCCGACAACGTCGCAATTGCGACAGTTACAAATGTATTGTCGTCACAAATTGCGACGGTGTCGGGCTATATTTGAAAAAAAAAGAGCAAAACCACATGACATTTGCCTGCCGTCGCAAATGGCCGTCGCAATGTCACCCCAAATGTATTAGTGCTTGCATAGTAGCTTTATACTAATCTAGTTTCATTCCTAGTTTTCTAATTTGCATTTGCATCTTGATCATATTGGAATGTTGAATGCAAGTATTGCATCTCATTCATGAATATAATCTTCCATTTTGGAGTAGTCAAGACACTAATCCTTCATGCCAATCCGATGAGCATTACAAAAAGATTAAACTTGCTTCAACTAGGAAGCAATCAGCCGCTTTTGGGGGTTTAGTTGTTCATTTGATTTGAACTCTTGTAGCTAAATTCTTGAGTTAATGTTTTATTGAGTGTTGGTTACATTCCAATTGAATACCAATTTTATACCACACACTTGCTGCCAAAAGTCTTATAGAAAATATCCAACTTTGTCATTAGAGCTATAAAATTAGCTTCTTCCAATTATAGTAGGATAGAGGCGTCATTCGCAAACTGGATATTAGAGAACTATCCCTCATTTGGAAGCCTGATCCCCTTAACTCTATGGGATAACACATAATCCCTTAAGATATAATATAATGCATATACAAAAATTACAAATATGGCAGGGGCAAGAGGACACCCCTATCTAATAGACCGAGAGAGGGAAAAGGATTCAAATCTAAGACCATTGACCTCAACCCATACTTTAGCATCATTCTTTAAGGTCATTATCAAGAAATAAACATTCCCAAAAAAACTCATCCCTTCCAACATCATAGTAACAAACTTCCACTCTATTCTCTCATATGCTTTCCCATAGTCCATTAATAACATCCCTACTTTATGACCATTCTCCTTTGCCCAGTCCATTGCTTCCCAATATATGATTAGATTTTCCAAGATATAGCTCCCTTTTATAAATTTGGTCTATGTGGGACTAATAATTTTAGGCAAGATACACTCCAAGCATTTGGCCAAAACTTTTGCAAGAATCTTATAAGAGACATTCAATAGAGTGATTGGTCTCCAATTTTTATTAATGTCATGTCACCTCCTTTTGGAATAAGTTTGATGAGCCCACTGTTTATCTTAGATCCTAATGAATTCCTATCAAAGGCTTCTTGGTACACCTATTTAAGATCTTCTCCTATCCATTCAATGTTTTTTATTGTAGAATTCTATTGGTAGACCATCCGGTCCAGGAGATTTCTCATTGGCTAGATCATAAATGGCTCTCTTGATCTCCTCAATAAAGATCTCACTCTCCATATTTTTACCATCCACCACACATATCTTATTGGGGATAATGTCTCTAATCTTGTTTCTAGCATCCTCCATAACATCTCCCGAATCTTCTGAAGTAAAGAAACTACTATAATATTTGGCAAATACAACTAGAATCTCTCATTGGTCTGTAATCTTTGTACCATCTTTCCAAACCTCATGAATTTTGTCTTTGGCTTCCTTCCTCTTAAGAATATCAACAAATATTTTGGACCCTTTGTCACCTTATTTAATCTAGTTAATCCTAGATCTGACACTAGCCCCTTGAATCTTAGAATTCTGCAATTTTCTCAAAGAATCCTTGGCCAATGAAAGGGCTTCAGTAGCAACCAGATTATTGGGCTCCTTTTTTAGCATATATTATTCTTGTAATATCCTTCAATTTAACTCATCCTCCAACTTCCTCGCATCCTTATCCTTTTTCTTTCCCACTATTTCAAATAACTCCTTCCAACTCTTGGTGTTTTGGGCCCATCTTTCAATAGTGGTCCTCTGATCCACAACCTTCCAATTGAATGATCTGATAATATTAATAGCACTACAAATGTTATCATTAATAATAAGGGAGGTATTAAGGAAAAAAAAACATAATTCCTCCCTCTTGAGACTGGTGATTGTCTAGAGAAGAAAATGATAGCCAAGATAGGATGATGATCTGATAAGGAGCAAGACACAACTCTGATCCACTCACCTCTACTACCCTTCTTGAAAAGAAAAGAAAATTAGTGTTAGCATAGAACCTATCCAATATATTGTAAATCCTTCTAACACCTTATTGATAGTTACACCATGAAAACCAGATGCCTCTATGATCAACCCTCCCACCTTCCAAAGGATCAACCGACTTATGCATATTCAACATCTTATCCCAAAAGAATTTTTCTCCTCCTTTCCACTCAAATTTATAGCCATTGGACTTATCCCATGGCCTCTCCACCATATTAAAATCACCTCCAAAAATCCATGGAATATCTTCGAGAAGGAATAAATATTTCCACAATTCTACTATATCTAGCTAGTCATTAGGAGCATAAACATAACATACTCCAAAAAGATCATGCCCTTTTTCAAAGATTACCCAAACCACCATGTTGCATGGGAAAGAGCCCCATCTTTTAATAGTTTTTTTCTAATTGGGTCCTACCAATATGGTAGAGCCACTTTTACCTTTGTCATGATTGGTAGAAAAATACTTAGCATCCTTCCAAATGCACTTTAGACTGATATCAAGATTGAAATTGGCAGCTTTAACTTCCTACAACATCATAAGTCAATTTCCTTATTGACCCTGAAAAATCTCTTAACAATGTATTTTTTCTTAGGGGACTCCAACCCCTTGACATCCCAAGATGCATAAGTTAACTCCATTAACATCAATTATTGGTGTCCATTGAGGTCCTAAATGTCTTGTAATAGTCAGGCATCACTTTGTTGGTATTCTTTTTGGCTTTCTTCAAGGAAGAGGTGCTCGGGGATCTACCCCTTTTCTTCTTACCTTTTGCCACTTGAGACCCCTCCTATAGACAAGA
Organism: Chamaecyparis obtusa; assembly: GCA_027943335.1. NCBI lineage: Eukaryota > Viridiplantae > Streptophyta > Pinopsida > Cupressales > Cupressaceae > Chamaecyparis > Chamaecyparis obtusa. The sequence continues at coordinate 1,663,316 of BSBK01001904.1, forward strand.
TTGAACCTCATTCACCTTAATTTTATCAATCCCAAGTTTTATCTTCACTGTCTTTTTCTTATCCAATCCCCAAGAGGGTTCACAAAAAGGATCAATGGCAAGACACTGAGAATCCACCTTCTCTTCCATAGGATGATCAACAAAATCATCAATCCTAGCAGAGACACTATCTCTCCTATCAAGGACATGGGTGGTATTTTGAAGAGAGGGGTCCAAGTCACTAGTCATGCTGGGGCTGGGTGTGGGGGCAGTGGGTGTGGATGGAATAACAATAACAAAAAAAATTGATAAATAATCCCTCAGAAGTAGAAACATCTCTGATGGCTCCCATAGCCTCATCAAACAAGTTGTCAGGCAAACCACCACACAGACCCCCATCCCCACACACTATCACATCATTTCCAAGGGGAGGGATCCCTCCATTCACATCACCACCCTCCATCTCAAGAGGAGGGATAGCCTGCACCAAGTCCACCATGGGTAATCCTTTACTTTCTAAATCTCTATTACCTTTACTCTTATGTGATTTTCTCCTCTTAACACCATCCCTTTTAATCTTCCCCAAAAAAAGTTGTTGTGGATTTTGAGTCCTATGCTTGGGTTGGGGGCTTTTGAAAACAATGTCCTCCTTAGGAGAACATAATTATTTTTCCCAATTCCCGAAGACTTGAGTAGAAGTTCTGGTATTGGTTTCAACTTTTGGATCTACCTATTATCCTTGGGTTCCAAAGAAACAATGGTATTTTGGAAATCATTGAGGCTTTTCTTTATGGAATCCTCTTCTTGAGAAGAGGAGGGGTTTTTTTATTTCCCCGAATTCCTCTCCTTCAATAGGGTTTTAAAAACATCATCATCTGCTTTCCTCACCTCATCCTTGGACAAAGGGGGCTTAGGCTTCTTGGATAACAAATGATAATTCCTTCTTACATAACCTTCTCTTCTGCACAAATAGAAAACATTTATGCCATCCAGAAAAACCATTGGGTATGAAACAAGACCATCAACAAGGTCAAAAACAATTTTATGAGGAAGTTCAACATTGGGATTAACGACTAATAAAACCCTAGCATCTATTTGCAACAATAGGGTTGAAGACTCTTCGAATCTAACAACCTTGTCGAAGTCCTCTAAAACCCTAGGAATCAATTTCCACAGAAATGGGGGAACATTTTGAATTTTAATCCATATAGGGCACAAAAGTGCCATAACTTCATTATAATCGAAGCCTGGAGACCAAGCTAAAGCCCTAAAGCAACAAGACCCAATGTTCCAGAATTATTTATTAACAACCTCCTTCTGGCTCGAAGGGCTATGAAAAAATATTATAAGCAAGCCTCTCTGAATCATCATACAAAATGAGAACTGAAACCCTAACTTTTTTGCCAAAAATCCTGAAGCCAGGTATTAAGAAAATTTCTAGGAGGCAATTTTGAAACATCTTGAGCCGTAATAAAAATCGCCACATCTCTAAGCCTAGCCTTTTCTTCATTAATTAATACAACCATTTGGTTGTTAGGAGAAATGACAACTACAATGGGAAGAGACACCTTACCTCTTCTGGCTCCGTCTCCATCAAACTTTGCAGGGTTCGACGATTTCTTGGCCTCAAATCTCGCTTCTCCGGGAATCTCCCTATCCACCACCGCAACCTACTTGAACGATTTAGGGTTAGGACCGACCATGCCTCTATCAGAATCCTTCTAGAGACTAGCAATGGAATTAAAGGCCGACCCATCTCCCATAGCCCACCAAACAATGGGTGAAAAATGTAATAATAAAAGATAAGTTTTTCTTTTATACATATATATATTTTTTAAATTATCATAAAACATTTTAAATTAATATAAATTATAAGATTGAAATTAATTTTTCTCTATAATTGTATACCTTACAACCACCTCAATCCTAAACCATTGATTGATTCCAAAAATAGATTGTTTAAGATATGCCTTCGACATATTTTTTATTTCAAACAGAAAAATATATTTTACAGCGCGTTCTAAATGTACATTCATGGATGCTTTCCCTTTTTACTCCACGCCCCACAGAAATTTAATCTTCCCAAGCGTAATGAAGTCGGCTGATCGTGGAACGCCGGATCCAATTCATTTCATATTAGAAAACCATCTAAATCAAGCATAGCTGCTGCGACCCGCTTAGACAAGTCAGGCTTTTCGTGCATGATTTTATTGCACAGGCAAGAATTAAGATAGCCTATTATTCGTTTTGTTTGTTCAAAAGAAAAATTGTGGGCTGCTCCTAATGATGGCAGAAGAGGACAGACGAGTTCACCCAGATTGTATAAATGCTTCAAACCCTTACCACGAATGTGTGGAATATTGTTTCTTCAAAATTGCTGAAGCGAAAGAACGCAATGACAAAGAACAGGAAGGTACGCTTTGGTTAAAAAAAAGTTAAACCATTTTAATGAAATATTGAATTAGTACACGGATGTGTAACACCAGTCAATATTTTTGCTCTTGAAAAAGAATTTTGAAATTAGTATTTCAGTAGAGTATGACAAGCCATGCTTTTTTTTCCTATTGTATTCAAATTTCAAAATGGCAATCCGGAATAATTTTACCATTTCGATAGTTTTGAAATTCGTATTCGTACAGAGAATGATAATCCGCAATTTTTCAATCCTTTGAACAGCAATTTGAAATTAGTATTTAGGTCGAGTAAAACAATCCATAATTCTTACCCTTTATACTAAAATTTTAAAATTAGTGTTCAGACAGAATACTGGTTTTCAGAATATTTTAACCCTTTTTAATAAAGTTTTGAAATTTATATTCGGACGGAGTATGAGAACCCACATTTTTTGTCCTTTTTAATAGAATTTTGAATTTTTTTTGAGTATCTTATTATAATCCAGATTTTTTAGTATTTGGGTAGATAATGACAATCCAGAAATTTTTGCCTTCTAATAACATTTTGAATGTCCTATAAGGGCAGGCTATGACATTCCATAGTTTTTGACACATTTTATATAATTCTGAATCATTATTTCAAGGCTATTTGATAATGTTTTTCTTTTCTTTATAACTGTAACCCTAGGTGTGAAACATGTGCTTTTGTGTAGTTCCAAGTTACCAAAATTATTGCCCCGACTCTGGAGCGATAGAAAGATTGAAATTAGTTTTAAACCCACTAATCTCTTTTTTTGGAAAATCCATGATTTTGTTTCTCCGCAGTGAATTCTGAAATCAGAAAGTCTGACTTTTGCACAGAACATAAATCACTGTTTCTCTCTCTCTCAGCACACAAATCTACAACACGGGAGATTTATTTGAACTTAAATTTATGAGTCATTTTAGTTTTCTGAGATTATTTACACATATATATATGATCTAATTTTTCCAGGAAGAGGAATCTAGAAGATTGGTCAGAATGTTGGGAAACTTAAGTGAACTTTCATTTAACACGTGGTATACTGATACATTTTGTAACACAAGCACTTCATGTTGCTATGCAGCGATACTTTAAAAATATAAAGTTGTGTGTGAATTTTTTATAATCTCCACCTGTTTGGAATCTATGATATGTTACCATATTTTGCAAACAGGTTGGCAAGCTAGGCAGGTTTGATTCGGTGCTAAAATCTATTGTTGTTCTTGAGCTAAAGTAGTGGTCGGATGATTGAGCTTCCAGGAATGACCAGTGCTTCACTCTCTGAGCATCACCTAGATGCAATGAAGTGGACCATCCATGCTCATATAAGATAAGAGATAAGTTCTAGTGAGCAACTCTACTCATGAAATATGACTCTAAACTATGCAGATGAATCCCAAAAAATCATGTCACATAATTTTACATTCCTCTCAGCTGAACTAAAAAGATTTGTCAGGGCATGTTTTTTGGCTTACTAAAATCTTGGATGAAGTGATAGACAACCTTTAATAGTGTGGGGTAAGCATGGATCTCCTTGTGATGTCCCAGCCTAAATGCTGCGGTGGTGCGGATTCCCATTGGGTGTGTACCCAAGGCTGGGACCCACCCACGATCGGGCAGCCACATGTCCACAAGGGGGCTAGCCTACGCTAACACTTCGGTGGGATGGAAACCCCACTCTTGACGCTGGTGGGCGCTATTCACTATCAGTCTGGGCTTTTGGCATAGTGGTTGCCTTGCTTGGTATCAGAGTTGAGGTCTCGAGGCCGAGCCCTGCGGAGCATGGCAAGTTGTGATGTCCCAGCCTAAATGTTGCAGTGGTGCAAATTCCCGTTGGGTGTATGCCGAGGGCTGGGACCCACCCACGATCGGGCAACCACTTGTCCATGAGGGGGCTAGCCTATGTTGGCACTCTGGTGGGACAAAAATCCCACTCTTAACGCCAGTGGGCACCATTCACCATCAATTTGGGCTTTTGGCATAGTGGTTGCCTTGCTATCTGTAATGTCCCGTGCACAGGTGGTGTGCCCCAACGGCCACGTGTTTGGGGCTTGCATAAATTGGGGGTGGTCCCTGCCCTTAGATGCTCCAGTGGAAGGGAGATGTGCCCCATAATGCCACCCTTAACACCCTGGGTGGCCACCCTCACCACCAAGCTGGTCTTTTGGTGTAGTGGTTGGGTCTAATTGGTATAAGAGCTGAGGTCGAGCCCTGTGGAGTGTGGTGTGCTGTGATGTCCCAACCTAAATGCTGCAATGGTGTGGATTCCCGTTGGGTGTGCACCTAGGGCTGGGACCCACCCATGATCAGTCAACCACATGTCCACGAGAGGGCTAGCCTATGCTGGCACTCTGGTGGGATGGAAACCCCACCCCTAATGCCGATGGGCGCCATTCACCATCAGTCTAGGCTTTTGGCATAGTGGTTGCCTTGCTTTGGATACGTGGTTGCTCGATCGTGGGTGGTCCCAACCCTGGGTACACACCAAACAGGAATCCGCACCATCGTAATATTTAGGTTGGGACATCACACGCTTTCTTACAATTGGTAAACATTAGTCATGCAGCGTTGTTTGAGTGTACCTCACAATCAATATCACATCCTCTATATGTGTGCATTAGAGTTACATGATGCTACACATGTCGGTCCCATGGAGGGGGCAATCTAGAATTTACCCTGCTGGAGCTACTGGGTAAATGTTGGAGCTTTTTCACATAAAAAATTTCCATGTCAAGATTATGTTTTCCCCTTCTGTACATGATTCTAAGAAATCTACCTTTAATAATTTTTTCTCCAACCACATGATTTCTCGACAAGACCCAATGAGAGGTTATATTTTCTATGATATACACCTTGTTTACCGATGCGGGCATCTTGGGGCTGGATTCAAATGCGGATGCACCCGGATGCGGATCCGGGGTTAGGTTCCCTGTGGATGCTACTCGGAAGCGCATCTTGGGCGCCTAGATGCGCTTCCGGGTGGCATCCATAGGGCACCCGGGTGCATCCGCGGCCCCAACGTCCATTTAGACGCTTTTTTAAAACAAAAATCACTTAAAAAACAATGTGACATGTGCAATATAACTTTTTAATTCCTTTTTTTTGCTCCTAAACCCTAAAATGGCCCTAAAAGAGGCCATTCAAACCTTTTGCATCTCATTTTGTTTGCAACTAGGCTCTTTTCTCATTTGGTCTCCATTTTGGCATTTTTAAGGCAAGGTGATTATTTTTGAAGACGATCATTCATACTATGGGAGATAGCTTGCACAAAGGAGTTTTAAGCATCTAAGGTAAGCATTTGATCCCATTCTTGAGTCCTTTAATGATTTTTTTTGAGATTTTGATGAATTTTTTCAAGTTTGGGAAGAAATTTTTCAAGTTTTTTTCATTTTTTTAAACAAATAAAGAAACATGTTTAGCTATATATTTTAGTGTTTTTGTATCATTTTTTTGCCTTTGTATGCTTGATGTTCATAGTTTTTAAATTTTTTTCTAATTTAAATTTATTTAGTTTCTTATTATAGCAAGAAATTAGATTGTATTGTGCAAGAATGACCACCACCGGTAGTCAAAGTTCAGTGGGAGGGCAAGGAGCTGATAGTTTCAAAATTGATGTAGGATTTCCTTTATGGAGACATACCACAAGAATATCACAGGTTTCTGGAGGTGGCTCATATGTTTGGAAGTGTAATTATTGTAAAAGTAACATAGGCAAACCATTCAATAGCTCATATTCCCAGGTCAAACTTCCTTTTATGGGCCCTGCTAGCCAAGGAATGGCAATGTGCAAAGGCACTGGTGGGAAGGGGTTGTCTAATGTAGAAATAGCTTCATTTGTAAATGAACAAGAAGCTGCTGATTAATTGGTTAAAAGATCAAAACAAAGCTTTTATCAACCTCCATTTGGAAAGAAAACAATGCAATCACCCACTGAACCAATTGTTTCCTCCAAACATCCATTCTTGCAAGTACCTGTACCAAGAGAGGAAGAGGAAGAAGTAGAAAATATTGCCCGCAAAAGAGGTCCATTGGACACCGCATTTAAAATGGAGGCAAGAGAGCTTGCTAATCAAGCCATTGCACGTTGCCTCTATGCCAATGGTCTTCCTTTCAACTTGGTGAGATCACCATATTGGAAGGAAATGGTGGCAGCCATCAATAAAGCACCTACTGATTACACAAGTCCCGGGTGTGAAAAGGTGCGTACCACTCTATTGCAAAAAGGGAAGACTTGTGTAGAGAGAGCTATTCAACCAATTAGAAAATCTTGGAAAGCCTCGGATGTTTCTATTGTTTCTGATGGATGGAAGGATACAAAAAACCGGCCATTGATTAATGTGATTGCAGTGTTCGCCAAAGGGGCGATGTTTTTGAAGGCAATTGATTGTGAAGGGGAAGTGAAAGATTCACATTTCATTTTCAGAACTCTCATCGAGGCCATAGAGATGGTGGGTAGTGAGAATGTGGTCCAAGTGATTACAAACAATGCCAAAAATTGTAGGGGTGCACGTGCTTTGATTGAGGGCCGTTATGACCATATTTTTTGGACACCATGCACCATACACTCCCTAAACTTGGTCATGCAACAAATTGGCACTAAAATAGATTGGGTGGAGCAAATTTACCAATAGAGGGAGGAGATACAGATGTTTGTGATGAACCATCACATGTCACAATCAATATTCAGATCATTCTCCAAATTGGAGTTGTTGAAGGTAAATTGTAATTGCTAAATTTAATTTGAATAAATTTTGTCATGTTCAATTTATCAAATTGTATATAACTTTGCTTAATAATTATTGACATATTGTTATTGACTTGCTTAGGTAGCTGAAACCCAATTTGCGTCTCATAGGATTGTTATGAGACGATTTGTCAAGGTGTAAGGGGCATTAAGCCAAATGGTTATTTCTAGCCAGTGGGGTATATGGAAGACTTCGAATTCAAAGAGGGCCCAAAAGGTCAAGGCATTGATCTTGGATGACAGTTGGTGGGCTCATGTGCAATTTGTATTAGATTTCACGGACCCTATCATGACTATGCTCTGCTTTGCTGATACAGATCAGCCTTGTTTGGGGGATGTCTATGATGGCATGGACACAATAGTTGAGAAGGTAGAACTTTCCATACAAAAACATGAGAAAGACCCCACACAATGTGAAGCTTTATCCAATCAGCTGGAAACAATCATTCTTCATCATTGGGAAAAGATGACTACTCCATTGCAACTCCTTGCATGTGCCTTATCTCCAAGGTACTATAGTGAGGACATACTTGCTATGCCAAATAGAGTGGCACCATATGCTGATGAAGAAGTTGCTAATGGGTGCTACAAAGCTTTTGCAAGACTCTTCCTAGATGATGACATGCACAAAAAAGTTAGGCTAGAATTTGGCTTATTTGCTTCGGGAGCAAAACTTAGTCCAATTGCAATAAAGGAACAAAATGACGTCAACATGCGAGCTGTCACATGGTGGTACCTCTATGGTCAACCATTTAAGAATCTACAACCTCTTGCAATCAAGATCCTCTCACAAGTAAGTTTTTTTTTTTTTGTTTACCACTTATATTCTACAATTCTTTAATTTGCTTTTCATTTTTATGTTTTACTCTAATTTTGTGAACATTGTCTAGGTTGCAAGTTCTTTTGCTGCTGAACGAAATTGGAGCACATACTCCTTTATCCACTCAGTGAAGCGTAACCGGTTGGGCTCAAAAAAACTGAAGACTTGGTTTACATTCATACCAACTTGCGTCTTTTGTCACGTAAGGAGGATCCGTACAAGGGGCAGCCAAGCTTTGGAATGTAGAACCTGAGTGTCCGAACTTGGATGCAATGATTCAAGATCTTACTACAATCATGGATGATGATGGTGATAACATCATGACACATGGTTCATCTAGCACAAGTGGAGCCGTTCTTGGTTCAAATGATCTTGAGCTTGCAATAGTTGGAGGAGTTGGAGATGATGATGATTTTTTGGAAAATCCATATGATTCTGATTTGGATTGATGAACATTGAATCATGAACTATATTTTGATTTTGTAATTGTCATGATTTTCTGATTTGCATTGGAATTGTGAACATAGACATATATGATCTAGCTTATTAGTTATTTCAATCTGAATATTTGTGAACTATCAGATATCTTGATCAATGGTGAAGTATCTTACTATCAAATGATTTAATTTTGTATATTTCTTGCATTTTCTATATATATATATATATATAAACGCATCCAAAACCCGCCAAAAAAAATTCACACATCTGCGCACCTGATTGTAATGTCCCCATTTTCGTGAGCAATATTAATTCGAGGGATTAGCCTATTAATTGACCCTCGTAGGCTAATGAGGTTGGATAGAGGGTCTCTTGAGAGATGTAGTTTCTTCAAAGACCTGAGCTTTGTAGGATTGGTGTTCGTTTGAGGTCTCTAGGACTCCGTATGTAGTGATTTCTATTTATAACGAGTTTATTGCTATTTATAGCAATTTTTGGAGTGATAGAGATGGACCCTTTCTATTTTTAGAAATGGTATTTAGTTACATGGGGAATTATAGGATGAACTCCCTGTTCAGACGACAGAGTGAAATAATAAGCGGTTTGAGAGTTATTAATAATTTTGTGGCCAAAACTATATTAAATTGTAAAAATAGTTTATTATAAAGTTATAACATAACTTTATAATTTCACTTAAGTTGAGGGTCTATTCATCATTGGAAGGGGACCATTGGGTAATTAATTATAAATGCCAAACTTAATGAATTATAAAAGATTTCCTAAGTTGAAATGAAATAACATTTAAAATGTTATTTAAAATGCTTTTTGGGGAAATTGCACTTCTTGAAGGTATTTAATAGTTGCAAGAGAAATCGAATTCATTATGTTGATTGATGATTTTGATTGAAGATTTTTGGAGCATTGGAGTTGTAGAAAACTAGAGGTTTCTGCAATTTTCAAGGCTTGTCAGCATTGAAGAGCGTGGCTACTTTATTGTATCAGCATACAGAGGGTGTGCAATATCATTTGATTGTGCTAGTGATGAGGTGACTAGGATAGACAAGCTTGTCTATGCTCCTTATCCTTAGCTGGGATCATTGTGTTCCTCCAACACCAATATAGGTCTATAGGCTCCTTTGTCTTTCAAAGGTCTTCCCCTGACCTACCTAGCCCTCCCATCAAGTTACACAAGTTCAATCATTCACCTTCTTGCTATGCATTATAGCAATCATTCCCTCTCATAGGCTAAGAAGGGTCTTTTTAGCTTCTAACTCCTTCCTGAGCTCCAACAGGGTGTGTGAGATATTCCAAGGTCTTTTTGTGGCTAACAACACCTTTTCAAAGCATTGGCAAGGTTTTGGAATCACCCGATTTAGGGGTTCCTTTGGAAACTAGGGCTACAAGGAAGTGCCAATTAGGCCTCCTTCCGGATTTCTAGGGCCTAGTACTCCTTGCCTGTGCAAAACTAAAATCACTGTCCTTAAGAAGTTCTTCTACACTTGCTTCATACTCAAAGATTTTTGAGGTCTAAGCTCCTCAAACTGTCCGTACAGTGCTTTTCCCAATTTGGGAGGGTTTCAAGGGTTTCACTGCTATTCTCTGCTCCTAGCCTCACCAAAACAACACCACTCTCTTTCAGACCTCCTCCTTCACAAGAATGAGGCTTCATACATCAATCTTGCCCTCCTCCAAAGAATTCTTCATGGATTTGCTTGCACTGTCCTGGGGAGCTCAATCTCTGCTGCACATTCCTAGCCGGGCTGCTCATAGCTCGCCTAGGGCTTCTACAAACACTTGTTTGTCCACACTTGCTGGGGCCCTGCATTGACTATGGTACACATTGGGGTCTGTACCTTGAGAATCCATAATCCCATGGATTTCCACGGTGGAGACCAAAGCTACAGCCCCTTCACTCCATGTTCCTCACACTGGACAATAAACAGTCTAAAACAACAGAAAAAAGTAATAACTTATAACAGCACACCAAAAGAATGAAACACCACACAAAATGAAGTTCTAATAACACACAAATGAATCCAACAACAGTGTTTCCCACATAACCAGATGTATTTACAAGAATTCAGTCAAATAACAGTGACTGTAACACACATTCCTTGCACTAATCTCTTTCTCCGTACTGTAGATCTTTTCTTCTGACAACCAACCCGTACATTAGGGTTAGAAAAGTCTTAAATAATCTTATCTTGGCGTGAGTATTAGGTCTTTAGGGCATTTAGAGCCTCTTAGTTTAGTTAGTCATTACAAAGGGCAAAGTTGCTTAGCAACTTTTGTGCATGTTTTAAGTTGTTGAGCAACTTTTGGCTTACTCATCATGAGAGACCATTACCAGGCCTTCCAAAGCACTCATGTGCATTAAATGACTACAAACACCAACTCCTAGACCACTACTCAAGAAGAACTCCAAGAAACCTCAAGTTGACAGCCTTACTTGAGTTAATGGACAAAGCACACTTAAAGAGGCTAGTAGAGCTCTAGGACTAACACAAGCCTAGGCACAACCAAAACTTGAGTCCAACTCCATTGTGACTCTTATTCCAACTACAAACATTAACAAACCAAAAACAAGAAGGTGAGGGCCCTCATAGAGGTGCTCCTGCACCAGCTAGAGGGTTTGGCTTCATCCAGAGGTCAAAATTGAGCTGATTGGTAGAACAAATTTCAGAATTTATTGTCAGATTGAGGGTGGATGTTTGAGCAGATTGCATTGACTGAATAAAAGATTTAATTGCTGATTGTAGAGAGCCGTACTTATTGCTTTCTGACTGTTCATTTCCAGCCGTACTCTTTACACCTTCATATGGTACAATTTTTGGGTTGAGAGCTTCTGAAAAATTATTAAAAATCATAGGAGGAGGCGCCAAGGAGTGAAGGACAATACGGCATCATCAATTGGGGGAATCTTCATAGTCGGAAGGTGGAATTACAAAGTCTTCTTCTTGTTGCTTTTTCAGCCATCAAGGGTCTCAAAAGGGTTTTATCAATAAATTGGTATGTCATCTTGATGTAGACAATGTTATGTTAAGTATTGAGGAGGAATGAATTAAGATTATCATCTACCATTGAAATATAAATTAGCTTTCAATTTCAGAAGTTTCTTTTCTGTCTATGACTTGCTTTTTATGCAAAACCCTTATCAAAATACAAAAACTTGAAAACAATAAAAACCAAAACAAGAAATTCCAGTTCAGCAGATAGAGCCTTAGAAGGGTTCTTACACCGATTCTTGCATCCGCATCCGTATCCACATCCGAATTGGCAACTAAGATATACACCTATACCCCCTTCACAGCGAAGTGGACTTTTTAACTTTGATCCTTATAGTGTTGAACCCTATGATCCTTCTTCTTCTGTATCCTTTGCTCTTTGGACACCTATGCTAATATGTTGCTTACTTGGCAAGGGGTAGCCTTACTCCGCAAGGCACACCTATTAAAAATTACAGATTTAACTGCCAAGGCAAATTCCTCACAGCATAGCTTAATATTCCTACTGTGATCAATAGCTCAATATTCCTTTCCTTAATAATTTCCTGCTATGCAATCAGAAAAGATTTGGAAAAATGAAACCCCATCACAAAGTTCTAGAACCCCACTGTAGTAAATAGCTCGAACTTCATTTCCTTAACATTTGTATGCCTTGCAATTAAATAAGATTTTCATTTAATTATATGCCACTTTTTAAATTTCCACAATTTAAATTGGATGAACAAAATCAAATGTTTTCAGCAGTGCCACTTCCGTGTAACCGCTGCACTGTTTTAGTTGAGTGTGTTTGGACCTGAGTCGTGCTTTTAAGATTAGTCAATAGCTCAAAATTCATTTCCTTAACATGTCTGGCATACAATTAAAGAAGATTTAATTATATGCTGGTTTTTTAATTTTCACAATTTAAATTGGATGAACAAAATCAAATGTTTTCAGCAGTAGCACTTCCAAACGATCCTGTACTATTTTAGTTGAGGGTATTTGGACCCAAGTCATGCTTTTATATGTGTATCTTATAGTTATTACTATTATTGTTACTCTAGTTCACTTTTATAGTTTTATGTTTCTTCCCTTTTTGTTTCCTAAATAAATTTGACTGATCATTAATTATGTCAGAGTGGGCTGCTCTCCCTTTTAGAGCCATTCTATCAAATTCAACCTACTGGGGTTTGAACCTAGGCCATGTTGCTATAACTTCCTGGTCGTACCACCAAAATGCAGTGCCATTGACATTTCCCAGTTGTCCTTTCCTCCTTTTATGCATGAAAATCCCTGCAATTTTTTTCAGACTCGTGAACCCTTTTTCTTCAATCTTTGGGTTCCTTGCTGTTGGATATTTAAAAATATTTAGTGTCATTTGCATTGTGTTTCTTTTCTTGGTAAAGCTTGGGTAATGCAATGCATTTTCTTTATTCTGGTGTGGGGTTAATCTTGGACGCCATGCTCAAGGTGCTTTAAATTTTAATGGGATGTGCTGGAGTGTACATTTTAATGTCTGTACCACAAATGTGCCTCATGTATGTTGGATTTATTGGCTGTCTTATTGCAAATCAAAACATCACTGTTTCTAAATTTCCAAGCACAAATCTCACTGTAAACATACTGCACAGTAACAAACTAGAACAACCAGCATTCAGCACTTGACAGACCCAAAATTTCCAAAAAACTTATAACTTGACAAATTTTCTGAATATTATAAATACATAAATTTGTAAACTAATCTTTAACAGCTTACATATTTCTGAAATTAGAGAACATATTACTGATTTCTATAAATATATCAAAATTAGAGTCCAATACACATCACAGATCAAAACACGAGTTCAATACATATCAACTTCAAGTTTCAATATAAATAAACATTCCAAAAAATAATGTAAACATTCATAATCTATAAATTCCTTCTACAACTAAAGCTCTTAAATGGTTGTATGAGTGTCCTTGAACTGAATGGTAGTGTTGCAGTTTCTTGTTTACAAGCAATATTATCCTCAATATGAGCCTCAGGCACATTATCATAATATAAATGTGATGAAGTTTGTTAACACTTGAAATTGCACCCTTTTCTGAAACTAGATCAGCATTTCAATGACACAGAGAATGATCTCATGGTGTGGGATCGTCTAGATGAGATCACAGCTCCATAGAAGGCTAGTTCCTTTCTAAACCTAGATGCTTGTTGAAATGATTCTTAGATGGAAAGCTGCACTCCTGGTGCAGCTTTCCATCTAAATTCAGCACACTTTGCCTTGAAGGGGTGTGGAAATCACTGGCCTGGTCTTCTAGATGAAACCTGACCCGGGAAACAGCAAACTGTACCAGTCACAATAGAAAATATGGCCAATAAATGCAATTTAGAGGACAAAATAAGGTCAGGGGGTTTGTCTTAACCTTGGAGGCTTGCTAGGGTTTTCATCTCGGCAGACACAACTCAGGAAAAATTTCCAAAATCTTGTTTTCTGCTGCTAGCACCCAGCAAACAAAATGATATATATAGCTGTTTGGGGGAGTGTTCGGATCCCAAGCAGGCGGACTTCCATTGGGTTTATTCTTGTTTTATTCCATTTTATTTTTATTTTATTGAGATGTTGATCAGCCCAAAACTAGGCACCAGCCTTAAATTTTAAATATTTTATTTTATTTATATTTATTTATATACATATTAAATGATTAGGAGTTTTAAAACATCTTTTTTGGAGTTGTTGGGCTGATCCAGGTAAAGAGGGGATATGACACTTGTGTTGAACCAACCCAACACAAATTAAACGTAAAACTGAATCCTATTCTACTAATCTGCTAGGGGAAAACTGAAAAAGGATAGAAGGAATGCAGAAAAGGAAAAGAAGATGATGCACCAAGATTTAATGAATTTTCTCTTGGCCGTGATTGCACAAAGGACCAACAAAATCAACAAAATTTGCATAGGTCTCCATTTAGCAGCTTCTAGAGGCGAATATGGAGGTAAGATATTCAATATTCACCAAGGGGGAGAGGATATTCACAGATAGTTCCTACAAATTGTTTCTTACACAAAATATATTTGGAAAAGTAGTAAATCTATTCAGATACAAAGGTAAGAAGAGATTACACAACATACATAAGGTTAGAGGAGGTGAAAGCAAGGTAAATTTTATTGATTCAGAGGCATGGAGCCTATTTACAATAACAGAGTTATAGAGCACACAAGTGTCTAGAAAGAAAACAAAGGAGCCTTTACAAAATGAGTTTAGCCGGCCATTTATTCTGGAAAAGGAAGCAAAACTAAAGATGTGGTAGGCCAAAGAGAAACCCTAGCCATCACCCCATCCAACAAAATGCAGACATGTGTACACATAATTTGATTGACTGAGACATGGAGAATTCTTTTTATTAATGACCGATCATAAGATCAAATCTGTGCAAGAAATCCATTGAAAAATATGACCTGGGGAATGGCTTCAGATAAAGGGTTTCCATGACATTAAATAAGATATGGGCATTGTCTTTCTTCTTTGGATCCGTGTCAAAATAATTCTGGAAAGATTTCTAGTTCCCATCAGATTGAATTTGGTAGTTGTAGGCATTGCAAGAACTTTAATGGCATTGCAGAGTGGTAGATGGAAGAAAACATGTTTTTGGAGTGGCCTTGTTGCTATCTATGGAGTATTAGGCCATCACTTACCTTCATGCCATTGAACCTAGGGGAGAAGTATTAAAACCTCTAGCATCTCAACATACACCTTTATCACTCTTGCCTTGTCAGACTATCAAGTTGTCAGGGATCTTATGAATTGCAAAGAGGAAAGAGTGCAAAGGAAACCTCAACAGTTGAAAAAGCTGACAATATCAACACTTACGCAAAATAATAAGGCCTCTGTGGAGTTTCAAGAATGATAAGAAAGGCATGCTGGGATGGATACCCTTGAAACTCCGACACTTCAAAAGACACAACACTAAGAAGATTTTGAAAGGATCAAACATTGAAACTCCAATAACCTAAACACTTCGCCAATTTTATGTTTTGTCAACTTGGGTAATTGACTGAAGCATGAAAGGGGGAATTAATGCAACAATTAGAGGCATGCATTCATGTGAACCATTTAGGATCTCTCAGACTGTTACGTCAATGGACAATGAACAGGGGCCAGTAAATGACATAAAGGCCCTCATTAATGCCTCAGCCTCTACCTCCCCGTGTTCTACCCCTCTCCAAATTAGTTATGTCAACTGTAAACATGGGATGGACATCTTTAGCAATCTAATCTGAATATGAAACAATGTATGTCCCCTGCTGGAAATTTACTTGATTTACCCTAAAATTCCCAATTAGGGTTTAGATTACACTTGGGAATGGCAACTTGTAACGTTCCCTACTAGGGGAATGCCAATTCCCAATGATTAACTTACGCCACCATGCATTTAAATCGGATTATCTTAAGAAACATAATTGATTCATAATACATAATCTCTAATTCCTTACTTCTCTCCTAATCAATACCTTCAAGAAGGATGGTGGTACTACTGCGCTAGGGCGCGTGAAACAGTCTACAAGCGGGCTCTCTCAAGGTTCTTACCCATCTTGGGACCTACCTGTCATGTGACCGAATTACTCGGCCTCTCCCTACACAAACCCCCTATCCTCTTAGCTGTATTAGCGAGTGATTAAAGAATTAGCTAAGTATATATTACTAACTTTGTATTATATATATAAAAAATACAGTATAACATCTATATATATAAGTCAGTATATCATCTATATATATAATTCTGATTTCATTATTATTAACAGATACACACACACATTAGATTTTATAAGGAATCCTTATCCCTAATAGAATTCCAATATAATATCCTGTAGTTCAGTACTAATTCATAAATAAGTTACAGCATATCATACGATAGCCATATAACGTAATATATATTCTCTTTGATGAGCACAGATGATATGTATTCTTTCGGAACACCATATATATATGCCTCTGTGGCCTTGTCCATGCCCTCTATAGATATTCAATGGGATTTTTAATGAAAAACTAAAAAGAAAAACTAGTAAACTATAACATTATAAAATAAAAATTAAAAAATAGATTTTTTTAATGAAAACTTACCTTGATGATTTCCATGTACTTAGCAAATAAATCATCAAAAATGGTTTTCACAAATTACATTATCTAGAGTAAGGATTCTATATCCTCTTGACAATTGACATTCAAAAACATGTGCTTTTGAGATGGCCATATAACTAAAATGCAATGAAATTAGTGGTGAACCATGGAAATCTCAACTGCACAACCTCCTTACTATTCTTGTGTTCTCTCATGAGATTTAGAACCCATGGGTCGTTGTAAATGTAATTTGTCACATTTCTTCCCTCTTCCACCCCACATTGCATCCATTCAAGTTTCCTTATATTCTCAAAGAGAAGTACAATGCAATGAATAGAACAAGGGCTCTAAAAAAACATAGGGTACCTCATTTCAAAAAGTCTACCTAGACAATATAAGCCACTTCCACCTCCATTGCTAGCTTATTCAACAAGTTGTAGAGGGTCTTGATGTTTTTATTCATTGGAGACCTCAAAAG
Organism: Chamaecyparis obtusa; assembly: GCA_027943335.1. Classification (NCBI taxonomy): domain Eukaryota; kingdom Viridiplantae; phylum Streptophyta; class Pinopsida; order Cupressales; family Cupressaceae; genus Chamaecyparis; species Chamaecyparis obtusa. The sequence goes on from BSBK01001904.1 coordinate 1,680,279, forward strand.
CACTAATTGTCCTCCTAAAGCTTCAAGGAAGTTGATTAATGCAGTTCTTGCCATCTGTCCACTTGTCAAATAGAATACAACCACCCATCTTTTTCAATTTTTTCTTCTGGTTAATCAACTACAAGATTTGTGTGTCTTTGCTGCATTGTCCACTAATGGCTCACACAACTTATAAGGATTCGATGCCTTGAATCCTTTTCTGCTACTGTCAATGCAATGATCAATCTTTCCCAATAAAGTCTCCTAGCAACATTAAATGATATGTTGTAATACCAAATATTAGCTGCAGTACCTTCCAACAAAGATTGCACACCAAGAGTGTTATGGAGACCAAAAAACTTGATCTACGGTTGCTTGGGGTTTGATATTCCCATTATCCATGGCCCAATGGAAAATGAAGAGCCTAAATCTCCCTACCTCCCTATAGAACTCAAGAAAGTTGCCAGTGCCTCTACTGTCCTCTTTCTCTCCATTTTCTTTTGATCATTTGACAAAAGGAGAGTATTTACCTTTCATTGAACCTCCTCAGACACTGCATTATATATTGCAACATCTTGGTTATTGACCTTTGCAAGGTGATAATTGAGGTGATTTATGCATCTCATAATCATCCCGCTATTGTTGCATGCTACTATTCTTGGCTTTGCAACTTCTGTGCCACATTTCCAAGTAGGTTCCTTATGCCTGCTGCCACTTCTTTGCTTGGGGATGGCATTTTGTTTTTGAAAAAATGAAATGAAATGCTAGCAAAATTGAAAAACAGAAAAGTTTGAACAAAAACCCTAGCATCTACAAGAAGCTAACTGAAAATCAGAAAGAAAATACAAAAAATGTAAACCCCGCCAACTAGAACTTAGAATGAGGGCAAAAAACAAAACAGAAAAAATGTTACATCCCTGTCAAGTGTGGCTGATGAGATTGCCAAACTTGATTGATGCTCACTCCAAATCGGTTACAAACAAATGCTCAATGCTCAGATATGTCAAAAAGGTTGAATACTTGAAAAGAAAAGTGAGAAAAATGACGAATTTGACTGTTTTCTACGGGTGGACTGGCACTTTTTATGCCAGCCAAGTTTTCTCATGGACTTGCAAGTTATGGTCATTTGTTTTGGCAAGGTACTCACCAGGATGGTACTCCTTGCAAGTACTCAGCTTAGTTTTTCATCTATGCATTATAATATATAAAGATTACAAACATTTTTTGATTCCACTATTTGATATGGGTTTTGTTCCAAATGTACTCAACAGGTCTACTAAAAATGTTACTTGTACAATATTAAAAGGCTTAACATAATATCTAGAACCAAGAAAATAGAAACATGTATTAGTGACCTTATTCTAGTTCTACATGAGGCATAATTTCTGAGTGGTTAGTATTTGCAGCACTAATGTTTCTTAGTCCAAAAATTTAATAATATTTTGTTTGTCACATGCTAACTGGATGCTTAATAATCAGTCAATTGTAAGATAGATGAATATAATACCGTCTCTGGTCCAGGTGTGAAGAGGAAAGCTGATGAGCTTAGTGCAGAAGATGTCCCCATCTCTCAAGAGTTGCCAAATGCTCAGGATGACACTGTTGATGGTAATGAGCAACAGTTGGAGGAAAATAATGATGATCATTCAGGGGTGGACTACTCAAAACTCTCTGGAAGGCAAAAGAAGCTATTTGAGCTGAGACTTAAAATGGTTAGGATTTTCATTTTGTACCTCTTGGTTTTGGTTGAGTCATTCCCAAGGCTGTGATATTTGTATCTGACAAGCAAAAATTTATGTAATAACAAATTCTTATTTCCACTTCAAAGCTAAGTGTAATTTGTATTTTTATTTTGCAGAATGAAGCAAGAAAAGCCAATCAGAAGGACATAATTGCAGAAAAGAAGAGACAAGAAACAGGACATGAGCCCCGAGGTGTGTCAAAACAAAAGTGGATTGAAGAAAAGAAGAAAATCTTGGGAAAGCATTTAGATGCAAATGGTCTTGATATCACAAAAGCTTACATGTTAGATACTCAGGATGCAGCTGAAGCAAAGTACAAGAAATGGGAAAAAAAGCCTGCTCCATTTGGATGGGATGGTACTCAATGCTGTGCTTTTTAAAAGGATTTGTATGGAGTCTTAAAGTAGAAATGTAAACCATGTGTTAGGAAGATGATTCTTTTCTATTTATTCTTCAGTTGTCAAATATGTTCCAGTTTTATGTTTCCATCATCTGAATTTTTAATTTTTTTTTTGTTGTTTATTTCATTTGAGGATTATTTGAGCAAACAGGTAAATGGTGTTTTGTTTTTCATTATACATTTCAGTGTTCAACCAGAAGTCTCTATACAATGCTTACAAGAATCGTACTAAAAATATATCGAATGACATGGATGAATATGCAAAGATTAAAGAATCTGATCCCGAATTTTATCGGGATGGTTCAAGTCTGCAGTATGGAAAGGTGACATTTCAAAACAATTCTTTAGTATTTGAGGCCATTTAAGGAACTCTGGGTGTTTTAACATGATAGTTGATGAAAAATTATTGCTGTGCTGAGTTGATATTTCATTTTGGCTTTCCTAATGGTTCTGATCCCTCCTTTCAGGCACCAAAGATTCCAGAAGAGAATATTGAGAAAATGGTGAAAGAGCTAGAGGACAGGGATCAGAAGAGGAAAGCTTTCAGTAGACGCCGCAAGTTTCATGAAGAGAAAGATATTGATTCCATCAATGATCGTAATGAGCACTTCAATAAGAAAATTGAAAGGGCTTTTGGAAAGTATACTGTTGAGATAAAGAATAATCTGGAACGCGGAACTGCTTTACCTGATTAGAATAAAGAGTCAAATGTTCCTTTTGTGGAATAAATTACTTGTGGCCTAATGTGTTAGGCATGGTCATTCAGAGATTGCCTAATCGTGACCATTATATTTGGTGTCACATCAATCACAAGATGGTTGTCTACAAAGTCTTCTTTTCTTTTGCTTGAGAAGATTCATGTGCCTGCTGTTGAAAGCTGAGAGGGACTGAAGGTAACATATTGAAGCTTTTGCAATGCCCATAGCATTTTATCTTGAAGCGAACATGTTTTATTTCTGCCTTTTCAAGATAATCAACAGGATAATTAATTCTGTTTGTTGAGTTCAAGCTTGCCTTCACAGAATTGATTTCTTCTGGTCTCTTTAAAAATGATGTGCTGTTTTTATTGTTTTGAAACTTTTTCTATTTATATCATTTGGTATGTATCAAAATGTTTATAACTATATAGTTATACCAATGACATCATTGTAACATTTTTTAACTTCCTAACGGTTATCTCCTTAATCAGCCCAGATTGCACACTTTCAATAATAACCAATTTACAAAGAATTTAAAATCAGATGACATACAATTCAGGTGTTTTAAGATAAAAGCAACTGACAATCAAACCACACAGGCAATAGTTTGCCGATCTCACCAGATATAATAAATAGTACTTCTTTACACAATGCTAAATTTTCAATGAACAGCGGATTATTTTATCACATCAGATTGTAAGTGGTAATCAATGCATGCAATCCCAGCAACTTATAAATGACATGTTGCCCCTGAATATTTTTCCAGATCAAACAGAGAAGAATGGTTATGTTAGGTTGAGTTATCACTTATCTCAGACACTGCCTGTCAGTTGGGGGTCTGGTTGACACAGGTACTTCAAGTCTCACAATTATATGACTTTTTTCAGATCTATACAGCAGCCTCTCAAAGCCAGGTGGTGTCACTGGACTATGTTAATTGTGCCAACCTGGAGATATTGTATGGAGCTGGACTGTGGTGCTTGAGGTTAGGAAGTCTTGGGTGTCGGAGACACTGTTGGTGCCCAAAAACGACGGATCGCTTTTGGCCAATTGACAGGTACAAGCTGATACCTCTGCAATTCTAGCTTAATCAAGCCAAGGCTGGTAGGCGTAAATTCACTCTGAACTATCAAATTTTCTGTGTCACACAACTACGTACACAAAACAAGATTCCTCCAAAGGTGGTGAATGATCCTTTGGGGAAAACAACTAATCTCCTAAAAATCTTTATTCTATAATACTTGACTAAATGGATTATACTAAAGATTGAAAGTAATGTTTTGAAATAAAGATTTAATGATCTACAAACTACAAATGAACTAACATGATAGTTTCCAATTAAAGATTAGATCAGTGTCTTCTAAATACTTGCACTATAGAGTCATAAAACTTTCAATCCTACGTACGATCAGAGACGGTTTTAAAAACTTGCTTTAATAAGACAAGTCCATCACTTCATAGGCTTCCACTTGACTTATAATTCAAATCAATCTATATAGCTAATTTTATCAAGTTTAATTCAAATTAAGAGACCGATAAAAATAAGAGAAAATACACAGATCTTTCAATTGATATTTAAACTATATATATTAATTTTGAATTATGATACTCAGGGAATTCAACATAGTGAAACACTCTATTTAATAGAATATCCGAAAGACTAATTGAAAATATATAACTTATAACCACAAATAAAAAGAAGAGCACGTATATTTATTAATGTTGAAAAAAATAGTACATTAGAGTTCATATTGCAGTTGTGATCGAATTATATCTTCTGAAAATTTGAATTGTATTATCTCTTTACATTTTACATTATGTATATATATGTGTTTGAGTGGCTTTCATGCCTCTTTAAGGTGAAAAAACACAACCCTTGTTACAAATTACTTTGAAAAATAATAAACTAACTAAAAATAACTACTTAACTTTTGGATTTGAGTCTGGTTGAAAAATCAAAACACTTCGTGGAAAGCTAAGATTTTTTACTGGAAATAAGAAATTTGATTTCTCGAAGTGGGTCTTTTTTAGATTTTTAAAATTTGACCATCTTTAGCCTTTGTTGACGTCATCTTTGCAGAAAGTCAAAATTTCAGCATTTTTTGAAGGCTTTGATCACATAATTTTGATTGTTCATGTCACAAAAATTTCTTATTTAATCTCTCAACTTTTTAATTGAAAATTAATATAATTTTTTCATCCCATTTCCATCATTAATTATTGGGCATGGAGTTTAAGAGACCATCTTTTAGGGTTTTATCATTATATAGCACTCCAAATTTTGCCCAAAATTTAAAGCTCCAACAGACATCAATTCTTCCCTATTTGGTCACTGCTTTAGATAATGCCAGTAGACTGATTGTTTGGAAGCAATTATAACCTATACCACTTTTTTGCACACAATCTGAAGGATGAATTCCAAAAGTCATTGCAATAGTTTCTGGGTCATAGCAAGATTGCCCAAGACTTGTTGTTGGCCTGTAATGAGTAAATTACTGATTACAACCTGCCAATCCCACACGGATCAATATGTAATGATTGCTTCAGTTAGGGTTTGCATCCTACCTGGAGCCTTCCTAAACTGAGCTTTTCATCCTAGTTCAGAATATATTTTTAATTGAATGCATGAGAAGTTGAAACCATAAATGGAACACTTGTAGTGTACTCGGCAAGTTGTACAAACTTGCCAAGTTTTTGGGCTCTGCGAGTTTTTCTAACTTTTACTTGCCTTGAGTTTTTGGCAAAAACTCCCATATTAAACCACCTCAAATTTCCCTCAAATCGATGGAAATCAGTTTGCAAGGGTTTGGCAAACTATTTTTCCCCCTCTTAGCAAAATAGAAGTGAACAAATGAGAAATAAAATTTGATCGAGGGTTGTTTTTTTGTCTTTAAATGCTAGAATGAGACTATGATTGAGTTTTAAGTTGAACTCACTAAGTTTTTTGCCTTTAAACGTTGGAATGAGACTACGATTGAGTTTTTTAGTTGAACTCACCAAGTTTTTGGCAAAACACTTGGTGAGGTTGACTTAAAAACTCGGTCGTAGTCTCATTCCAGCGTTTAAAGGCAAAAACAATGACCCCTAGTCAATTTTATTTTTCATTTGTTTACTTCTATTTTGCTAAGAGGGGGAAAAATACTCTTCCAAACCCTTGGAAATTGATTTCCATCGGTTTGAGGGGGATTTGAGGTGGTTTTTGAAGAAAAATCAGACCCTTTACTCCTGACACCTTTGTTCAATAATAATAGTCATTTTTGGACCCTGCAAGGGGCGTTGACCCTTGGCCCCCGTTGAAAAAAATCTTGGGGGAAACTGGGCCGATAAAAGTGGGAAAAAATTAACCTCTGAGTTTGATTAGGCTCCATATAACAACATGGAAGAGGAAGATGTAATTGTAATGATGTATTTACTTTTAGTTCTACATAATCTATTTACTATTTTGCTTCCAACCATCAACATTCCTCATGAGAATGTGATTTTGTACCCATTTTGCGTTTAAATATATCTAGACTTAACTTGTTTTTTTTGTGTTTTCATTTATTAACTCATTGGATGCATCTTATTTAATTTTACAAAAAAAAACACACTTCTAAATAAATTTAAACAAATTTTTAAGTTCTTTAGTTTTTTGCTGAATTTTTGCCGAAAATTGGCTGAGTTATTCCTGAATTTGTTTTACACCTTGGCAAATTTTTGGTTTTGGCGAATTTTCCAACTATGGTTGAAACCTTCAAGATCCAAACAAAAAAATTAATGTAAAAAATTTGAAGAGGAGAAAAGTATAGCGTGTCAAAAGGATTGTTACTAAGGAAGTAGAGCGTGCAAGGACTATTGATATGGAAGAAAAGTATGTCAAAAGGCTCGCCACTAAGGAAGAAGTAGAGCAATGTTAGTAGGAAACAAAGATAGATCTGGAGAAGCTGTTGCATCTCAACATGATAAGACACTGGAATATGATATCTGGAATATAGAATGTACTTTAGGGATACCATATGAGGTCCATGTCCCATATAGTAAATATAATACACATCCCATATTATAAATGTAAGTAGGTTATGAGATCCATTCACTAGTAATAGAACGTGTATGAATAATAAGGATGGAATATGCATAGTATAATGAGTAGAAGGATGAATAGGAAAAAGTGAATGTATAAAGGAGATATAACAAATGTAATGTATGATTGATAATAAAATAAATTACTTTTGAGCTATAATCTATCTTATAATTAATCTTAGACTTGGGTAAATTCCCTTGTTTGCCTCAGTAGGACTGAAGGACTGAGTTTGGGGTCAGAAGACTACAACACCAAAAATTCTCAAGGTACAAAAATCCGGTCTACATCCCTCATGCTTTTGAGTTATGATCTATCATGTTGTGTTTGTGCTATTGTTATGTCTTATAACTAATCTTATAGTTAGATATAATCCCTTGTTTTTTGCAATAGGACTGAAGGATTGAGTTTGGGGTAAGAAGACCACAACACCAAAAATCCTTAAGGTATAGATATCCAGTGTAAATCCCTTAGATTTCATGCTAACATCGGTTTTGTTGCCAAAACCTTGGTTAGGTTGTATTGAGATTAATTGAGAAGATTTTCAACTTTAAAATCTCATACCAAATCAAGAACAAAAATGAGACGATTGAACATATGTGTAGACACTTAAAAATGACCAATTGCTTTAACACAATAAGTTTACTAACATTCATCTTAAATTGTTAAATAATCTTTATTATTTAACTAGTTTGTGTTCTATAATCTAAATTCAAAACCATCATTTCTCTATAATTTCATAATTAAGTAATTTTAATTAATTATCTAATTCTTTCATCAATTATTCATCTATAAAGTAATTAAATAATTAATCATTATTTAATTATTCCCTATGTTATTGAATTTAATTAAATAATCATATTATTTAATTAATATAATCATATTATTTAATTAATATTTCTTTTTTGTTATTATTATTGCATTTATGTAATAATTACATCAATTTCCCTCTCATAATTAAATAAATGATATTTATTTAATTAATTTAATTATTTCTCTCTCATCAATAAATAAATAATTATTTGTTTATTTCTATATCTCCACATGTGCACGTAAATAATTTATTTTATTTATTTAAATCATATTTATTCTCTTAAATTTTAACTCACACTCACTTTGGGTTAACTTCTCAATCACAGCTCTTGACTCCACCAATCTCTTTCCTAACTAATCAATCTATTTAGTCTTCTATTTCACCTCATCAGTCAATTTCATATCAAATCCACTTAACAAATCAATCAATTGAGTTGAACTCTTACTCACTCCAAGTTAACTATTCCACCTCACCAATCAAGGCGTCATCACGACATCATGATGCCATCATGGTCACAGTGGACAAATTGTCTAAGGTAGCTCACTTTTCTCCTATGAGATCCACATATACTACATCGGGTGTAGCTCAAGTGTTCATGAGGACATGGTTAGATTGCATGGTATACCTCGGAAGATCATCTCTAATAGAGACCCAATGTTCACTTCAACATTGTGGACATCACTTCAGCACATGTTGGGTGCATAGTTGAACTTTAGTTCAACCTACCACCCCAAGATAGATGGACAGACAAAGAGGGGTTTTGAAGGATATGTTACATATGTATGTGATGGACCAGCAGTCTTGTTGGGAGGACTACTTGTACCTTGTAGAGTTTTCATATAATAATGGTTACCACAATTCTCTTGGTATGTCACCATTTCATTCATTGTATGGGAGACAATGTCGTACTCCCTTGAGTTGGGATCATTTAGAGGACTGCTTGGTGTTGGGCCTCAAGATGCTTCGTGAAATGGAGTAGCAAGTTGTTCATATATGAGAGCACCTTGCAACAACATAGGATCTACTAAAGAAATATGTTGATGCTCATAAAGTGGACCACCAATTTTTAGTTAGTGATCGAGTTTTTTTTAGAGTACATCCATGGAAGTGACCCTTCCATTATGGGAAAGGCTCTAAGCTTGCACCACATTTTGTTGGACCGTTTGAGATTCTGAAGATGATTGGTCTAGTTGCTTACCGCTTGGCATTGTCACCTAACCTAGACCACATCCATGATGTATTTCATGTTTTTATTTTTAGGTAATAAATACCCGATGTGACCCATGTTTTTTACTAGGGTTCTTTACAGGTCGAGGATGATCAACTTTATTTGGAGCCCTTTAGCATAATTCAAAATTAGGGGTTGACCCTCAAGGGTCGTGACATAGAGCAAGTAAGCGTCCAGTGGGACCTGAATGATGAGACCTCCACCACCTGGGAGGATGTTGCGCAGTTTAGGAAGTTATACCCTTATTTGTTTGTGGGCTTCTAGGAGTAAGCCCAATCCTTGGGGGGGGAGGATGTAGTTCTTACTATGTTTGCATCTTGTAATGTGTTCATTCTTTTGATTCGACTAGACTCCTGATATACTTGTGTGATATTTTTCAATTACTGATATATTCTTTTGTCCATATGATGTGACTAGTTGAGTATTCGGGTGATTTAGTAGTGATCATATATGCATGATGTGTATGCTAGAGTATGTCATGATGTTGTATGATGATAACTAGATGCATTTATATTTCACATTGATGTTTTGGTTTCGGGACTAAAATACTCTTATATTTTGTGACTTGGTATACTATCTTCAGCGCTTATGGATGGATTTATTGGTTCTCACACGCATTATGTTCATGGGGTAAGTGCATCAAGATGGTGTGCAAAAAGGGGGGTATAAGTGGCCACTTTTTTTCTGAAATTAGGTAAATATAAACTTCAAAGAAAATTTTGAGAGTCATGCACTCAAAACTAGGAGCTATGCAAAAAATAAGAATTGTAGTACTCTAAATCTAGTTTCTAAACTACTAAACTTTTTAAAACATGAATAAGATTAAGAGGGTCAAATCTCTCGTGCACAAAAAACTATTCCTGATTTTTTTAGAAAAACATAACATAGTTGTTTCTATGTGCTTCACAAAATATAGTTAGATTTAGTATTTTGCAAAACCCTTTGGTAGGATAACGGTAAGAGTGAGATTGAGAATTTTTTATATTTTTTTGTAATTTTCCGTTGAGTTTTTTTTATATGATTTTTTGAAGTGACCACATCCTGAAAATTTGGTACCTGTTTATGCATTGGGCATAACCTGCACCAAAATATAAAAAATGCAAACTTTTTTTAAGTGTATAGAATCTAGTGTAGAATAGTAATATGTAATTTGTTTGGATTTGGTCAAGTAGATCAAAAGTTATTAAAATATGGTATACATATGTTTGTGAGGATTGTCAAGCCACTTGTAAGGAAAATTAAATTTTACTATGCTAATGTTGTCCAAAAATAGAAACTATTGCATGGTCGAAAAGATGAGAAGACGTGTGAGATTATGGTGGTAATTTTAGAGATACCCACTTGATCATTTGTAACCTAATGACAACAAAGTCGAGAAATCATGTTGGAAGATGAAAAAAAGTGTTAAAGAGACAAAAATGGAGGGAAAATGGGCTTGCAAGCCTTAGGATCATTTTCCAACCCTCTTACCAAGCCAAAACCCATACGAGTTTTGATGTGCGAAAAAACTCACTTGAGTTTTGAAAAACAAACTAAAACCATCATTTTGAGTTTTACAAAACCTACACGAGTTATGAAGACAGAAAAATGTATATTTGTAAACTTAGCATTTACTACACATATGTATAGACATACATATATAATATGTGTGTATGTATGTATATATGCATGTCTATAGTTATATATACATATATGTATATAGATATATGTATATATATTTGTATACATGCATGTCTCTCCTCGTTTCCTCTCTCTCATCTTCCTTCCCCCATCACTGTCTCTATCTATTATGAGCCCTAATTATCCTCTTTGATCTCTATCTCATCTCTCTCCCACTCCCACTTCTCTCTATGTCGAGTCTCTCACCCTCTTCTCTCTCTCTCTCTCTCTCTCTCTCTCTCTCTCCCACTCCTAGTTCTACATAACCCACATGTGGGTTATGTAGAACTAAAAGCTTACATAATTTTTAGTTCTATAGAACCTACACGGGTTATTAGGAACAAAAAGATTGCATAAGTTTTAGTTCTTCATAACCCATGTGGGTTATGAAGAACTCTAAGTTTTTTAAATTGTTTTTTTAAGGCTCGACATGGCTTAGTTTTTCCAAGCCGAAATGTTTTGAATTTTAAATAACCCACATAGGTTTTGTAAGATTTTGAATTTTTTAAATTCATGTGGCCACTTTTCTGACTAGCAACTTGGTGCACTTACCCCATGGGATTAATGATATGGCTATATGTTAGATATTTGACATTTTAGTGAGTGAGTGATGTGATGGAAATGTTCTTGTTAGATGGTTAGTATACACATTTCTTGTGACACATAATGATGCTTACTTTTATGCTATGAGTTTTGATGATTGTTTATTGTTAGGATTATACTATTGTTTTATGGATCATGTTTGATGTGTTGTACGATTATGGACGAAATCGTAGTTACTCATTTGTAAGTTCCACACGATGTTGATCCCCTTCATTTTTTTATATTATATATGCATATGTGATTCAACTATTATAATAGCGTGGATAGGTACCGGACATCAACTTCCCCTAAATTGGTAGGGATTAGCATGCCCAAATATATATAATAACCCCGACAGTGGTTAAATATGGAGGTAATCATATGACCAATATGTGTTAGCCAGGAATTATCGTTCCGACTTTTGGACAATAGTTTCCCCAAGATGCTTATACCCGCTGGTTGCAATGAGGCAACATATGGCCATGGATGGTATGTGTGGTTTGGATGTAAGTGTTGTGTATTCTCGTGTTGTATTTTAATTGTTTCCCTATTCATTTGCCCATGATGTTTAGTATAACCAATTGGTGTGCTTGGGCGTAATGTTTGTAGCCAACTAATTTTGAAGGAGATTTAATTGTATTTGGATTTTAATATTTACAATGGAGGCTTTTGTATTTATTTAATTGTTAATAAAATTTATGAATATGATGGTTTTATATTTTTATCGAGTTTTAAGTCCTTTGAGATTTTTTATTAAAAAGAAACTTTTATTTCATTTTGGGTGAACTTTAAAAACAACTTGCAAAATTCAAATTTGGGCTTGTTGGGAAAATTCTTGAGGAAATATTTTTATGGGCATTTGATATTTGGATTCTTTGATATAATTTCTTCTTCCCCTCAAAATTCCATTCATTTTGGTGGAGATTAGTGGATTTCGCAAGTGTTTGGGTGATTTCTTAGGTTTGAAAAGGATCTTAGACAACTCAATCAAGAAGAATAGGATCGAGGTGCGAACCCAAAGGACGATCGAACAAGCAAATGGAAATATGCCAAATAGGTCCGCAAGTGAAAATGAGAAAATGCAAAAGGATGTCGAGAGAAACACATAAATTGTAAACACGTATTTTTGGTTGATGCGAGATTGTCAAAAATCAAGGATGCTCTAGCATCAAATCATGTCTGATGTGTTGTAAAAAGAGGAATGAAGTTGTAGTTACTCATTCGTGAGGTCCACATGATGTTTTGATCACCTACGTTGTTTGATATTATACATGCACCAGGTTGAAGTTGATGAGAAAACAACCCACCGCTCCCAAGAACACCTGTCACAGAAAGAGACAAGCAAAAGCTATGGAGGCCTGAACGCAAGGATCCATGAAAGATGAGACATTCTTGATGTGCAAAAACAAAAGTTGCAATCAATTAAAAAAGAATAAGTTATGTTTACAAGTGAGATCAATCCTTATACAAGGAGATCAAAACCCTAAAAGGAAACCTAGGTTGCATAATAATAATTAATAAAAGAATTAATCATTATATGTCTAAAGTTTAGCTTAAGTAAAGAAAGAGATAATAAGTGACTTAATAATTAAATCAATATGATTTAATTAATAAGCAAAACAACTTATTACTCTAACATGCACATATGCTTCGACTATTATAATAATGTAGACAAGTATCGGGGATTGACTTCCTCTAAATTGGCAGGGATGGGCATACCCAAAAAGCTATATATAATAACCCCGATGGTGGTTAAATATGGAGGTAATCATTTGGCCACTATGTGTTCAACAAAATTGTCATTTCATCTTTTAGACGATGGTTTTCCCTGAGATGCTTATACTCGTTGGTTGCAATGAGGCAACTTATGGCCATGGATGGTATGTGTGGTTTGGATGTAAGTGTTGTGTATTCTCATGTTGTATTTTGATTGTTTCCCTGTTTGTTTGCCTATGATATTCAATATAACCAATTGGTGTGCTTAGGCATACTGGTCGTAGCTGACTAATTTTGAAGGGGATTTAATTGTATTTGGATTTTAATATTTTATATTGGGGGCTTTTGAATTTATTTAATTATTAATAAAAATTTATGAATATGATGATTTTATATTTTTATTGAGTTTTAAGTCCTTTAAAAAAAATTATTAAAAAGTAACTTTTATCTCATTTTGGGTGAACTTGGTTTTATAAGAAATTGGGGGTTTTCTTCCAAAAACAACTTGTGAAATTCGAATTTGGGCTTGTCGGGAAAATTCTTAAGGAAATATTTTTATCGGCATTTTATCTTTGGATTCTTTGATGTGATTTCTCCTTACCCTCAAAATTTTATTTGTTTTGGTGGAGATTGGTGGATTTCGCAAGTGTTTGGGTGATTTCTTGGGTTTGAAAAGGATCTTAGAAAACTCCATCAAGAAGAATAGGATCGAGGTGTGAACCCAAAGGAAGATCGAACAAGCAAATGGGAATGTGCCAAATAGGTCCACAAGTGAAAATGAGCAAATGCAAAAGGATGCCCAAAGAAACACAAAAACTACAAACTGAACTGAACATGAACAAAACTGAAAGAAAATATTTTTAGTTGATGCAAGATTGTCAAAAACCATGGATGCTCCTGCTTCAGATCATGTCCAATGTGTTGTAAAAAGGGGGACGAAGTCGTAGTTACTCATTCGTGAGGTCTACATAATGTATTGATCTCCTACATTGTTTGATATTATACATGCACACGTGCTTCGACTATTATATTAACGTAAACAAGTATCGGGCATCGACTTCTCCTAAATTGGTAGGGATGAGCGTGCCCATATATATATATATATATATATATATATATATATATATATATATATATATATATATATATATATATATATATATATATATATATATATATATATATATATATATATATATATATATATATATATATATATATATAACTCCAATGGTGATTAAATATGGAGGTAATCATGTGGCCAATATGTGTTAGCCAAAATTGTCATTCTGGCTTTTAGACGATGGTTTTCCCTCAAATGCTTATACCTTTCATTTTCAATGAGGCAACATATGGCCATGGATGGTATGTGTAGTTTGGATGTAAGTGTTGTGTATTCTCGTGTTGTATTTTAATTGTTTCCCTATTTGTTTTCCCATGATGTTTAGTATAACTAGTTGGTGTGCTTGGGTGTAATGGTCATAGCCGGCTAATTTTGAAGGGGATTTAATTGTATTTAGATTTTAATATTTTATATTGGGGGCTTTTGTATTTATTTAATTGTTAATAAAATTTTATGAATATGATGGTTTTATGGTTTTATTGAGTTTTAAGTCCTTTGAAAAAATTTATTAAAAAGTAATTTTTGTCTCATTTTGGGTGAACTTGGTTTTATAAGAAATTGGGGGTTTTCTTCCAAAAACAACTTGTGAAATTTGAATTTGGACTTGTTGGGAAAATTCTTAAAGAAATATTTTTATCGGCATTTGATATTTGGATTCTTTGATGTGATTTCTCCTTCCCCTCAAAATTTCATTCGTTTTGGTAGAGATTGGTGAATTTGGCAAGTGTTTGGGAAATTTCTTGGGCTTGAAAAGGTATGCTTGATCTTTCTCATCAATCCTTGTTTAAAATCCATTTTTGTTGCTTGAGATTGATCTCTATGCTTAAATTTGTGAATTCTATGGATGAATTTGGATGCCTGTGGAAGAAATTTAGGAATTCATGTTGATATTGAATGCATTGTTTTGAATATGAGGTTTTGAACATTTTGAGGTTTGGGGCTTCCATAGTAGGGTTTATAGTTTAAATAACTAAATTTTTGGCATGTGTATGTCATGGGGGAAAATGGGTTTTCTTGTTTTCTTGAGATTTGGAAGTTGAATTTTTTAAGAAATTTTGGCTTAGCTTGCCCAATCCGAGTTTTGAGGCTTTGTGAGTATCCATGGGCACTTCTATTCTAAAATTGCATTATTGTATTTATGTGAGACTATTGAAAAGATATGGATTCCTTGTGTTTGCAATTCTACCCTTGTGAGGTCTTTATTGTGTAATGGGCATGCTTGGATTATGAAAATTGCTCATGTGCAAGTGAATGCTCTTGGATCACACCACATGGATGAGATGATTGTATTGTTGCCGAGGGATATGTCACCCTTCTCTCCAAGCTTGATTGGTTGTGATGAGACCTCTTGTGTGCCACAAGTGTGTGTATCTGTGCTTGAGTGGGTATTATGCCAACCATGGGAGTGGCTCTCAATGGGGGGATTGGGGCACAAAGGGGCCACCAAGGTAACCCATTGTAGAGTTCTTAATCAAGAGATAACATAATTAAATTAATGGGATAAAACACTTAATCAAAATAAGTAAAGTTGTGTTGGCCTGGAGAGTTAGTGGCCATGATTGAGTAGGCATGGAGAGTGACCGACCTTAGCTACCTCTTGTGTACCTTGTGGGCTCCCATTAGCTAAGGACATAGTGGAGAAGTGTTTGGATGAAACAGCACGTCAAGCACCTTGTCTCCATGAAAGTGTTGCTTGGCACCACATGGGCCGTATAAACATGCGATGACACTCCTATTCTTTGATCACGCCCTCTCGAATTGACTTACTTGACTTGGCTTGCGATTCACCTGAATGTGTATGAGGTATCTTGGAATCCGTGTGATTATACTCTACGGTATGCATTGTGTTGTGCACCCTTGTGTGTGCATACATGTATGTGTGCCTTGCTTGTGATGTGTGGGCCACACGGTTATCTTCGTGAGCATGGTGGGAGAGGGCCAGAGGGTTCCTCATTGTCGAGAGGCGTGACCAACCGCCATTGGGGGTCGATGTATAGATATTGAGCGGTCTCAGAAAGTTCTTGTGACCTTTCCAAACTTGAGCTCATGGCCTTATATCCTTGTGATCGTTTCCATGCATTGTACTCTCATGTTGTATTATAAGGATGTATACTTGCTCATTTAGATATTGACTTGTAATGTTAATTTGGATAGTAGATTATGTGAACATGGAATAGAGGCTTAGTATCAAGCTCATACATTGTTGCAAAATGTTATGTAACACTCTATTAGATACATATGGATTCTCTGTATTATTTTGGTAGTACTTCGTTAGTAAAAAATATAAGATCGTAAATTTGTCTTTAGTGAGAATCCTTGTGTTCGTAATGGCCCTAATCGTTGTATGTTAGAATTAGACAATTAATCCTTAGGTAATTAGCCTTAAGTTACACTTTTCAACCTTGATTTGGGGCCCAAGAAGCCAGATTGGTGCATTCGCCTATCCACTTGTGCCTCCGCTTCACTACTTTGAGGTTGTCTAAACCCTTAAATTTGCCTTGACTCTAGATCAACATCTCTGCTACCCCAATCAACGTCTCTGCCTCACTAGACTGAGACTTCTCAGTCTTGCCAAGTAAGTTACTAGTGATTGGCGCCTATGCAAAGGGGATCGCTGTTTGTGCCAATCAGCACTTGTGCCTACTCTGGCACCTCCGCAAAATTTGTTTCGTGAGCCCTTTTGTGGATTCCTAAGTGTTTCAGACTTGCAACCCAAGTATTTCCTAGTTGACTCTCACCCTAATCATGGGTTTTTGAATGGCCAATTATGGTATAACCTCGTGACTTGATATTATCTCAAGCTTTGTAATTCACTACCATTGGACCCTTGGATGCTCTTGTTTGATGCCCCTTAGCTTATAAGTGTGTGAGTGATATGTTGTCTTGTCTTGGTTATGATAAATATAGCTCATTTAAGATAAAATTATTACCATCTTGCTTGCACATATTTTGCTTTAATCCAAGCGTTACATCATTCTTGTTGAAAAGTAAAATGCATTATTAATACTTGCGTATTAAAAGTGTATATTGCAGTGCGGCATTCATGGGATTTGCTTCTGCTAAAATTTGATGCCATTCAGTCCATAAGTACGATTTTTGCTATGATTTACAGTATTATTTATCTAAATACAATTGCTTTCTTAATTCTTGAATCTGTCGGATTTAAGGGTTTTATTTAGTTGCTGAAAGTTAGGTTTTTCTATGCTTCAAATGTTGAAATGGAATTCTGTTTTGAAAAATAGAAAAATCCAATAGTTGACTGTTCGTATACTAGGGTTGATGAAATACAGGATCAGAAAGATTTATCATAGTATTGTTGAATTTTGACAAATGAAATATTTTCATGCACTCTTTACCAAGCACTCCCAAGCATTGAGGGTTTATGAAATACAGGACCAGAAAGATTTATCATGGTACTGTTGAATTTTGACAAAGTACATATTTTCATGCACTCTTTACCAAGAACTGCCAAGCATTGATAAAGCTTTATCATTTAATCTTGACGAATTAAATATTTTCACGCACTCTTTACCATGAACTGCCAAGCATTGATAAAGCATGCAGGTATTTGAAATTGTTAGTGGGACTGATAACCCCTATTAAACCGTCGCATTGTGTTGGAACTGATGACCACTGTATTTTTTTTTTTGGAAGAATTATTCTGATGTCTAATAAATGAAGGCCACGATTACTAGAAAGTCAACGTACATTCTAAGCTTTAGGTGTGAGCTCCTTCCGTATGGCCTATTGTTCTTTGTACCCAAAAAGTTGTTGGTTTGGCCTTCACGGGAAGATTTGTGTAACATTGTATGCATAGAGAGGGGGAAATGGAAGTCCATTAATTTTCAAGAATGCTTTGAAATGGGGAGATAATAAAATATAGACACGGGAAGAATTAAAAGACATGTTGCAAAAATGAGCACATATTTTTCTGTATAAATCATACTAATTGCTGCACTGTTATTAGGATTAGAATATAAAAGTGGTTGAGATACAAAGCGTAGCAACCAGCAAATACCATGTGGTCTCACAAATTGTTCACAAAAAAAAATCTTGATGCCTTGTGCACACCGTGCCTTATGACTTAGCGACAGGAATTTTGATCTAGTGAGAAGCTCTCAAATTTTGCATAGAAATATCTTTGCTCAAGAATGTTGATGACATCATCAGTTTCATGTTTCTGACTAATATATTTGGATCCATATGTATAATGACGAGTTTTCATTCAAGTAACAGCTCAGACCTTCATGTAATGAAGCTAGCAATGATAATTTTTCTTAGTTGCCGATTCGGGTTCGGGGACGGATTCAGGTTCGCGAATCCGGTTCGTGGATTCGTGAAAAAAAAATTTCCCGTTTTGGATTCGTGAAGATTCGTGAGTGTATATATATATATATATATATATATGCATTATAAATTTATATATCAAAAAATATAAGAGAAATATACTTAATTCTAAAACTAAATCATTTCATACTATGAGTATGAATCTATGATGCTTGATCATTAAAACTTCAAATAGCATACTTGATCATTGATCTATCATTCTATGTTGACAATTCTAAAAAAAATCAGCACATTGAATTATATTACTGAATTACAAAATGACATTTCAAAATATTGTTCATTAAAGTTTGAGACATGATTCAATGTTCAATGGTTCATCAATCAAATGGATTATCAAAAAAATTTGGATCAATGGGGTCTCCAGTAGCTGCAAGTGTTTGATCAAAATCATCATTAATGGAACCCAATGTTCCACTAGCACTAGAGGGTGTTGTCTCATCATCATCATCATCACCATCATAATCCACATCAGCCAAAGTGCTTCTAGCAAGATCATGAATGGTCATATCTAGGTCAGCAGATTCGGGTGCTACATCCCAAAGCTTCGTTGGCCCCTTCTTGTACTTTGGATCCTTCTGTGACAGGAGACGCAAGTTGTTGTGAACATACACCAAATTTTCTGCTTTTTTTGCAGCCAACCGGTTACGCTTGACTGAGTGGATAAAGGAGTAAGTACTCCAATTCCGCTCAGCGGCAAAAGAGCTCGCAACCTAGAGAAAAAACCAACAAAATTAAAAAAAAACAAGATAAATTGAAGAGCGTTAAGTATTAAATTCTACAATGCAAGTGACAAAACAAAAAGAAAAAAAAAGTTAAACCTTAAAAACTTACTTGTGATAGAATCTTAATCGCAAGAGGTTGGAGGTATAGATAATCTTGCCCATGAAGATACCACCATGTAACAGCATCCATTTTGCTTTGGTCATTGATAGCAGTAGGGTGGAGATCTCTTGCTGAAATAAATGATCCAAATTCTCTCCTAACACTTACCCCAATATCTGGATCACGGAAGATTTTATCAAATGCCTTCTTATACCCACTGGCAACCTCAGCATCTCTATATGGTGCCACTCTACCTGGTATACCAAGTACTTGTGTGCTATAGTACCTAGGAGAAAGAGCATATGCTAGGAGGTGCAATGGTGTGGTCATCTTGTTCCAACGATGAAGAACCATTGCTTCCACCTTTTTGTATAAGGTGTCCTCAGGATCATTCTCTCTCCTATGTATGACCTAGGATATCAAATGAAGTTCATGTAAGTTATCATTATGTCAATTTTGAATTTAAATAACTCTCAATAAACAAAGATAAAGGAATGTATTAAATTTATGACTTACCATTTTTATCTTCTCCAACATTGTGTCCATGCTATCATAGATATCCCCCAAGCATGGTAAATCAATGTCGGCAAATCGAAGCATAGACATGATGGGATCAGTGAATTCCAAGACATACTCCACACGAGTCCACCAATCATCATCTAATACCAATGCCTTCACCTTTTGGGCCCTGACTGTACTGGACTGCTTCCAGATGCTCCATTGGTTACTAATAACCATTTGTGATAAGGCCTCCTTCACCTTGACAAGCCGTCTCAACACAATTGTGTGAGAGGCAAACCGGGTTTCAGCCACCTAAAACATGTTAGTAGAAAGTTAAAACATGACATAAAAATTATAAAATGATAAATGAAACTAAATAAGTTATAAATTAAATTTTAAAATTTACCTTCAACAATTCCAATTTTGAGTAAGTTCTGAAAATTGCTTGTGACATATGGTGATTTGTCACAAACATTTGAATCTCCTAACCCTCCTCATACATCTGTTTCACCCAATCTATTTCGGTGCCAATTGCCTTCATCACTAGATTGAGAGAATGGACGGTGCACGGTGTCCAAAAGATGTGATCATATCTAGCCTCTATCAAAGCCCCTGCAGCCTTGCAAACTTTTGAATTGTCCGTAATTACTTGGACAACATTGTGATGACCCACGGACTCTATGGATTCAATGAGAATCTGGGCAATGAACTCTGCATTTTTAAGTTCGCCTTCACAGTCAACCGCCTTCAAAAACATTGACCCCTTGGAGGATACAGCAATTACATTAATTAAAGGACAGTTTTAACAATCTTTCCATCCATCTGAAACAATAGACACACCTGATTGAATCCAAGAATCTCTTATTGGTTGTAGTAGGTGCTCTACATTTTTTCTCTCATTTTGTAATATGGTGGTGCGCAACTTTTCATATTTAGGGCCACGGTAACCAGAAGGTGCTTCATTTATTCCTTCACACATGTCACTAAAATAAGGTGATCTCACAAAGTTGAATGGAATACCATTTGCAAAGAGGCAACGTCCAACTTTGGCATCAACAATTTCTCTTAATTCAATTTGAAATCCCCTCTCTAATGGGCCTCTCTTGCGAGGGGTGTTGTGTGGTTGATCTACATCTTCATCCCTAGAAGGCATAGGCAAGAATGGATGTGATCTAGATTGCATTTGAGTGGGTGGCTGCATTGTTTTCTGTTTACTGGTATAAGAAACTTGTTTCCCTTTTGCACATATTCTGTCAGCTTCTTCTTGTTCTTTTACCAAAGTTGTTATTTGTGCAGCTGGCAATCCCTTCTTATCTTCCCCCTCACACATGTTAATCCCTTGACCCGCAGAGCCTAAAAGATGATATTTTACCCGGGAGTAGGAGCTTCTATATTGTATTTTGCAAAAATTACATTTCCATACATACCCCCCACCTCCAACACATTGAGAAATTATTGTAGTGTGTCTCCACAAAAGAGACCCTTTATCAATTTTAAATCTTTGAGATCCCTCCCCACCCACTGAACCTTGACTACTCATTGTTGTAATCTATAACAAAAATGAAAAAAGAAAACTTCAAAACTTATACAAAATGAAAAACTTATACTTCAAGAATCAAAACTTATCAAAAAAACTTGAGAATATGGTTCAAATGCATACCTTAGTCACTCAAATAGACTGAATAGTGCTTCTTGGAAGGTCTTTGTCACTCCACAATCGAGCTCCTTCGAATTCAATCACCTCACTTCAAGCTTGCATGAATGAGAGAGCAAAATGAGAGAGAATAATAAAGAGCACAGTGAGAAATAAAATGTGTTTGGAGACTCATAAAAGGGGTCGTTTTAGGGTTAGAAGTAAAAAAAAATAATATAAAAATCTCTTTTTGAAGTCATTGTTTGACTTTTTAAGTTGCAAATGCCGCGGGTCCTTGAGGATTCGCGCGGATCCGCGCGAGATCCTTTTGGATCCGCTCGGATCCTCCCGGGTCCGTGACGGATCCTGGCAGGGTCCGGACCAAACCCTGTGGATCCGTCCGGATCCGCGAGCCGCGGATCCGGACGGATCCACAGGGTTTGGTCCGGACCCTGCCCGGATCCGTCCCGGATCCGACGCGAATCCGGACCCGGATCCGGGGTCGCCTGGGCGAATCCGGCAACTAAGTAATTTTTTTGTCTACTGCATCTTTTGTTTTTCTACCCTGCCAATTTAACATCCAACAAACTGCATCTTCGTCTTGGCTGCATGGATAAAATCATGAGAAAGATAAGGTAGCAGATGTACACCAAACCTGGGGAAAGAGTTGAGCATGTCATTCAATG
This sequence comes from Chamaecyparis obtusa, assembly GCA_027943335.1. NCBI lineage: Eukaryota > Viridiplantae > Streptophyta > Pinopsida > Cupressales > Cupressaceae > Chamaecyparis > Chamaecyparis obtusa. The sequence goes on from BSBK01001904.1 coordinate 1,702,266, forward strand.
GGTTATCAATCGTAACATGTAACTTAACCTTGTCCATTTCATGTTCTTGGAATTTGATGAAATGTTCACAATAAAGCCCTGCCTTTAAATCCGCAATTAATATAACTACTTCACAATGTTTCATATAATGTTCACAATAAAGCCCTGCCTTTAAATCACAATTAATATAACTATTTGCTCGAAGATGTTGGTGTCATCATAAGTTTTATGTTTCTGAATAACACATCTGGCTTAATATATGAAACAGTGAGTTATTTCAAATCACAGCTCAGACCTTTGTGTTAATAGTTCTTTACCATCACCAATAAAGCTGACAATAATTTAATGTCTTGTCTCGTGCATCTTGTTTTTATACTCTGCCAATCTAAGATCCAAGAAACTGCACCTTCATCTCTGCTGGATGGATAAAATCTTGGGGGTTATGTGGCGGCATATGTACACCAAACCCCTGGAGGAAGAGCTGGGCGTATCATTAAATGCATTATGGATTCTTAACACATAATTTAAACTTTGTCAATTTCATATTCTTATAATTAGATCAAACATTCACAATAAAAGCCTTGTCAATTTCATGTTCTCAGAATAAATCAAATGTTCACAGAAAAGTCCAGTCTTTACTCGGATGAATATAACTACTGCACATTTTTTGTATTGTAGCCTACAAATAATTTTAAAATTTACTTAAGCAACAATTCTGAGCAGCCCTCAAGCATTTATCTGTTGAATACTATGTTCCACAGCATTTCTGGGATGGGGATGGCAGCGGACATGTTTTGGGACACCAGCCTGAGGCCATTTTGGGGGGACGGCAGGGGTACTCATATATATATATATATATATATAGAGAGAGAGAGAGAGAGAGAGATTTCTACAAGTTAATGAACAGCAATATAACATGGCAATGTTAAAATGATGTTTGGATGATGTGTGTGTGTGTGCGTGTATAGATGGGAATGGCAGAGTACACATTTTGGAGATGACAATCAGAGGACTATTTATATATATATATATATATAGAGAGAGAGAGAGAGAGAGAGAGTTCTACAAGTTAATGAACAGCAATATAACATGATGTTTCAATGATATCTATAAAAGCCTGCATACCAACCAAATTCCAAAAAGAAATTGTTTGTTTGTACTTCTCTCACAGTACCACACTGTTCCAGACCACAGCAAATGCACCTTTAATCTCTCTTGCAACTGACTCTAATACCATACATTTTTTAACAATGAAAGAGGAAATCCAAATTATTGTTGTTAGCGTTAGCTGTTATATAACTTAAATCATTAACTATGAATCTGAAGCAACCCCGACCACCTTGGGGACAACCAGGCATCCCCTATACATTTCATACCATCCTCCTTTTTAGAGACATGTTCCAGAATGTTTCCACATTCCCTCAGTTTGGGGGGAACGGCCAAGGGACATCCCACCATCCCCGAAATGCCTTAGGCGATGGGAACAAAGGTTCGAGGGGTGGGGACATGTCCCCATGTAACACAGGTTCTATACCATCTAACAAAAAACTGAAAAAGTTGTCAACTAATAATTTAAAATGGCCTAGGAAAATTATTAATAAAAGAAACTTTTTTACAAGATCATTTATTTTTGGATATCATTTGCACAATTCTCCATCACAGAATATTTCATTCTTTCATTTATTTTCCTTGTCTCAAATACAAAGCTATAGATGTGGATTCTATACTACATAGCAATCTATACACAATATTTTACTTGCCTTTAGATGCAACAGCAATCTCGAGCCTTATATGTCTGCATATTCTGGATTCTGTGGCAAAATTTGTTGCTATGCTTTAATCCTTAAAAGACGGCAGCATTTCTCATCATTCCCTCAGGAATATCTGAGTTCCCTCAACAAACTTTTTCCTGAAATACTTGTCCATCTGTTTGATGAATAATTATTGATTTATTGCTGTTAAATTAAAATTGCCAAGAAAACATATTTTACCGACAATTCTCTGTAAGTCAAAAAGCCTTTGAATACCCATAGATTTGATCATTCAAATTCCAAATGATCCAAATTAGCCCCATGTTCTCATCAGCTATTTTTTATTAGTTACATAATTAATAGACCTACCTGGCGAAGCATATTGGACTGTCCCAAGCTGAAACTTGTGATTACTATAATGATCTGTTTTAACATAAAAGATTACATACAAATTAAAAGGTATATGTTTGACAATAAAATTTATGTGATCAGTTTACTGATTCCAGGAGGAAAAACTGATTGAGTTCAAAAGCAGTAGTAGTCAAGAAAATATCTCTACAAGCATAAAAAGACAAGTTTAGTTCAGAACAATACAATTCTTTTTAGCATAGTCAAGTACGGACAAATGTGCAAAAATGTGCTTGTCACATTGGACTCATTTTTTAATATTAGAGCCAAACCTCAAAGCCATTACAGCTAAAAAAATAGATTTGACAATACAGTGGAAATGAGAACCTTTGAAAAAGAATAGGAGCATGTGCGTACAAACCATAAGGCAAGGCCACAATTGGAGGAAGCTATTATACATTAAACCCAAGCTGCAGCAGTGCACAGCCTAAACAATACATAACAATCTGTATGGAAGTAGGAAGATGACACTCAATTAGCATGCCTCTATCAACAAGTTTTAGACAACCAAGCTGACTACAATGGCACAACCAACATCACAGACATGAACTTGACTTCTCAAGATGTAGATTCACCATCTTCATCTCTGCAATGGACTTGAAAGTTTTGTCACTTTATATATATCATCCAAGGTGATCACATGTTGATTGCATAAGAAAGTGATGGCCTTTAGCTGGATCTTCTTAATGACACAATGATAAAATTTACTTTTCAAAAGGAAGCCTTTCTTTTTGTGTTCCTCTGAGTGGATCCAAACCAACTTCTGTCACTTCCTCTATGCTCTCATCCAAATAAACAACATCCTGCATAGTCAACTGGTGGTACTCAACTATTTCACGTAAAAATCGATTCTCGCGGGCATAATTGGCATTTTCTTGTGCAAGACGTGACTTCTCTGCTAACAATGTCTCCAGTTGAAGCCGTACCTGAAAAATAAACAAGACTTGTCATAAATTGTACATATTGTGAATGTCACAGTATGAAAATAATTGGTTTTGAAATAAGGTCATGGAGTCTCAGGTTCCAAGGCAAACATGTCTCCTTCAATTACCTTCAAATTTGCAATTCAAAGACACCATTGATATGCACAACATAGCCTTGATAAATTTCAAGTACAGCCCCCTTGTACTGCTCATTGAGACTACTTCAAAATAGGTACAGCTTCAAATTGACTGATGTACAAGACCTATCTGACCCTAAAATGTTCAAGTTAAAATGCCTTGGCCCAAGAATGGGAGGAGACCCCCCACATGAGTTGCTCAGACCAAATTTCTTGAAATCATATTTATCATGTTACCTCACGTAGAACAGAAGTTTTATAGTTAAACATCATCTAGCTTGTAGAAACTGTACCAGGAAATTTATACAAGACTATCAGACCCCGTAATGTTCAACATAAAATGTCTCAGCCCAAGAATGAAGGGAGAGCCCTCCCCACCCCCCTGGATTTGTTCAGATTTCTCTTGGAATCATGCATATCATGTCATTTCATATAGAAAAAAGTTTTATAATATATCATCTAGCTAATAGAAACTGTACCAGAATCACATCTGAGATTGGATGTACACATTAAACAGTGAGAACAGATTAATCTCATTCATAATGCAGTCGAACATAGCAAAAAGCTAGCCTAAATATCCTCTCATACAACTGTATGGGATGATCAATTAGATCTGCATGTTGTATATCCACATATTAATTGTTACTCACCACCAACTGTTATAACTTGCTCACATTCTAGCATGCAAACATTAAAAGTTACATCAGAATAGTCTTATAAATTATAATGATGTGTTGGGTCATGTATTTAAATACTTCCCCTTGCACAAGTCTTTAAATAATGTCAATTAATAATGCCTCTCTCTTGCATGTAGTGCTGATTTCCAGTCTTGATCTCCTGTTTTGATCTGTGCCAGCTTGGAGCTTTTGAGAATATGTACTGCAAAGTGTGGTCATTGACGTCAACTCAATAGGTATTGTCATTAATGTAATTGGTGTAATTGGAGAGGCTGGCGGATGTTGTGGATGAAACAGTTGAAGAGATAGTTTGGCATATAATTTGCATGATTGAAGACAGTCTGAAAGTTCATCAATTGTATCCATGGCAGAATATCAGTCCGGATGTTTGGTAAGTATATGGTAACACCCTGTTACATATGCTTTAGGCTTTGGTTATAAGATGCAGTTCCATTTGTTAATGGCCTCATGTTCAAGGAAGTAATTGGTTGATATTTATGACCAGATGCATACTTGTTTAATCAAGGAAATCTGTCTAAGGCTTTAACAGTGCATTTTTCTATGACTGGGAGTTAGTATTTAGGTCTGCATCTTGCTGCATTGCATGTTCTAGATAGGCAGATCTGGAGTTAAGATTGATAATGTATAAGGAGTCTTTTCCCTGATTTTCAAGTTATACACTTCTGTGCAGCAAAAGTTACGTGTCCGTTCTCCGGATTACAGTCTGACTCAGTAATGTGACATAGTTGACACACTAGAATGCTCTGCATTCTTCCGCTGTGATTGATATACTTGTGCAGATTTAGGAACATGTTCAGGAAGGTATAAGGATTTGGTGATATGCATTTCAAGAATAATGGTGGTCTACAATGTTATATCTTATATGTTGAAGTGTCACAGGCTATCCAAATTGCCCTGTTTTTATCTGTTCAGTAGGTTAATTCATTTGTGTCAGCATCTAATGATTGATTTCTTCGAGAGATGGTTGTAGAGAGGTTGTTAATGGTCATCAATGCCTTCATTTTGGTCCACATGATGACTCTGGCTTCTCCCCACTGGTGCAAAGGCAAACAGATAACAATTTTGACAGTTGTGTTGATATTTGGGCAGACAGCATAAGTTCCTTCATTTGCAGTTGATCCTGACCTATCTAATTTGCTTTGGAGGATGTGCTGAGATGTTTATTGTGTATAAGTTATACGCTTACGTAGATCCACAACTCATAATAATTCCTGGTGCATGTGTTGTATAATTGAACCGACTGGTAAGGTGTTGTATAATTGAGCCGACTTAATTAGAGTTGTTGAGATGTTGTGGATGATACCTTTGATCTTGTATCGTGTGCCAGCATAATGAGATTCTTTTGGGATCAGCTAACCTCCTTGCATGGTCCGCTATGTTCTATATGTCGTGGATCAATTGATTTCAGGGCGATTTATGTGATACTACATGTTTCTTCTTTGGTCTTATTGATGCCAACCTAATTAGTGTTTTGAAGTGTAGTGGAGGAAAAATATAAATAAGGATGGATCACTTGAGTGGTGTTAAAAAAAAGACAAGAATTGAATCGGACAAGCATGAAATGTGCAGAAGTCCATTTGAAAAGATAATTGTGCTACAAAGGGACTACAACATCAGCATATAAAAGATGCCTTCTACAATATGTCATGCTTCTATTTTTATTGTAATCCTAATGTATCCTGCTCTGAGATAGTGTACCTCCTCAGCAAGTTCTTATATCTTTGTAAAGACCTTAATTCAAGAATATATTTGTTATTGAACTGATATAGAATTTCTTCACAACAGTAATTTAAGCTTTCAAATTACGCAAAACTCAATATAGAGTTAGAACAGTAACGCACAACAAAGGATAACTCTTGAGGGTTTCGTCCCAAGACCATATAGAGCTCTAACAGCGACACACAGCAGCAGAGGTGAACTCTTGGGGATCCTGTCCCAAGACCCAAATCATGCACAAAGGCAAAACAAAAATATTCAGCATAACAAAAAAAAGGCAGAGTCATCTATATATACCTACTTGGGGTGGTAATTAACTTGTGCAAAGCAAGTAAACAATTTGATTTGGCCCCTTTCTAGAAGTTGGTAAAAGATACAAAACAAAATAAAACAAAGCAAAAAAAAAAAAATGATTTTCTGCAAGAAGACAAAATTGCACAGTTGGCAGCAATCTGATGTTTCCTTGTAGGAGACGGCTGTCACTACAAGACAAAACTGGGCTTCTTCAAGAAGTCGGTGGTTCTTACAAGAAGATTCAAGATCAAAATCTGAATTTTTTCTTCCTACACAAGATGAGACCGCATGGCTGGCAACATTCTGATCTTTTCCTGTTTTTTCTAGGAGATAGAACTTCATAGTTGGCAGTCAGCACTGCTGTTCAAGCCAGGTGGCCTCAACTTTATGGGTTCATCATAGTCCTCTCGTCTCCTAATTGCTTGACCTCAAGCAATTTCAGGTTAGGGTGTTCAAAGATTTCAATTCCTTTCCAAGTTGCGTCTTCTGGTGGTAGTCCTTTACACTTGATTAAGTATTCTAGAATAGCTGTTATATAATCTCTTCTTCTTTACATCCAGAATAGATTCAGGTTCAAGAATCAATTCTCCTTTATAGTCCAGCGGAGGGAGCTCCATGGAGGGGTTGATCTGCTATCTGAGGGCTTTCTTTAAGCATGAAACATAGAAAGTATCGTCAATCCTACTATCGGGTGGTAATTCCAACTCATAAGCAACCTGTCCCACTTTACTAATCATCTGGTATGGACCATAAAAGCCTGATTTTAGCTTCTCTTTTATGCTTCCCTTCATATACGATTGTCTAAAAGGCTTTAACCTTGGAAACACCAAGTCACCCTCTTCAAATGTTCTTTATGTTTGATGTCTATTTGCATACAACTTTTGCTGACTTTGGGCTTGGCACAAGTTCTCTTCGTCGGCTTACAGAATTTTTTTGATTTGCTTAATCAAATCCTGAGCACTAGGTACTCTACTATCAATGAGAATCTGATCTACAGAGGAAGTTGCATCATAGCCAAACAACACTTTAAAGAGGGGCATTCCAATCGACATATGGTAAGTTGTGTTGTAGCAGTATTCCCCAAAATTGCTTGTCCTCAAGCAATTACATGTGTCAACTCTGCAATGACTCCAAATACACCAGTCAATACTTGGATCCCAAATTAATCTAGAACCTCAGTATGTCTTCCCTTGTACATCTCTTTTAAACTTTCGCTGCTCCACTCTAATTAAAACATCACTATACCTCAAATTGTGAAACAACACATCGTGATCCCAATGAAGTACCATACCAAACATACCAATGCCAAGATCCCAAACCATTCTACCTCCCACACTAAAAGTGAGGAGATAGATGTATCTCACCATACCACCATCGCCAAATGGTATATGCACCTATATGCTGTTCTGAATTCCAGGATCCCATATCAATCTTAGTAATATGTTTCCACCAATTTGTTGTGCCACTCTGATATAACTGTCATAAATCTACAACAACCAGAGAAGCACTCCATCCATAATGTGAATCTCTAGATCCCAAGTCATTGCACTATCACACTTCCTCAAAAGGAAGAGATAGTTGTCTCTCATCATGTCATTGATGCCAACTATCTGAGTGAATCCTCAATGGTGTAAGAAATGCGTCTAATGTCATGTGTTATTGGACCCTTGTCACCATGCCAATATCCAACATTTGAGCAATGATCCCAATCATTCTAATCTATCCCAACAACTATTTTCAACAAATTACAATCTGAAACTTTCCTAACCAACAATGTAGGATAGCCTCCTAATAACAATGATTAAATTGGAACCCAACAAGTTTTGGCTGGACTACTTCTACTCTCGTCACCATCTCCATAAATTGGAGCATAGACCTGTTGGAACTCACCATTTCCAAGCATATACCAACCCAAAGCAAGTGCCTCCATGTCATGCATCTCAAATCCTAATATTATGACAGCTTCATTCTCTGCCAGGGAATCCCCAACATGATGGGGTTGTGTCTCAACACCATTGATCTCCTCAAGCTCTTCATACATAGCTAAAGGCCTAATCAAATGTGAGTCGCCCATGTCTTCATCTCTACATGTAGGCATAACCATAGTGGCTGATTCCAAGGGTGTATGCTCAACTACCCCATCTATATCCATGACTCGAGCCTTCAAATGGCTCTCCAAAAGTGACTCATGATCTCCATGATGCAAGTTGTGTGTATGCTCAGTAATTTCAGAATCATACTTGTTCTCAAGCCCATGCAAATCTGAAAGCTCCTCATGATTGTTCATCATAAGGGGTTCTCCCCTTAAACCATGAGTATTACTCTCATCCTCAAATGCTATGGAAGCCATAGAAGACTGGATTTTTGTTGTGGATGTGTTGTGAGGTCTCACATCATCACCCCAAAGGATTTGGGGACCCCCATTTTCGAATAAGCCTTGGCATTGTTTTCTCTAGATCCCGATATCCGAAGGCCTTTGCAAGTATTTTCGGACCTAGATGGGTGATATTGTTAAAAAATTATTGAAATCTAAGCTTTGGGATTTTTGAATTTGATTGAATTTGGCAGATTTTGGATGTTGAAACGAAGATTAAATAAATGAATCAAATTGCCTAAATTATATTAATTTGCCAAATGGGGTTTAGAGACTAATTAGGCCTTTCACCTCAATTTATTTTGAAAAATCTGGGCAAATAAATTTAATTTGTGCAATAAATTCGAGACTATGGGCATTTTTTTTGAAATTAGAGCCAATTAAAATAAAAAATCTAGCCTTGCCAATTTAAAATCTGGGCCAAGCAAATCAAAATCTGGTCAATTAAAATTAAGATTTGGGCAAGTTAAAATTGAAAATCTACATTAAAAATAAAATTTGGGCAATGAAAATAAAATCTGGGCGCATAGAGTGAATAATTTTGCTTTGAAAATATAAAATCTGGGCATTAGGTTCGAAGATCTGGCCCTTAATATGTGGCACATGGCATAAAAATTAAAAATGGGGCCTCCTTTTGGGTGACGTGTGGCCCATATGGCCTAATTAAATTGCAAAATCTAGGCTCGATATTAAAATTCAATGCAAATTTAATACTTTTAGGCCAGGTCGGCCCCCTTTTTGGCAATTAATTGCAAATTTGCGTTTTTCTTTTGCAGGTCGGCCCTTTGTTCGGAGGCTAGAATGGGATATAAGAGAGCGCTCCTCCCCCTCCTCTTCCTCATCAATTTCACTCATCCATTAAAGCAGTGAAGGTAGCTAACTTCCAAGGAGCAGAAGGCAGCGAATTTATTAGGAGAATTGGCAGAGTTTGTCTAAAAAGCCAGCGAAATAGCATAGAAGAAGGCAGCGACATGGAGTTTAGACAGTGAATTGGAGACTTGCGACAGTGAGTTGGAGAGCAGTGACTTGCGAAATTTGATAAAGGAGCAATGACTTGCGATAAGGCAGATTGGAGGGCTTGCGAAACTTATAAAGCAGAGAATTTGTGAAGAGGAGTTGCAAATTTGAAGGGCAGCAGGGCTGCTAAATTAGGAGCAGAGAACTAAAATCGTAGGAAAGTTCCAGATTCTTGGCCGAGCTGCAATTTAGAAGAGGAGACCACAGATTACTAAAGCCTGCTATTTAGAGAGGCTATGAATTGAAAGAGAGCAATTAGAAAAGGAAGCTACAGACTTTGTCAAGAGGCCTGCTTATTTGAAGACAGATTTTGCAAAATTTATTGGTGAGTGAACTATTTTCTTAATTGTTATCTTTGTTCTTTGATATTGATTGTGTAGTGTTGAAGACGATCTTCATGATTGAGGGTGAAGGCTGGTCTAAAAGACAGATTTTCTCCTTGTCCTTGCTTGGTACATTTCCCTATTTTCTTGCTTGCATCATCCATCCATCACATCATCATCTTATTAGGGCTTGAAGTAGGGAGATATAAGTGTAGTTTCCGTTTAGGATTTGGAGAAAGGAGATATAAGTGGTAGTCCCACCCCTAGGAACGAAGTTGGGAGATATAAGTGTAGTCCATCTCATAAGTAATATAGAGGCAGAAATAAGTGGTAGTCCCATCCCTAGGCGGAGAGGCAGAGATAAGTGTAGTGTGATAGGAATTGGCGAGGCGGAAATATATTTGATTATCCCTAGGCGAAGGGGCAGAGATAAGTGTAGTCCCACCTCACTATAGAAAGAAGGGGCGGAAATAAGTGTTTAGGATGGCGGATGCTAATGCAAGCAAGAACCCAAAGGGAATGAATACCAAGAAAGACATGACACCCACGACCACCTTCTTCTCGAAACTGAAGCGAGTCGGTGACACCAACATCGACACCATAGATATGATACAGTTGAGAGATAGGTTGAAAGGGGGCTAGTCCTCCATGGCAAAGAGGATCTACAAGTGTGGAATTGTGCAAGATGCCGCCTTCCCTCCTACCTTGCCTTGTCCGAAGTTGGTGATGGAGTGTGCATCTCGGCTAGATATTGTGACCAAGTCTATCATCTTTGGTGAAGAGGAGAGGGTGTTGGCTAACATCAACGGGCAGGTGGTAGAGGAAGTGTTCAATATACCCCAGCAGAAGGGAATGATATTAATGTTAATGGATCGAGCCGCCAGGTTCTTTCAAGACAGTCAGGATGCCTACCTTGCCCTACTGAAGCAGAATTGGTTGCACGAAGGCAAGAAGGGAGTCACCAAGTCATCAAAGCTCACCAAGTCAGATTTCAAATCAGAGTATGGCGATCTTATTGTGCTTCTCAACCGAGTCATGAGCTCCGCTCAAGGTATGCAGTTTGAAACTTGGATGTACTATTTTATTGAAGGAATTGAAAATGGAAAAAGAAAGTTTGATTGGGCTAGAATTATAAGTGAAAATTTAGAGTTGCAACTTAGGACAGTACAAAATCAGAAACAATTCCACATGGGGTCCTACCTTTTCTATTTGATTGCAAGACTGTATGAACATCCTAGACTTAAGGCTAGAGGGGTGATTGGCAATGGGCCCGGACAATGCTTGGTGCATGAGTGCTATCCACAACTTCATTTGCACAACACCAAGGACTACAAGATATTTTATGATGCCTTTGCCATGAAGACGGTAAGGATACTGCAAGGGACACCCGCAAGGAGGCTCTCACCGGAGGCAGAGACAAAAGTAAAGTAGTTTGGGAGTTGGTTCATCCAGTTTCCACAATTCACTTATATCAGAGTGGCTAGATGCACGGCTTGTCCCAAGAGGCTTCCAAGGTACCCACCCGATAGGATAGTTTTGATGGAGTTGGCTAGGCAACTTGAGCAATATGACAAAATGATGAAACTCAAAGGTGAGACAGGGGTTACCTTCTCACTCATGATAGGCAATGATAGTTGTCCCAATCCTGTCGTCTTTGCAACTGCAGAGAAAGAGTTAGAACAATATCATCTAGCATGGTATTGGGCAAGGCAAGGATTCGATCCGAATGGTCTAATCAAGGCATCTCATGGGGATCCATTCAAGCATATTCCTACTTTGGAGGATTTTTGGGCCAATGCACAGGATGACTTTCATGTGAGGAAGTTGGCTTTCTCAAGGTTATCGGTGGGCATGATGAGGGCCATCAGATGGAGAAATCTTGATATTCCGGATCAACTAGAAGAGGATGAAGATGTGCTAAGGGAAGATTACAATACAGTAGAGGGAACAGAATTGAATCCAGTTGAGTGGGATGATCATCAAGATCCATCCTTAGATGCAGTAACAAGAACAGTTGAGCTCCAATAGGAAGTTTCGGCAATTGCAAAGTCGGAAGGTACACCTTACCTATGAGAAGATGAAACCAAAGGAGATTCCAGCGGAGTCAGTTGGACAGCAAGGTGGGGGCCATAGCTAGCAACAGCAACAAGCAATTAAGAATAAGAAGAGGAGTTTGGAGGTTGAGAAAGATAGAGAACATCAAAAGCCTCCAGCAAAGAAACGGAGTAAAGTACCAGCAAGAGAGAGCATAGTTGAGGCTAGGAGCCAAGAGGTTGGTACAAGTGAGCAAAGGGCAGCGGTAGAGGTGAGCTCTGGTTCAGAATCAAGTGGTTATAGTAACAGTACAGGGTACTCTCCTCTTTCAGAGAACCAAGTTGAGGAGGATATCGCAATCAGTGATGAAGGAGATAAGCCAATTGACATTGAGGCTCTATCAGCTAAGGAAGGAAGCCAAGCGCCCAAGGCCGTTGGTGATGCTGTGCTAGTCGAACCGAATCCAAATTTGGGGAGATGCATTGCACCACTGTGGTTGAGACAGATGCTTATGCCAAGAAGAGAGGTTGTGGCCATCCGGACAGTTGAGGATATTCAAGGGTTAGTGGAAAAGGAAGATGATGTCGGACAGAAACAAATTGCAGGAACAGTGACAAAGGTAATGAAGGATGGTGATGATGGTCATCGAAAGGTTCAGATTGTTGTACCAAAGGTTAGCAAGGCAATGGGCGAAATTGTGGCCCAAGATTATGAGATAGTGGAGCATGACATGGGAAAAATCACGGATGACATGGAGTGTGAGGAGGTTCAAGAAGGCATAGCTTCAATAAGAGAAAGGTTGAGAAGGGCGAACGAAAGGATTGCAGAGTTGGAGATCGAAAACAAGTATTGGAGGGATAGCTATCATGAAGTATGTCAGCCTATCCAACAGTTGCCTCAGGCGACCCTTCCACAGGATACTGGGAGCAATTTGGAAGAACTACTAGCTCGAGAGCAAGAAACTAAAAATTGGATCAGTAATACAATTCAAGAAGGGCGAAAGTTCTTGCCTGCCTTTATCTCGACATTCAGGTCATTTGTGTCTCTTAGGGACAAATTCAGAGCATTTGAAGGGGAGTGGAAGGATTTCCTTCCAATCCGTGACTTAGCCATTCCCAGGCTACAGGCAGCCATAAAGCTATCAGAGGGATCTTTGGTGAAAGCCAAGTTGGTCAATGAAGGAGGAAAGAATATTATTGAGTCTTGGTATGTTACCTTGACTGCCAGATCAAGGGTACTCGAAGAGATACGAGATGAGATTACACAATACAGTCCAAGCATCGACACTTGCATTTCAAACATGTTGAGCGATGCGAGGATTGCACTTGATTTTGAAGGAATCAAAGAGGAGGATTTTAATGAGACAGAGTTTGGATAGAGATTGCATGAGTTGGGGAAGGTTGTCGCCAGGCAGAAACAGCTGGGCATCCTTGCCTCTCTCAGGGCCCTTATCAAGTTTGCAAGAGATGATGAGGAGAGTGAGAAGACACTGCTAGCAGCAAAGAACATGATGAACACAGCTGAGATCAGGATGAAGCATACACCTTGCCCTCCCATGGAAGAAGTCAACAATGTGTTAGCTAAATTCATTGCTTATGCTAAAAAGATGAAAGAAAAGGGTAGCATTGTATTAGAAGATCATTTGATGTAAGCCCAAGTGGCAAATTCTCCTTCTTCTTGGGTAGGGTAGGTGTCTGATTTTGATTGGCTACCATTTTGGTGCCTTCTCATTGGTTGCCACTTTTCCTTTTTTTTCATTGGTCCATTGATGAGGTGGCGTCTTCTCATTGGCCGATGGGGTGGCAACCCTAATTAGGGTTTCTGGGATTTAATCTGGATCGTTGATTTTGCCTCTTAATCTCTGTCGTTGGTTGTAATTTTGAGCCTCTATATAAGGCCATGTACTCTTATTTGTAAAAGGTTGAAGAAAATTGTTGCTAGTATAATACCAAAATTGCTTCTCTTGTCATTGTTGTGTCTTGCATGGTGATTAAGAACACTTGGTGTTATTGCATGGTTTCTACTTCCAATAGTTAAAGTTAGATTTCATTGAGTTGTTAAAGTAGATTTCATTCAAAAAAAATTGTTAAAGTAAGGATAGAAGTAGATGGCTAGTTGTATGGTGATATTGGTAAATGTTTGATAGGGATCTATTTACTAGGACACTAGCATCTTAGCGGCTTGTTAAGGAGCCTTGTGTGGTAATCTAGTCTCATTCCCTTGGAATCATTGCATCTATGGAGGTAACGCCGCTGGCAAGCTTTCATTAGGTTGATCCCCATCCATTTGCCAATCTTTCCATTCCATAGGAGTAGTAGTAAAGCAGTGAGTAGTTTAGTAGTCGAAGTTTGAAGAGCAAAGTTGGAAGTGATATAAATTTGAGTATACATTGCAAAGCTAAATCTTATCTCCATCATAGCGAGAATTTGACGTCCTTGAATGAACAACGTAAGCCCGCCTACGTGATTAACCAGCAAAATCACATTAATATAACTGAGTTAGTATCCACAGGTGTAAGGAACCTTGGAGTTATCTCATGTTCTGCATGAGTATATACTTTTCAAGAGAGGGTTGAGTGTTTGGTATTCTATATCAAGTATTCAATTGCTATATGTTATGTAGTGGTACAAAACTGACATCAACAGGAAGATGATGCTTGAGCAAAAGCTTAATTCTTCACAAAGCTCACAAATCTGAATTTCTAATTCTTGAAGGGCCATCTGAGTGTTCTTAAAAGATACTGGGTAACATTAAGCTCATCAATAAGCTTATCTACCTTCTCTTCTTTGCCTTTTAGCGCATTAAGAGAGATCTCACCAAGCATGAAAAGATGATCTCTATCAAAAAGTAGTTGTAGGTAATTAGTCTTTATTACCACTAACGTTTCTCTAAGTGCCTGTAAATCTAAAAGGGAAGTTCTTCACCAAGGTCCATATGTATCCCTGAAGACCTCTAACACATTTTTTCCATTAGCTTATGGGTGTCATCAAGATGCTTAATAGATGCAATAATTTGATCCTCATTTACCTTCAATTGTCCAGCCAAATGATAGGATTCCTGAGACCTATCAAAACCATACAATTTTTCTGATTTATGATCAGCGTCATGCAACACTAAATCAGATTGTTTTTGAGGTTAACATCAATACCATCAATGTTATTAATGTCATTCTTCATGCACAACTGTGTAGGTGAAGTTAGAATGGCACTATGTTCAAAAGTAGATCCATCCAAAACATTATCCGCGATATAAGTAGGGTCTATCTCACGCGAACCAACATAAGCATTAGCACTCACATAAGATGTGGAGTCATCATCATTGGCTGATTGGAAAACATCTTCATGTATGCTTTCAATATGCCTATCATATGTACTAGTATGATCAACCTTGTAGGATAGCTCTACTTCAAAGCTTCCTACCAAGAAACTTATGCAATTCTTACCTAAAATAAGATCTTTCCCATGACTGAAAATTGCATTTCCAAGTGAAGATTGCTCCTCGGATGTGACTGCAGTAAATAACTGATTTTCTGTTTTGAACTCTTCTTCCACCAGCTCTTCATCAAACAAGTAAGATTTCAGCTTCCCTTCACATTGTTTGAAAATACTGTATACCAAGTTATAAGAAGCTGTAGAAATAACCTGCTTTTGTTTCAAAACAGCCGATAACAAAGATATGATAGGCTGAAAAATAACATCACTTTCACCCTAAGTTGCCGATTTGGGTGCGGATGCGGATGCGGACGCGGACGCGGGATGCAGATGCGTGAAATTTCTTTTTTGGGATGCGGATGCGTTTGGATGTGTATATATATATATTTTTAGAATATATATATATATATATGAAGTGCAAGAAATCTGAAATATAAAAAAATATTAAATAAATCATTTGATAGTATGAATCAGATTATCAGAATAATGATACTTTACCATTGATCAAGTGACAAGATTCAAGATATTTCATATTCGATAGCTCAACTTCAACTTAAAACTTCATAGACAAACATATTCAATTACAAACTCAAAACTTAGTTCATCATTCAATGTTTCATTGTTTATCAATCAAGGATTCAAGAGTCAAGACTCAAGATTCACTAATCAGAATAAGAATCATAATGATTCTCAAGAAATTCCACATTCTCATTATCTCCAAGTCCAATTGCTGCAAGGTCAAGATCATTTGAACCAAGAACGGTTCCACTTGTGCTAGATGCACCATGTGTGATGGTATCATCACCATCATCTGTGACTGCAGTAAGATCATGAAGCATTGCATCCAAGTTTGCACACTCAGGGACTACATCCCAAAGCTTGGTTGACCCTTCCTTGTATTCATTCTGGTTGCGTGACAAAAGACGCAAGTTGGTATGAATGTAAACCAAGTCCTCAGCTTTCTTTGAGTCCAACCGGTTGCGCTTCACTGAATGGATGTAGGAGTATGTACTCCAATACCTTTCAGCAGCAGAAGAACTTGCAACCTAGATAGTGTTCACACAATTAAACATACAAATGAAAAACAATTTAAAGAATGTTAAACAATAAATTGTAGAATACATATGGTAAACCAAAAACAACAAAAAAACTTACTTGTGACAGGATCTTGATTGCAAGAGGTTGTAGATACTTGAATGGTTGACCATACATGTACCACCAAGTGATAGCTCCCTTTTATATTGGTCCTTGATTGCAAATGGAGACATTTTTGAACCTGAAGCAAATAAGCCAAATTCTTCCCTCACTCTGTCATGCATTTGATCATCTGGGAAGAGCCTTGTAAAAGCTTTGTAGCACCCATTAGCAACTTCTTCATCCGCATATGGTGCAACTCTTCCTAGCATACCAAGTACTTGTTGACTATAGTACCTTGGAGATAATGCATATGCAAGGAGGTGCAATGGGGTAGTCATCTTCTCCCAACGATGATGAATGATTGCCTCCACCTTATTGCATAAGGCTTCACATTCTGTGGGGTCATTCTCATGATTTTGTATGGCAACTTTTACCTTCTCAATCATGGTGTCCATGCCATCATACACATCCCCCAAGCAAGGTGTATCTGTATCGGCAAAGCGGAGCATGGTCATGATAGGGTCCCTGAAATCCAACACAAATTGCACCCGAGCCCACAAACTGTCATCCAAGACCAAAGCCTTGACCTTTTGGGCTCTTTTTGAATTTGAAGCCTTCCATATACCCCACTGGTTAGAAATAACCATTTGGCTTAATGTTGTTTGCACCTTCACAAGTCGTCTCATAACAATAGTATGAGATGCAAAACGGGTCTCAGCAACCTAAGCATAAAGCAAGTTAACAATATGTCAATAAATATTAAGCAAAGTTATATACAATTTGATAATTGAATATGAACATAAATAAATGAAATTTACTAATTTAGTAATTACAATTTGAGTTTACCTTCAGCAGCTCCAATTTGGAGAATGTTCTAAATATGGATTGTGACATGTGGTGGTTTGTCACAAACATTTGTATCTCCTCCCCTTCTTGGTAAATTTGCTTCACCCAATCAATTTGAGTGCCAATTTGTTGCATGATCAAGTTTAGGGAGTGTACTGTGCATGGTGTCCAAAAAATATGGTCATACCAACCCTCAATCAAAGCACCTGCACCCCTACAATTTTTGGCATTGTTTGTAACCACCTGTACCACATTCTCACTCCCCACCATCTCTATGGCCTCAATGAGAATTGTACTAATGAACAGTGAATCCTTCACCTGCCCTTCACAATCAACAGCCCTCAAAAACATTGACCCTTTGGGGGACATTGCAATCACATTGATTAATGGTCGATTTCTTGTATCTTTCCATCCATCAGACACAATAGTTATACCTGAAGTTTTCCAAGAATGTTTAATTGGTTGAAGAGCCCTCTCTATAGCAATCCTCTCTTTTTGCAACAAAGTGGTACGCACCTTTTCATACCCGGGACTTACATAATCAGCTGGGGCTTTATTGATGGCTTCCACCATTTCCTTCCAATATGGTGATCTTACCAAGTTGAAAGGAAGACCATTAGCATAGAGACAACGTGCAATGGCTTCATCAGCAAGCTCTCTTGCCTCCATTTAAATGCACTATCCAATGGGCCTCTTTTGCGGGCTGTAATTTCTACTTCTTCCTCTTCCTCTCCCGGTTCATTGGGTACTTGCATTTTGTTCTTTCCGGATGGAGGTTGATAGAAACTTTTTTTTGATCTTTTAACCAAACAGTCAGCCTCTTCTTGTTCTTTTACAAATGAAGCTATTTGTGCACTAGACAGCCCCTTCCCATTTGCGCCTTTGCACATTGCATTCCAGAAGAGCCCATAAAATGAAGTTTTACACGGGAATATGAGCTATTGAATGGTTTTCCTTTGTTACTTTGACAAAAATTGCACTTCCAAAGATACGAAACACCTCCTAAAACCTGTGATACTCTAATGGTATGTCTCCATAAGGGAGCTCCTACATCAATATTAAAATTATCGTTACTTTGCCCTCCCACTGAATTTTGACTACCGGTGGTGGCCATTCTTGCACAATACAATCGATTTCCTTGCTATAATAAGAAAATAAATAAATACAATTTAGAAAAAAACTATGAACATCAAGCTTACAAGTGCTAAACAATGATAAAAAAATAGTCTAAAACAAATAGCTAAACTTGTTTCATTATTTCTTAAAAAATGAAAAAATGAAAAAAAACTTGAAATATTTCTTCCCAAACTTGAAAAAATCCATCAAAACCTCAAAAAAATCCATTAAAAAACTCAACACTGGGATCAAATGCTTACCTTTGATGTTGAAAACTCCTCCGTGGAAGCTATCTCTCAGCCCACGAACACTCCTCTTCGAAAACAATCACCTTAGCTTCACAATCGAAAATGGAGAGAAAATGGAAAAAGAGGCAAGCTGCATAAGAAATGAGAAGTTTAAATGTTGAATGGCCTCTTCTAGGGTCGTTTTAGGGTTTTCAAGTCAAACATTGAATAAATTAATCATTAAAATGCATATATTATTGTATTTTAATGTTGCTTTTGCGGAAAAAATGAGTCTAGGCCCGCGTTTTGACGTTGACGCGCCCAGATGCTTCTAAATGCGCCCGGATGCCCTACGGATGCCATCCGGAAGTGCATCCTGGGCGCCCGGATGCGTTGTGATGCGCATCACAACGCATCCGAACGCCCAGGATGCACTTCCGGATGGCATCCGCATCCGAACGCACCCGCATCCGCCTCCAGCAGATCCTGATACGAATCGGTATCTTAGCTTTCACCAATAATTGAAACCATAATGATTCACATGTAATCATGAATGGGTTTGTCATGATCCTCACTGATAGCAATGAATTATGAAACATTTGTAGAATAAGATCATTACAATCATAATCAATCATGATAACACATGATCTCACCTTGGTCATCAATTCTAAAACCTTAACCCTCTTACCGAAAGGACTTTTGATGTCACCTAACCAATAAAAACTTTTAACAATCAATTGAAAGATCTCCCTCATTTTATCATCCTTATGATGATCCTTGGGAGCTGTAATTCTTATAATTTCACTTATGCAGTGAGTAACAGCAAGTCTTACCTCCTTATCTTTGTGATTTAGCAACCTGTGCTCACCCAAGAAAGTCACTGCTGGAACCATTGCTATTTGAATCAACTGGGAAGGTGACTGATCCACTATATGCAAACAATTCACCACTTGCTCCAACGAACTGAGAAAAACATCTTTTGACAAAGACGTGTGACTGAGTTTATCTCCTGCAATAGAAAGCTCTTTGCTCCACTTTTCATCATCCACTGAACTAGTAAAACAATTCTCCTTAGTATCTGTTCTCCTTTTTTCTTCTTTCACTAACCCTTCTTCAAGGCTAGCTACTGATTTTTCTTTCATTATTCTTCTGATCTACTTCACCATGTTCATTTTACTAGGTCTCAAGATTACAACCACACTTAAGAATTTGCCAAAGGGAACTTGTTTTTTAAACCCCTCCCATCTTTGGTACTCTTCAAAGAGTTGAATAGCTTCATGTTCATAACTCCTCTTTTCATTTGTCTTTGGTTTTAACATTTTATTTTGACTCTAATGTACTCTTCACTGCTTGAATTCCCATTATCTTGGGTTCTTCCTCTTTCAAGAATGATTCTTTTGACTTTGATTCAGTTCCTGATTCAAGATCCAATTCCTTTCTCCTTTTTCTTATGTAGTACCTATAAAAAGATTCAATAGCCTTGACCATCTCCGGTTCATTTGAGTATTCATCAAAGACTCTGCTAACAGCTAACCTCCTCATACACAGTTATAGTATTCCCCATCAAACTTAAATATTCTTGAAATTTTTAAGATTTTTCATCTTTTGATATCTATTATACCATCCAGCAATTTTAGAGGCCGCAATTTCATTATCCCTTTCTTCCTTTCTGTAATCATCCTTAACATCCTACAAGCTGGCAGGATTTTGGCTCTGATACCACTGTAAAGACCTTAAGATCTATATGATCTAAACTTTGTTTTTATGAGCTATTTAAACCTATAAATAAATAATTAATTACACAATATTGATTAAGGAAAAAAAATAGTCAATAATGCTTATGCAGATTCAAACCATCAAATAACAAGTTTACCCAATAACTATAAATTCAGGAATATATTTGTTATTGAAACTGATATAGAATTTCTTCACAATGGTAATTTAAGCTTTCAAATTACACAAACTCAATATAGAGTTCAAACAGTAATGCACAACAGAGGATAACTCTTGAGGGTTTTGTCCCAAGACCATATAGAGCTCTAACAACAACACACAGCAGCAGAGGTGATCACTTGGGGGTTCTGTCCCAAAACCGAAATCGTGCACAACGGCAAAACAAAAATATTCAATATAACAAAAAACATAGCAGAGTCATCTATGTATACCTACTTGGCGCAGGAATTAACTTGTTGAGCAAGGCAAGTAAACAATCTGATTTGGCCCCTTTCTAGAAGTTGGTACAAGATACAAAACAAAATAAAACAAAGCAAAAATCTGATTTTCTGTAAAAAGACAAAATTGCATAGTTGGCAGCAATCTGATGTTTCTTTCTACGAGACAGCTGTCACTACAAGACAAAACTAGGCTTCTTCAAGAAGTCGGTGGTCTTACTAGAAGATTCAAGACCAAAATCTGATTATTTTCTTCCTACACAAGATAAGACCGCACGGTTAGCAACAATGTGATCTTTTCCTAATTTTTCTAGAAGGAGATGGAACTTCATCGTTGGCAGCCAGCATTGCTGTCCTAGCCAAGTGGCCTCAACTTTATGGGTTCATCACAATCTTGCTCAACAAGTCCCCTCTAAGAGCAATGAGCTTCCTTGGGCAATAAGTCTTAAAACAATTATTATAACACATGTTTCATATAGTGTGAGTTGACTCTCGCCTAGTTCCTCGTTCGGTTTTCCTCGTGAAAATCTTGGTGTTCATGTGTTGATTATAGTGGTGCATGTTTTCCTTTCATGTTCTACATTCAAATGAAATAGTTTAAATTTTATCACATTCTGATTCACCTCCACCGCCCCCTTCCCCCCGATACCCCTCCTCTTAGCATTCCTATGTGTTCAACAATCAGTATCAAAGCCAAGTTCCTAGACAGTAGTCTAACAACTAAAGGTAGATCCTACATTTGAACACATGGGGTCTAAAGCTAAGATCAACAAGACAATCTTCCTAGAAAAATATCTTGAGGCAATGGAACCAAAAGGGAATATCAATCCTGATGATTGTGAAGTAGATCTTGAGGGAGAACTCAAGCCTTCTCTTGAAGACATGGATGTTGCAAGGGCAGAATGTGAAGAAAATAAGATCAGATTCAATAAAGCAGAGAAAGAAATCAATTTGAAGAGTAAAATAGAAGCAAACAAAGAACATGAGGTCAAATTCAAAAAGGCGGAAGATGAAATAATTAATTTAGCAGTACAAGTTGAAGAAGGCAAGAGGATTGCTGATTGTCTAGATTCAAAGCTTCATAATAAGTCTGTTGAATGCACCAAACTTGAAGAAGAGATTGTTGCTCTCAAAAAAGAATTAGAAAATGCAAAATAGCAGGTTGATAAAAGCTTAAAACTCAAAAGTGGCAATTTTACCCTTGATGGGAAAGCTCAAAAAATAAGGCTGATAAGAAGGAAAAAGAAAATGCTTATGATGAATCCAAGAAGAAAGAAGGAAGAACAACTTCAAGCAAATCTAGAACCATAAGAACTTCAGAAAGTCGGTCCCTAAACAAACCGTTCCAACCAGATACTCACAATCTTTTAATGACAATTGTTATTTTGCAATAAGGTTGAGCACAAAGCTACTAAATGTAGAAGTAGAATGAACGTGAATTCATTTAGGCCTCCAAGGCCCCAACCATTTAGCGGTCAGTGTTGTGTTTGCAATAAATTTGGTTATAAAACTATTGTGTGCAAAAGTAGAGTAATGAGGAATAATTTCATAAATAAGAACAATGCTATGATTGGTCAATCTTTCAATGGCTATTTCTATACATGCAACAAGTTTGGTCATAAGGTTGCTGAGCGTAGATCTAATATGAGAAGAGGAAATGGTCCGTAACATGGTACGGTTGTTCTAACTGCAATACACCAGGACATTTTGCTAAATTCTGCAAAGGAAAGAATGTTAGACCAACTGTTCCTCAGAAGAAGGTTGATCCAGTTCAGATGAAGAAGGAGATGGATAAGATCCTTACTGAAATCTTCAGCATTTCTGGTGAAGGGTAACTTTCCAATCATAGGACTCATTTGGCAGATTGTTATCATGACATTTGCTCAAAATTCCAGAGTAGAACTATATCTTGTGGAGGATTGCTAAAGGATCCTACCTCACAGTGATTTCACAGAGATCTATGATAAGAGAATTAAGAGATAAGCCAAGAAGAAGAGAGATTTGAAAGAATTGAAATAGCTAATTGATACCCTAGTAATTGCAAGTTCAAACCCTAGAATGATTGCTCCTCAAGTCGTCAATGTTTCTAAAAAACCAAGGCACAATTTCAAGAAACATCCCTATGTCTCTACACTAACTGAAAAGGAAGGAGTGTTTTCCAGTATTCCAAGTAACGTGTTATACACAAATGACATAAGGAAGTCCACTCACACACCGTTGGGTGAATGTGATCATTTAAAATTGGAAGATTTCAGAAGGAACAATTTTCTACTCAAGCCAGAATACACAAAGACGAATGAGTAAGAATTGCTTTGAGTCAGATCCATGATGACTTCGTTTATCTTGATCAACCCTATAAGATTACTAAGGAAACAATCAGAGATATTACTAGATCATGCTGCACTGGAGATGTACCTGCATTAAAGTCCGTGAAAAGTGAAGACGTTATAAGACTCACTGGAATTGGGTCTGACAAACAAACCCTAACTGTTGACAACATTATTGACTCAGGGGTCCAATATGCTACAATGGGAATTGCATA
Source organism: Chamaecyparis obtusa (assembly GCA_027943335.1). Taxonomy (NCBI): domain Eukaryota; kingdom Viridiplantae; phylum Streptophyta; class Pinopsida; order Cupressales; family Cupressaceae; genus Chamaecyparis; species Chamaecyparis obtusa. The sequence continues at coordinate 1,725,390 of BSBK01001904.1, forward strand.
TAAAATTTATTTTACAAACAAAGAGGGGTCTGCTACTGCCATTGCCATCTTCACGGCCTATTAGATGGTGAAGAAAGGAAAGCATTATGATCTCTGCGAACTCATGCAACAGGAATTAATGGAGAATTTGCGCAAGACATAGGAGACGAGCTACCCTTTCCGGCAAGTGCCCTAATTGTTTGTCTTTTGTTCTATTTCTTAAAAGAACTGCCTAGTCTGAAAGGAGTGATTTGGAGAAAAGGTATTCCAGTAGCTGCACAAATTACGGATCACATGCAGAGGTTTCTGGATACTCAAAAATGCATTACTGTGTTTTGGAGTATCTTTGAAACATTTCAAGGTGAGATGCAGTCAAAGCATAGAATACACTCGAGTGTAGTTGAAAATTTCAAGAACAACATCACTTTCATGGTGGACAAAGATAGGTGCTACATGGAAGCAGTTGAACCTAAGGCAATCTGGGTTCCTAAATTATATTATGAGTTCTCTCGACCTAAATAGGTTGCAAAAGGAATAAGGTCATAGAAGAAGAGGTTCAAAAGAACCTATCAAAGGGTATTCCTCCAAAAGGAACATCTATGGGTCTTACAGTGGTACCACAAGTCTCTGCTACCATCCCACTAAGTATCTTACTAACTCCACAAGGATCTAAAAGGACAGGTAGGTCTACCTCTGTTACTGCTGCACCACCTAAGTCCTTCAAACCTCAAGCACTTTCTCGCAGAAAGAAATCAGCTCCTACAAAAACTACAAAAAGGAATATACAGAGGCCTACGCAAAAGGCAAAAAGAGAAAAAGTTAAACCAGTGAATATAGAAAACAACGAGGAAAAAGAAGAGTCATCTAAATTGAAAGGAGAAAGAAAAGAACTAGACAAGGAGAAGAAAATGGCAGCAAAGAATGAAGACAAAAAGGGATCCACAGGATGCACCTGAGCATGAGCCCCTACGGCTAGAACCAACATTCAAAGCAATTGCACAAGCCAGGGCACTAAAGGATACAACAAATCTTTATGATGACATGCCTTCTGCTGACAACCACTATTGAAAGAGCAATAGTCATGTACTTGATGACACACAATGTGGCTCTCACTGATATCCTAGACCAACTTTCGGAGAGTCTGGGAGACATTATAATGAGAATGGCAAAAAGCAGTATTGGAAGAAGCAAAAATGAGACAACAAGCACTAGATAAGACAGCATCATCCACTTCTCATGAAGAAAGAGTTAAATTATCTCAAAGGCGGGCACAAGAGTTCCGGACCAAACAAAGGGTGAACACTGAACACCATGGGGATGGACAAAGAAGAGAAAGAAAGGATGGAGAAACAAATTGAAGAAGTTACTGCTAGCATCCTAAAAGAGATGAAGAAAGCTGAAATGATTGTGGAAGAGCAATCTCTTTTGGATGATGATGAGCTATGAGATATTCCTGATGCATCCACTCAGGACATTGACCTACCTTTGATACTTCTGTAACATGAGATATGGAGAAGAACAATAACCAAAATGAGGAGATTGGTGGAGAATACAGGAGAGAATACTGCAAAGAGAAGCATAGTGCTTAATGGAAATCAACAAAAGATGGATGACAACTCTAAGAAAGTCCAAGGATCTAAAGAGAAATCAGATGAGAAGCAAGATGCTTTTGCATGTAACTTAGAAGTAGCAAATTCATAAAAGGAATTTTTGTCCATGCAGATTCAGTTTCAACTTGTAGTAATACCTCAGTTGTTGTGATTCCAACTCTTGAGGGACAGTTTGATCCATCAAACATCTCTCCACTTCATAAGCTGCAACTTGGAGACATTTTGCACTCTTCTACAAGTAAGGAGATACTAGAAAAAAGTTAGGAGAAGACTGAACTCATTGACGATTCAATAAAAAACATCCAAGAAAATCTACCTGAGGTGAACTTGGATTCCTCTCTTGTTCCGGAACAAAAATTGAAACTCTTAATAGATTCCTTTAAAGAATACTCCTCGCATATTGAGCAAAAGGAAAAACAAGAGACTATGAGGAAGTTGAAAGATAAAAGAATGGCAAAAGCATTTGACCGGTGTACCAATGCACACAGTAAATTAAAGGAAATTATAAAGGAGTTTATAGATCGTGTTGATGAAGCAACTGCTCTCTACCATTAATGCTTGAGATGGCCCAACTCAACAAAAAGCATCAAAAGTCAGCTATACTCTATTGAGTCACAAACTTTTCAGATGGCAAGATCATATGATCTGACAAGGGACAAGTATGGCTCCACCAGGGCTCAAGAGGAGAAATTTCATTTGCAACTATCCTTGTTGCAAGACCAGAAAGAGGAGACAAAGAAACAATATGGTCTATTAAGAGAAACTGTAAAGTTGAGGTCGGCTTTTCTGTCTGGAGCATTAGGTGAAGCAAAGCAGGTAGAGGAAAAAATCAAGGTACTTGATAATGTAGATATGTTTGTGGATCTGTACATGCAGTTTGAATGCCAGAACAAGATTCTTTCCTTGGCTAAGACAAATTGGGATAAAACTCTGGCACACCTCAAGGTATTGTATAAAGGTGTTTTAACTTCTAAGGGAGTTGCAAAGAATCTTGAGGTTGTATAGTCTTGTGATGGAATAAATTATCATTTTTGGTTTAAAGTTGAAGATTTCATGTACCTAGTATCATTTTTGAGGGATCTCTATCTAAGGGGTATAAATCTGTAATAAGTACACACAGTTAGGTGGAGCATATGTACTAGTTTTGGGGTATTGTAGATATTATGCCCTTTGTCCTTAATGTCAAATGGGAAGAGATTGTACAAATTGGTTGTTTGTCAAAGGAATTTGTACAAATAAAGTTAAGAGAAGACTTGTAAAACAAGGTGTGTTGCCACAATGACAAGGGGGAGATTGTTGACCATAGTACTGCAAAGTGTTGTCATTGATGTCAACTCAATAGGTGTTGTCGTTGATGTTATTGGAGAGGCTGGCAGATGTTGTGGGTGAGACAATTTAGAGAGATAGATTGGCATATAATCAGCATGATTCAAGATGGTCCACAAGTTCACAAATGTATCCATGGTAGAATATCAGTCCAGATGTTTGGTAAGTATATGGTAACACCCTGTTACATACGCTTTAAACTTCGGTTAAAGATGTATTTAATTTGTTGATGGCCTCATGTTCAAGGAAGTAGTTCGTTGATATTTATGAAAAAATGCATGCTTGTCTAATTAAGGAAATCCGTCTAAGGGTTTAACAGTGCATTTTTCTATGATTGGGAGTTAGTATTTTGCTCTGCATCTTGCCACATTGCTTGTTTTGGATATGTGGTTTTGGAGTTAAGATTGATAATGTATAAGGAGTCTTTTCCCTGATTTTCAAGTCATACACTTTTGTGTCACAAAGGTTATATTTGTTTATTCTCCAGATTACAGTCTGACTGTGTAATGTGTCTCAATTGACTCACTAGAATGCTTTGCATTCTTCCACTGTGATTGATATACTTGTGGGGTTTTAGGAACATGTTCACAAAGGTATAAGGATTCAGTGATATGAGTTTCAAGAGTATTGGTGGTTTGCAATGTTATATCTTGTATGTCAAAGTATCACAAGCTACCCTTGTTTCTATCTGTTCAGTAAGTTTATTCATTTGCACCAACATCTAAAGGAGTTGATCCACAACTCATAATAATTCCTCGTGCATGTGCTGGAGGCCGACTTGTAAGGTGTTGTATAATTGAGCCGACTTAATTAGAGTTGTTGAAATCTTGCAGATAATGCCTTGGATCTTGTATCAACTGTGCCGACATAATGAGATTGTTTTGGGATCTAGTAACCTCCTTGCATGTTCCGCTATGTTCTGTGTCGTGGATCAGTTGATTTGAGGCCGAACTATGTGATACTATGCATTTCTTCTTAGGTCTTATTGATGTTGACCTAATTAGTGTTTTGAAGTGTACCAGAGGATATATGTAAAGAAGGATGGAACATTTGAGTGGTGTGAAAAAAAGAGACAGGAATCAAATCAGATAACGATGAAATGTGCGAAGTCAGTTTGAAAAGATAATTGTGCTACAAAGGGAATCCAACATCAGCATATAACGCATGCTTCTTCTATAGCAGTTCATGCTTCTATTTTTTATTGTAATCCTAATGTATCCTGCTCTAAGATAGTGTACTTCCTTAGCAAGTTCTCATATCATTGTATCTTGCTCAGCAAGTCCTCTACAGGAGCAATGAGATTCCTTAGGCAGAGATCCTTAGAACAAATATAGTAACACTTGTTTCATAAGTGTTAATTAACTCTCACCATGGTTTTTCTCACATTGGGTTTTCCACGTACAAATCTTGGTGTTCTTGTGTCAATTATTGTGGTGCATGCTTCCCTTTCATGTTCTTCATTCAAATGAAATAGTTTAAATTTTATCACATGCTGATTCCCACCCCCCACCCCCCAGTCGGCATTGCTGTGTGTTCAGCAAGAGAATTATTGAGAGGAATCCTTCACTTTGATGATTATTTTGTACTTAGAAGTCTGGTCTGGGGTATGAGCATTTTAGCTTTATCCACTCAAGTCATTTTCAACTGCCCTAGTTCTTTATCCATAGTTACATTGGGAAAAGTATAGTAAGCAGTTGCTAAGATTGGCATATTCTTTTGAAATTGTCTCTATCATTAATCAAATTCTCTCTGATGCTTTGGATCCTAGAAGAATGTTAAATAGGTTCAAAATTCTTGTAATGCCTACTACAAGTGAGGCTTCTGTGATACCATGCCTATCAATAAACTACCAAAGGGTTTTCATTTTAGTGCTAAAACGGCCTATTTGCCTACTTCAACTGCTCCCTACTACCAATGTTGTCAAGCACTACTTGGACAAAGTGCATAAATATTAAAATATATACAATATAATTTGCCAAGCATAAACCTGTGGCTTGTCAGTGTTTTCCACAAGAAAAGTTTCTTGAGTATGAATTCAAATTTAATGAACACTGCCTGCAGGACGCAAGCTGAGTGAATATTCCTAACCATAGGAGCAAAATCGTTTGGGAAATCAATCAGAAAACCAAAAGTCTAAGATGTTTTAAAAATTGGGAAAAATTTGGAAAAAAAATCAGGGAAAAATCAGATTTTCAAAAACTGTAAAAAAAGGTAGAAAAAGAGACAAACTATTTTTTTTAAAACTCAAAGGCATTTCTATAGCATAGAGATATAGAAAGCAAATAAAATAGAATTTAACTCATGATTGTAGAAAATAGATTTTGTCGTTCATATTCATATTGTTGATTGCACAGGCAATTATTCAGTTAACTTTTTAAGAGGGCAGTCACCAAATAGTTGCCTAAGTGTGAGATCAATTATTAGCCAATTCTATGAAGTACTTGAGATCAAAATGAATGTAGAAAATGGATTTTTTCATTTATATTCATATTGTTGATTACATAGGCAAATATTCAGTTAACTTTTTAAGAGGGCAGTCACCAAATAGCTGTCTAAATCTGAGATCAAATATTAGTAAGTCTATGAAGCAACCGAGATCATAATTTATCCGATTTTTAAAGAGCACAGTCACAAAATAGTTGTCTAAGTCTGAGATCAAATATTAGCTAAGTCTACGAAGCAACTGAGATCAAAATTTATCAAAAGTGGAATTTATTAAAAGTGGAAACTAGTTTGAAGTGATCCAGGACTTTCATTGTGATTAAGGCAAAGAGTTTTGTCGGTATAGTTCAATATTTGAGAAAGCTTATCAAATCATATTCCACAACTGCAATGCTTTATATTCCATAATGGCAATTGGTAAGTCCTTTAAATGGGGTAGAATTCAACAAAAGGCATTTGTTTAGTTGAAGTAAAAGATTAGCAAGCCACTGGTTTTTGCAACTACTATTTTAGGTGGAGACCAATATTAATGATAAAATTAAATATATTAATTATAATTTAAAAATCCCAAATTGTTGCCTAAGTGTGAGATCAAATATTAGCCAAGTCTATGAACTACCTAAGATCAAAATGAATTGTAGAAAATCGATTTTTTTCGTTTACATTCATATTGTTGATTACATAGGCAAATATTCAGTTGACTTTTTAAGAGGGCAGTCACCAAATAGCTGTCTAAGTCTGAGATCAAATATTAGCTAAGTCTATGAAGTAACTGAGATCAAAACATATCGGACTTTTAAAGAGGGCAGTCACCATATAGTTGTCTAACTTTGAGATCAAATATTAGCTAAGTCCATGAAGTAACTGAGATCCAAATTTATCAGACAGCAATTTAGCAATTGTAAGGAATTTATCAAAAGTCAAATTTACTAAAAGTGGAAATCATTTTGAAGTGATCCAAGACTTTCATTGTGATTGAGGCAAGGAGTTTTGTAGGGGTAGTTCAATATTTGAGAAAGCTATTAATTATAAAGTATACGGGTTTGCTGCTTCCTCGTTAAAGGGCCTTCTATAATAGTGCATAATAGTTATAGCTTTAAAATTAGTGTATAATATTACTTATATATTTGATCACATCAAAATCCATGGGGCGAGGTGTACAGAGAGCTCAGGTCATATTGAAACTGCAATTTAGAGCAAATTCATTAGCTGCTTCAACACTATCTCACATGCCTATTACAGTAAATCGATGTTGTTTTAAATAGAGGAGATGAAAGCTACTTATATAGATTTACAAAGATGATGTTTCTAAAAGAAACAATCGTGAACTAAAGATGGAAATAGAAACTACCTAATAAACTAAAGACTAACTAAGATGATCATTAAAGAAACATTATAATATTCTAATACCCTCCCTTAATGGTCATCATCTAACTGTTGTCTTTTGGTCACAAATGCTTTAGAACATTCTACTACTGCTGAGACCCTCCCTGGATCTGCAGAATGTCAATGATCATGTGTAGCCAAAAAAAATAGAGAAGGTGGTCCCCTTCTTCAGAATGATTTTCAACAAAAGAGTAGAGCCCGCCATGGACACTTCCACTAACCCTCCCAAAATCGGCAAAATCGCTGACCAGAAATCATCACAAAAACACCCAACCTGATGTTGGATAACTGAACTCTCCTTCCCTGTAAACAGAGATACACACTGAGAATAGCTACAAAACCCTCCAAACTATTGCAGATGAACAAAATGCCCCAAAACTGATTACAAAACACTACGATTTGAAGAGTACAAAGCATCTTTTTTTCAAAAAAAAATGGTAAAAACCCAAAAACAAGAACACCTGTTATGAAATCCCAAGTGAACTACGCGTATTACAGATACCAGAAACGATTTTTGAGGAGAAAAATCGACAAAAACCCAACACAATTCTTGAGGTGAAAAATTGATCAAAACCCAACATGATTTTTGAGGTGAAAATTTGATCAAAACTCAAAGTCCAAAACAACAAAACCAGAACAGAAACCCAAAAAAAAATTTGGACTAGGGTTTGGATGCAGAAAATTCCAAAAATCATCTCAGAAAAATCGCATAAGACACAAACTAAGTCAAAACAAAAAAATGCAAAAAAATATGGATAGAAAACACTAGAATTCCTGAGCTAGTTGTCGTGTTTGTTTATTTGATCGACAAGAGGAGCTTGAAAATACCGAAATCACAAAGTGTGAGCCAAAAAATACCAAAATTCCAAAGCCAATCGCAAGCGAACTGCTGAAAAACGCTACGAAACAAAAGAGATCGCAGAAAAATTATGGCGTCTGACACAACAACAAACCAAGAAAATCGCGAGCTTGGGAAGTGTCTGACATGGACCTTGGACGCAAAGAACGCCAAAAGTGACCATTGCGTTGAAGGGCCGACACAAGACAAACTTTTATTCGTATATGCCTAAAAGTCTGCCACTTTTTGACAAAGAACACGAAAAACTCTAAAATCACGGGCCCAAAAAGAAATCGCGAGTAGGGTTGAATTTTATGTCAAGCCAAAACAAAATCGCTATCTGCCAAATGGGTGTCGGTTGTACCTGCCAAAAAAATCATGAGTGTTGGCTGGAAATCACTAGCGCGTGGGTGTCGGAAGATGATAGCACCGGAAAATAACCAAGGAACTTGTCGCGTCTTTCCAAGAAACCTCAAATTAAAATATTTTCATAAAAATAAAAGAAAACAAATTTATGGAAAAAATTCCATATCAGAAGAGGCTACAAAAATTTGCCAAATTTTTTGAAACCCCATCGACCCACTCTAATACCATATTATGGTAAATCGATGTTGTTTTAAACAGAGGAGATGAAAGCTCCTTATATAGATTTACAAAGATGATGTTTCTAAAAGAAACAATCGTGAACTAAAGATGAAAATAGAAACTACCTAATAAACTAAAGACTAACTAAGATGACCATTAAAGAAACATTATAATATTCTAATAATGCCCCCCACAATTTAGGATGAATGAGGCCCTTTCAAATTTGGTTGATGACCACCATTGCTCCTTTGTTTAGGGTTTTCCAAAGGTCAGAAAGAAAACTAAAGGGACAAAATAACAAATTGTTTCCACGCCGATTCCACATTGACTCTACTTCCATCTTGGAATCAACTCTATTTCTGAGTGATTTATCAATTTCATAAGTTTTTTGTAGGGCTTTGTAGGTTTTTGCAATGATTTTTCACATTTTTTTGCCAAATTTTAGGGATTTTAATATGATTTTAATGCACTTTAAATGCAAAAAGGTCATTGAAAATCGGGTCAACAATTTTTTCATGAATAGGGATTTTTTCAAGGAATGAATCAGCTGGCTCTAGGATTCAGGATTAATCAGGTATAATCAGGATTTTTTGCAGACTATTGCTTCTATGTTCCTAACTGAAAAATGCTCTTATACATCCAGGCTTCAACTTTATACATTCTTCTCAATCCTAACAGCACAAAGCATCCATCGCTCCAATGGATAGAAACAAATCACAAATTAGATATCCAGACAATGTAACCAGATTTAAATATTTCTAGTATGAATCTAACCAATCTGATAGTGAGTTCTAGAGTTGAAGCAAAATCATTACAGATATATGCAAGGAAATGATTTCTAGTTTGTTTCTGAATCTGAATATTGTTGGTTGGCAATGGGTGAGAAAATTTATGACTATAAATCTCAAATTATATATTATTTCACTCATCTAGGAAACTACATATAATTTTGGCTTGTAAACTAGCCTAAGAAATTGTCTAAATTATTTTAGGTTTAGGTTTCTTGTCGGGCTTATGTTTCTTTTCAGCTTACTGTTTGAGTACATTCCAATAATCTAGGGTTTTTACCTATTTCTCTGTTGTGATTGAATGTATTTTTTGAGTCCCTTTGACCTATTTTTGCTCATAGATGGGAGTCGATATAATTTATCTCTCTTCTAAAGCTCATTTGTTGTATTTTCTCCAAGAATAATCTGTGATCCAAGGGATGAGAGAGTTTTTCCTTCCATTTTAAGAGTCATCTGCAGTCCTCTGAATAAGTGTCACTGTCACAATACATGGATTAATTGTGAATCTGCTATACTTACCACATTGACAAGGTGTTTTTATGGGTTGTAAAAAGGCATGTCAAATCCATGTGAGGCATCAACTCTGAGCCAAAGCCGCAACAAGAGGACATCCATTAAAGTCAAACTGTGCCTCTATGAATAATTTGGTGATGGCCTGCTCATCATCCTGAGTTAGGGATAACCCATGTGTATGCTCACAATTGCTCTATGAAATCAATGTATGCAATAAACTGAAAATGGTCTGTACCAAATCCCCCATTCCTGAAAATGGTTCAGAAAGTACCTAAAATGAATTGAAAGAAAAATAGAACAAAAGTTATGATGATTAATTTATTATCACACTCATCTGACTTTTAAATTTTGCTCTTAAAATAAAAACAAAAAACTACAGTTGACAAGAGGAGAGTAGGAGACGTAAGAAACAGAGGGCATTAGAATTAAAAACTGAAACATCCATTACAAAAATATAGTAAGTCTATGTTCTAACTACAGTACCCATAGAAATACATTGAAAAATTGACGAACATTTCATTCAAATTCTAAATTAATATAATAAAAATTGAACAATTGTTTTCCAACATTTGAATGATAAAGGACCTCAGTCTTCACTCTGTTTTCTTTTGTAACTATGGCGTATTGGATGTTGAATAACAATATTAGTTTAAAATTTAAATTCATATCGACCATGTAAACCTATCAACTTTGATTGCATCCATGTTAAATAAAACAACTGCCAAATGTGAATCATGATTTGATATGCAATGTGCCCTACAAAATATTTAGTTTTCTTACTTGTAATCCACACACAATCTAATCTTTCAATATACATGTACTTTTTACAATCTTAATCTTATTGAAAATCGGCTAAACTGGGACAGACCCTGCTTATCACAACATCAGTCAGCACGTGCATTCTGTGAGGATAAAAAATTAAAACTAATAAGGAACTCACCAAGTCATCTTCATCAGGCCTATCACCCTTCTCGAGGCTTTCCCTCAGTACTTTACTCTCGTCTTCTAATTGCGCACAGCGTTCTTTGGCAAATGCAAGGTCTGCTTTTAGGGTCTTTAGCTCACGTAGAAGAAGTTTAACTTTTGCAGCCATTGCGCTTGCAACCTGCCATACAAATAACCATCCTAAACATCTTTCATTGCTTATGTTCAATAATCAATTATAAAAAAATCATGAACTAGACAAAGCATTGTAAAAATGTAAATTGTGACTCCAGTTCTGCATATTGCCACCTTACGTCGCGAGAAGCCTTTAGTTGTGTCTCATAATTTGCTTCCACGTCAGGTGCTTTCTTGCTTTGTCGTTGGAAATTAATTGTTTCACCAGCATCTGTCTTCTTTTTCATAGATTGTCGAGTTCCATAGATAATTTCTGAAGCTTTACTTTCAACACCTGTATCAGCCTTCTTTTTCATAGATTGTCGAGGCCCATTAATAATGTCTGAAGCTTTACTTTCAGCACCACCATCACTCTTCTTTTTTATGGAACGTCTAGTGTCAGATATAATATCTGAAGCTTTGTTTTCAACAATGTTCAGCCCCTCCTGTAAGACACTCCACAAATTATGGAAAGCACTTAGTGAGCCTTATCACATCAAGATTAGTTGTTTCACCAGACACTACAACCAAAGGCATTTGTAAAAATCAAAATACCAGAAAATAATGATTAAGAATTTCATTATATATTAAGACAAAACTCTGCATCTTCTATTGTCTCACTTGTCTTCTCATATTGATATATATATTAGAGAAGAATTCAAAGGTTCAAAGCAACCAGAAATTTTGAGTATTTGCACTAAGTTGAATTCAACAGAAACACATCTGAAGTCATTGAAAACATCACAACTCTTAAATTTTTGAATTACTAGCTACTCACCTCTAATGCACCACCAATAAAGTTAAGGGAAGAAGCAATTGCTTCTATCCCTTTCTGTATCACAGGGGCATCTGTTTGCTTTCGTCTCTCAGGCATGCTAGCCTGCAAAACTCAAAGACCTCTAATTACAAAACAAAATTCCTCGTAAGTATTAATTGATAAAAAAACTGTTCTCTTGTAGTTAAAATCTGCAGACTACATTCAGGATCCTACCTGAATATTTGCTTGTGCTTGTTGCACATGGGATCCACTTCTTGTTTCTGACTTGGGAGATTGTATTGGACTGCCCTCTTCAAGAAGAGCTGATTTTGCTTTTTTTGCAAGTGCACTCCAAAAGCCTGGCTTTGACTCAGTTGGACTTTTTAGAGATGAGGGCTCATTTGGAGTATAAGCTTTCTGTGCACAAACCAATAATAAAAGTAGGTTTAGATTTCAACAAAGAAGACAAATGAACCCAACAAAAATCTCAAAATTTATCCACTTCTTAAATTCCTGAAATATAAATGAGATTATTGAAATTTAATCTTGATTCTTCTGACACAAAACTATGCCTTTCAATTAACGCTGCTAGAAAAACAAATAAACTTTGGTGAGCTATCTTATCCATATATCCACATAAGAGACCTAGTCATTATGGTTATGTAGTTGCTTGTCTTAGAAGCTACTCCATTTATTACAAATAATGCTTTGTCTCCTCTCTATGTAATCAGTCAGTCATATTTTCTCCACCTTTTGGCTTTTTGGATTAGAAGGTACAAGCCACAATTTGAGTGTACCGATGCCCCTGTTAGTTTCATTTCTATTATGGTAAAATAATGAATGTGTTATTAAACAAAGATCATAAATAATCTATATATACAAGTATACACAAGAATGTTTCTATAACGAACAAAGAGAGAGAAATAGAAACATTCTTAAGAGAGAAAGTTTCCATATTGAACAGAGAGAGAATATGGAAACATTGAAGAGGAGGGACCATTAGAAATAGAAATAAATCTATGGAAGAGAGAGAAACAAAAAATAGAGAGATTTAACTCTAATACCCTCCCTTAATGGTCAATCTAACTTCAACACAAAAGTCTGCAAGTGAATCTTCAAAAGACGTAAAACACAGACTCGGGCCGATAGGACGAGTCTCGGTACCCAAAACAAGCACCTCAAGGCAACGGTATATGAGGATCGTCATTATTCTCTACTTCCAGATGTTGTAGTTCGTTCCGTCAAATCACTAAGTACCTTCTAGCGGAAGATTGGTGAGAGATGCCATGACACATTGTTCGATGCAAAAAATTGTGAATATCTGAAAAGGCACAATCTTTGAGGTAGATTCACAGAAGACCTAGAAAAATGAGAAGACACCCAAAAGAGCATGAAAATCCAGAAGGAATCTGCTGTCAAATTTTGAATCCGCTGGCTTGAAAATAGAGGCACGGAAAATGATGCACACAGAAAAAATGAAGGCAACCCAGTTGAGATCTACAAAAACCCACCAAGCATCTGCAAGTAGGTTTTCAAAACAGCAAAGAATCTAAGAGTTTTGAAGGAAACCCTAGCCGTCAAAAAAAAACTTCAAAAATTTGAAGATGGTTGTTAAAAAAATGGATGAAATCCGGGCCACAGAAGACAGAGGACACTATAAAAACCCTAGACAGCACGGAAGCAGCAAAAATCGAACACACCCAAGCAAAGGATTTCGAAAATCTTATGAGTGAAAATTTCATGAAGAAATTAAAGATTTTCAAAACCTATTTCGAAAAATAACTCAGGAAATTTCAATAATGAAATTATTATTTTTCGGAAAAAAATAGCTCTGATACCATATTATGGTAAAATAATGAATGTGTTATTAAACAAAGATCATAAATGATCTATATATACAAGTATACACAAGAATGTTTCTATAACGAACAAAGAGAGAGAAATAGAAACATTCTGAAGAGAGAAAGAGAAAGTTTCCATATTGAACAGAGAGAGAATATAGAAACATAGAAGAGGAGTGACCATTAGAAATAGAAATAAATCTACGGAAGAGAGAAACAAAAATAGAGAGATTTAACTCTAATAATTTCTTGTGTAGTTATGTTTGCTAGGGTTGAAGGTATGCTATAGAGATCGAAATGAAGGTACTCCTTTAGGTAGGGATGATGAGGTACAACTCATCCTCGACCACACAGTTAGTTAGGAACCATTCATTTGCTCTAGATCATAAACTGAATCTTTATAATTGGAACCCTTTTCCTACAAGCTCGTTACTGAATCCTAGAATGGGACTTTCTAATCCCAAAATGATCCATCAACCTAAGGGGCAAAAAGACCCTTCCACTACAATTGTAATAAAAAGAAAGGGCAGTCAAAAAGTAGCATTTATCATTTTATTTCTTTAGGTTTCTTTTTTTATTTCAGTTTTGAAATAAATGTATTCAAGATTGAAGTTTAATTTATAATTTTATATCTTTATCTAACTCTGTCACAATATGTTGCCAATTTATCTTCATCTTATCAAGATAGGAGTACATACTCCTTCACAAAGCGAAACTGGTTGGTATCAAAAAAGAGAGAGGACTTAGTTTATGTACATTTCAACTTGCGCCCTCTTTCACAAAAACAAAATGACAACTAAGAAGGATCAACAAAGCTGTGGGATGTAGAGCCAGAGCATACTAACTTGGATGCATCTGCTAGCCAACAACATTCATTTTTGAGGAGTCAAAAGCAAGTGTACTTTTAGTCGAAGTGCCAGTTGCACTCATTGTGATTCTTCCAATCTACGTATGTCATCCAATGTGATTGAAAATGACTTTTATGAAGACCCATACGACACTAATTGTTGATTTATTATTTTAATATTGAACAATGAATATCTATCATGACATTCAAAATTGGCATTGAAGTATTTTTAATTTTTAAGCTAGTTTTGTTTATCATATGCATGACATGCGGTATTCAGAACTTAATTCCTATTTTTAGGATGCAGTATTCTGAACTAAGTTCTCATTTTTAGGATGTAAATATATATAAATTTATGAGTTCCTTTTGTACTAACATACCCAACCCCAATTTTTTTTTTGCAATACTCAGATACTGGCATACCTGAGCCCACACCAATCTTTTGGAGTGCAGATCTAGTACTTATGGTTCTGTAACTTATCATAAATCAGACAATGACCTTATTATTGTGAGTTTGTTTTTAAAGCTCCCTCATCATTATTTGAATGGATTTAAAATTGGCATATAGTCAATCTTTGCTATCAAATGTGCTTAGAATTTAAACAATTTTCAGCAATAAAGCAACTACTCTACACTGTATAATTGAATTTTACCGGTCAATCAAGATCTGACATCCAAATCAAGTATTACTGAAATTGAAAATACAGATTTAACTAAATAAAGATACTCTCTGTGACACAGAATAAATTGTATGTTTAGATCTTTGCATTTCCATCACTGCATTGCTCATGGACAATGCATTGATTCAATAGAATTACTGCCAATCATGCATCATTATCCTGTATGATTTAATAAACCTTAGCGGTAATAGTGATGTTTTTATTCACAAGTGGTATTAGTGATATTTTTCATTCTCTTCGCTATCTTCATCCTGATGATGGATCATGGAGTGTGATCTGAAATGTTTGTAGATGCAAACATCTTTTACGCAATTTAATCCTGAAGCAGCTACATCTTGATATCATGGATTGTGGAAATCTCTTACCACTGTATGCAAGTCTTTAGATCTTTTCTTTTTCTGTTATTATCTCTGGTCAGTGAGTTACTTCTGTCCAATAATCCAGAAACCCAAGGATGTGTTCATTCTCCTGCCTGCTTCAATCAATCTTGGTGTACTCTTGGCTTTGGTAGTGTAACAACCCGAAACAGATGGCAGCTACAGAATATTGTTTCCACACCACTAAGATAGGTCTGCATAGTAAAAAAAACTATGAATATGGAAAGTCCAACCATCATCTTGATCTATAAATACCACCACCTCCATGAGAGACAAATCTCTTGGTGACTTCCAGAAGAAAATAGAACACGTCAGAGAAAAGGTGCTTCCCATGCTCAGAGAGCAAAGACTCTATGCTAAACTGTAGATCTGTACTTTATCATAGGACGTTTGTGGCACCCTTTCTCCTGTGCAATTTTTTCTACACCAGGAGGATTTTCTATATATTATATAAATAGATATATATGGCGTCTCTTATCGTGTACTATGCTGTATGTTTTTTCAGCAGCTAGAAACCGGATTATCTAATAATGTGAAAGTCCATGTAGTAAATTGAATCAAATTGTTCTTTGCTGATTACAGGTCAGGGTTGTGTGCTAACACAACATTTTCAAACCAGTTTCCTTTCTCCTTGATTTCGAGCTGCCAATACTTCGGACTCAAATGATAGTTCATACCTATTAGGAAACCAGTGTCCAAAGCCCAACTGCAGAGCAGCCCCGACCAATGGCTGGAGGCAAGCATTCTCGATGAAAATGGAGAATCAAATAATTAAATTGGCAGTCATGGCATTCTCAACATCTGTCGCCAATCACAAATCCTTTTTCAAAACCCAGTAAGGTGTAAGACTGTCAAGACTTCCCTAAGTTTGCAGGGGCTGGGGCAATAATATAATGTCGTCCCTTATCCGAGAAATCCAGCAGCCAAGCTTGAACCCAGTGACCTATGCATTTGAACCCAGAGGCCAACCTCCTAGAAATCAAGACTCTATCACAAAAGGGCAATCTAAAGGCCTATTTCACCCTCGTTATAACAACGCGTCTACATTAAACAAGACTGATAAACAAAAAATATATATAACAATGCATCATTAATATCTGAGAACTAAGCGTCTCTGTAACCCCATCTCTTTCAAAAATTCTCCAAAATGAAAACAAAAGAAACAATAACGACGCAGTCAATCTACAACCTACAACTTTACATATTCATCTATTAGTCAGTATTGAGAAATAGGCTTTTCGTCAAACATAAAGTGTAAAAGCAAATTAAATTTGGAATCTTGCAGGCCATTCACTTATTGGATACTGCAAAAACAGGCTTTTCATCAAACAACACGCGCAAAAACAAGCCAATTTGCAATATTGCACCCCTTTCTCTTGATGGGTACTGCAAAAAAAAATCCAACAACCCAAAGTTGAAAACAAACATTACTTTGCAAACTTGCGGGGTTTTGTTTTTTCTTCTGTTGGGGGCTAAAATCACAACTGGTTTCATCTACAACAAAAGATCAATATATGGCCAAAAGAAAAAGAGAAAAGAAAAGACACCTGTAGAGGCGAAGGTGTATTAGAAGAATATCTGTTCCTGAAAGATTCCCTGTAAGCCGATTCACCATACACTGACGACAAAGACGAATCCCTGTGCGCAGAAGAATCTCTCATCGCTGCGGCCAATGAAGAGTCTTCCTCCACCGAAAAATCTTCTCCGCGCAGATTCTCATTATTCTTCCTATAATTTTCTCCATATTGATAGGGATTGTTCCTTCTGTAGCCCCTACCAGCCATACCAGAAAAAAGTCTACCCAAACTGAGATTCGACTCCGAGACCTCCGATGCCCCAAATGTTAAAAATTCTTCCCACAGAGCACCTCGGGAAAAGACTCGAAATTTCGATCACAAAACTCCAAAAACTGATCGTTTATTGTCATAGATTTCATGATCTAAGAAAACACATTTTCGGAATGGAATAGATCGAAGGAAGGTTACAGAGGAAGAAAATGGTGGTCTTGTTTTTGGTTTAAATTATGTGCCTTTGTTTGGCTAAAGGCTTTGAATTGGAATGGTGACAAAACGCGTTTATTTCCTAGCTTTCATGCTTTTAACAATCGCAGTCAATGGAATTTATTTTACAATCGGGAAGAATAATGAAGAGATAATTGGGAGATAATGGTTGTTAATGGTAAAAAGCGCTCAGGTGGACCCTGAACTGGATATATGTGCCTTGGCTTTGTAGTCGTGAAAGGAAGTTGAATGGCAGCCAATCCAAGAATAAAGCAAGCAATTCATTGAAGCTTTTCCTACTTGGAAGGCAGGCAGATCCATTGTTTTCATAAATAGGCACTCAGTCATTTTAAATGTGATTGTTGAAATTTGCATATCCATATCTCTTTTGATTTTATTTCAATTTTAGAAAACATTTCAATATTATTTTTTTCACTTTTATTTATAAGTGTAGAATTGATCCATTTCATGTGTAGATTCAACACTAATTTTAGTTTAGAATTCAAATTTTGATCTTATTGACTTCTTCTAAGATATTGTAAATTGTTTTAGTGCAATACATGTGTGTGTTTGTATACTATTTTACTGGGTTTAAAATGAAATGTAAAGATCATTAAAAAAAATTAGAGAACATTGTCATAGAGTATTCATTATGTATATATGATAGTATTATCGTAGTATCCATCATATTAGACATCTTTGCATATTTACTTGTTGTCTTCAATCATTGAACCAATTCACTTAGGGGCTTGACCATAAGAGAATAAATACTTGTCTATAAAAATTTTGAATGGTGTTTATAGGCATCACTTATATGTTCTTAATCCTATCGTGTGATAGGGATATGAGTGATCGAATTTTGATAACTATAACTCTTCATTAAGTTATGTGTGAAATGTCCCGCCAGGGAACCCATAAGAGATTAAACTAAAATTGTTAATAAGTTTACAGAATAATTTTTTTCTTAAAAGTTTACAAACAATATAGAACAACAAAGAAGAAGTAAAACATGAAGTCCATATATACTCATATACACAATCTCAATTACATATTACAAATCTCAAGGGTTCCTTGACATAGAATTATGTAAATACAATTTAATCTATTAAGTGCAATAATCATCTAAATCTTCTATATAGTACATCATCTCAAA
Organism: Chamaecyparis obtusa; assembly: GCA_027943335.1. Taxonomy (NCBI): domain Eukaryota; kingdom Viridiplantae; phylum Streptophyta; class Pinopsida; order Cupressales; family Cupressaceae; genus Chamaecyparis; species Chamaecyparis obtusa. Next base: position 1,743,610 of record BSBK01001904.1, read on the forward strand.
GAATAAACAAATACATATGAACTATAAAATATACATGATAACCCACATCCACTACACAAGTTGTAGGGTATGTAAATACAACTGAGTACAAAGTGCAAATAAGGAAAGAATGGGAATTAGTCTCCAAGTAAGATGGGATAAGAAGCAATAGCAACAAAGATCATCCAGCACTGGTACAAGAACGTTGAAGTCTCAAATGGTAAATGAATCATTACCTCCCAAGCTCGTAAAAACTTGTGGTTCCTCTCCCACTGCACTAAGGAGATAATATCAGACCCCACTCGGATAACAATACAAAAATCAATTATTAGGTAATACTAAGCAAGGGTCCTATAAGTTCCTATCTTAAGGGTACAACTCGATGACTCAAAGGTACACATACTAATCTAGAGGCAGCCAACACACTTAGGAAACTTAAGATGAAATCAGGGAAGTGTCATCACATATGTCAACCCCTTGGGACGATCTCACTGGACTCCAACTCCCAAGTGATATGCAGAACCTGAAATCCTCTCATGTAGACAAGGATAACTGATCATGCCAAAATTCACTGCCACTACTAGACTGGAAAGCATATTCTCTCGCTCTCATCCTTAGCCTATATTAGCACTCAAGGCATGGACAAAGAATCCATTATCTTATTAATTCATTTAAAAATCACATTTAATTATATTATCACTTATTTAAGTAATCCACTAAGGATACCCAAGTAGCCACTTCTGTGCTCTAGCGCCTCCAAAGCAAACCACTTCATCTTTAACACCTAGATAACCTAGTCTAAGTTCATAAATCTCAAAGCATATCTCATAGATCATCATGAATCATAACATCAAAATCTGGTTCTAAAGTTTCACAGGAACATACATAACAATTTTCATCATAATAAAATCAAAGCTACCATAAGGTTGGGTTATAACAAAATCGAATGTCACAGAAGTATGCAAGGCAAACAAACATAACACATTAATCCTAACCCCGCCTCTGGTAACAATTTTAAAAAGATGACATAAAAAGATTCCCTCCTAACCCATATAAGCAGAAGGAAAAATATTAATAAGAATTTAATAATAATAAACTAATTTGTAAAGTATCATTACGTAAATTAATTTATTAAAATAATCACTAACAAAACTATAATTACATTCTCGAATTAAATTTCAATACTAAGCAAATCAATTTATAATGTTATTTAAAATAAATTGATTCCAAATTTAATAATTCCTAAAATAATCTAATTTCATAAAAATTCTCCATTTAAGAAATAAAATAAGTTCCCTTAATTATTAATCAATAAAATATATTAACTAATAATTAACTCATTTTTCTACATTATCCATTACAAGAAAATATCAGATAATATGATGCAAAATTACAAAGTACTCCAAAAAAAAGGTGTGTGTGTGTGTGTGTGTGTGTGTGTGTGTGTGTGTGTGTGTATATATATATATATATATATATATATATATATAAAACTTTTAAAATAATCAACAAAATGCTCCCCTTTGGGGTTGTCATGGCAGTCTTGGTTGTCACGACAGTCAATGTTGTCGTCGGCAGTCTTGGCTGTCGCGACAGCTATGGCTATCAGGTGGGGGTGGGGAAATTACCTCGCCTCAACCCCAATGAAAAAAAAATTATATTTTTTTTAATTGTTATTTTTTAACCAGAAAAATTCTGATAACAGCAATACACACACACTTTTGTTCTTTTTCCATAGAATTTTAACAGTGACGAATTTAAATGACTGACTATTACCATGAAACAAAATTACTTAAAAATTCAATTGATATAAACCCTAAGGTTTTCTATCACAAATTTATCAAACCCTAGCTGATTTAAAATGAGATTTAATTATGGAAATTCCTAACATACCAAGCACAAAATTTCAGAAGCTTAATTCGAGAATTCCAAGCATGATAAGAAAATCAACAAAATAGGTATATCACCCAGATCTAACAGGGACAAAAAAATATAATCTTTTTGAATTACAAGAATGTAATCTACGAGGGTTTTCAAACCCTACCTCAAACCACCAATTGAAGAAACACGAAAAAGACCAAAAAAATGTTGAAAACTCTCAAGCTTTTCAAAAATCCTTCTATTCAATCATTCATCCAAAACCTGCAAATATGTGTGTAGAATAATGGCCAAATTCCTCCTCATAAAGAAAAAATGATTTAAAATTCAAACTCAACCATGTAAACCCGAAACTCAACTCAACTCCACAAATTTTGTTTTTATCAATCTCTTTTGCCCGATTTATTTAATTTTCTAATTAATAACTCCATGAACTTTTTGTAGTTCTTATTTATATCAGTTCACTTAACTAATAACATTACTTTATTTATTTAATTTATTTAAATTGAATGTGCAACTAATTGCATATCAATTTTAACTAAAAGAATATTATTTTAATTCAGTTCATTATTGTTTTATTCAATTTTCCTCTAATTTGAATTTAATAATTATTTAAATCTTAAAGTCCCACCATTATACTTTTAATTAAGTCTTTTTAATTAATAAATATATTTAATTGATTTTCATTAATTAAATATCTTCACATTTAATTTATTATATTTAATAAGATTTAATTATTTAAACCACATAATTAATCTTAGTAAATTATTTAACCATTTCACATCAAACACACCAACCAGTCAAAGACCAACTAAACCTAATAAAACAATAATCATGCTCAAGGGAAAGGCTTATGAACTCATGTCACCTAGAAGAATTAGGGAAGGTAAAATATCATAAACTTGTCCACTATTTTAGGACAATAAAATGGCTTAGGTTGGAATTTAGATCTGAATATTATTTCCCCTCTCTTACCATTGAGACTTTGCGATAGGTCACACTCATCCTAACAATTCAGGAAAGTCGATGCTTGATACCTGCAAACCTACATAAAAGACAAGCATGTACATATATATATAACAAGAAATGGCAACGATTGGGACATCATGTGGATCTCGCAAGCAGGTAACTACGATTATGTCCCTCAACCATATCAAATACGTCAAACAAAAAGGTAAAACATACATGATAGCCATACACATGCAAGTATGGGGTAAGTAAAATCATAAATATAAACAACATTTTAAACATATAAATAATCATCATCAAAATAACTAACATCATCTAACTACAAACATATGATATCTCATAACCATCCAATATCAAATCACCATGTAATGTCATACATCCAAAACCACATAATAAAGTTGAAATAATCAATGCACACATAAAAGTGGCCTAAAAGAGTTTGGCAATATAAAACTAAAAAGTAAACTATGGGTGGGCACTACAATATGATCATTTATATAGTCTTATAAGTAGTTAAGTCAGATTACATGTCATACGTGGATTAAGGTGTATACATGTGGTAGTGTTTATGTTGCAACATATTTGTGAATTGTGGTGTTATTAGAGGCTTTTGGAGGTTTGCCCCTCGAAGTGGCTTATTATTCTCAAGTATTATATTATATTCTAAATTTTAAGCATGAGAGCATGTCCAAGTTATTCTACAGTAATAGGTAGGATTTCAAAATTTCTCATGATGTCATGTCTTCCTTTCATTCTTAATTCCTCACTCTTCATGCCCTACTTTGTCTCATCCTGACAATTGTCGATGCTTGATACCTGCAAACCTACATAAAAGACAAGCATGTACATATATATATAACAAGAAATGGCAACGATTGGGACATCATGTGGATCTCGCAAGCAGGTAACTATGATTATGTCCCTCAACCATATCAAATACGTCAAACAAAAAGGCAAAACATACATGATAGTCATACACATGCAAATATGGGGTAAGTAAAATCATAAATATAAACAACATTTTAAACATATAAATAATCATCATCAAAATAACTAACATCATCTAACTGCAAACATATGATATCTCATAACCATCCAATATCAAATCACCATGTAATGTCATACATCCAAAACCACATAATAAAGTTGAAATAATCAATGCACACATAAAAGTGGCCTAAAAAAGTTTGGCAATATAAAACTAAAAAGTAAACTATGGGTGGGCACTACAATATGATCATTCATAAAGTCTTATAAGTAGTTAAGTCAGATTACATGTCATACGTGGATTAAGGTGTATACATGTGGTAGTGTTTATGTTGCAACATATTTGTGAATTGTGGTGTTATTAGAGGCTTTTGGAGGTTTGCCCCTCGAAGTGGCTTATTATTCTCAAGTATTATATTATATTCTAAATTTTAAGCATGAGAGCACGTCTAAGTTATTCTACAGTAATAGGTAGGATTTCAAAATTTCTCATGATGTCATGTCTTCCTTTCATTCTTAATTCCTCATTCTTCATGCCCTGCTTTGTTATAGGCTCTTGTATTTTAACCATCCCTCCTACATAAAGGTGGTCGTATTAGGGATTATCGATCTCCAAACCCCAATGGAATCCCAATTCTTCTCCCAAAATGAATGATACTCAGTAATCACATACCTTAATCCTTGATCACTTTCAATATTGTTTGCAATCCTTTGGACTTTTCCATCTACTACTCCTCGTGTTGCATGAGGTATCTCATCTCCTCAATCCTTGTGGTATCAGATATCCTTAAGCCCCAATCCCCACTCACTCTATGTCATGAGTCATAATTGATATATCTAAATATATCAACGTTCATATGATTTGTTCAAAACATACATTATTTGAATTTAAATATATAATTTTGTATATAAGAATACATGAATCAATAATATAAATCAATAAATAATTATCAATGTTAATAAACATGTTAGTAAATGTTACAATGTAATGCTTCGAAGAAATATATAAATAATTATATGTTAATGAATATATAAATAATTATATTAACAAATATATAAATAATACTAAATAAATATGTTAAGGATGCAATGGGAAAATATTTCCAATATACAATTCCTTAGGAATCTTCATGTGTAAGGCCCCACCCCAAGCCTTTTATAGCATCACACACTTTTTATTTCATGGACTATGTTTTGAGACATTTATGAGGTATTTTGATACTATCTACATGTTGATTGCTAGTGCATTGTTATGATGTTTTATCATACACATTTTAGATTTGATATCACATGACATGGACATTATTATTATTATGATTGATTTTCAAGACATTATTATAGTTATTACTTGATGATTTGGTTACTTAATTATAGGTCATTTGGATGATGTTAGAGTTGATAAAATTAATGTTTACAATTACATCATGATTGATATAGATTAGGAATGATTAGTGTGACATGTGAGTTAATGTAATCTTATTTTATGTTCCAGTTTACAAATGTTCATTGAAAGATTATTGATTAAATTATGATGAATGTTTATGGAGATTTTAAGGATATAATTCATGTGTTAGGGAATCTAAAAGATAATCCTTATTCTGCATTTGGAATTTTGATGATTATACTTCTTGAGGTTACTGATGTTTAAATTGAGTGTGCAAGATCATGGCCATGGAATTTTATCAGAGAATCGTGTCTAACCCTATGTGAATATTGTAAAGCCAAGGTTGTGTCTATAGAGAGACAAAACCTCATCCTAATGTAATTTATTTCATATTGTGTATGTGGTGTGTTTGTTAATGATAATACATTCATAAATTTTATAATTTTCAAGTGGATTTTCCAAGTGTCTTGTGATGTGGTGTCAATTGACAGACTTTTTATAAAATGATGTGGCATGGAATGTCCACTTGGAGGGCTTGAGAATCCACCTTACCCACTTAATACATAGTTGATTTTCCCATAAGGATCACTTGGTTTGTGAGCCCAAGGTGAATTCAAATCCCTTCGAACCCATAGGTGAACTTAACCAAGCTTTTTGAGGGGTCATATGGTCACCCAGGGTTGAGTTTAACCCATTTTTTACTAGTCCACTTCATATACCTATGGGTAGAGGGAGCTTTTAACCATAGGAATTTTTATTTTGACCTTGGGAAGCCTCCAAAAAGTTGATTTTCCAAAATGGCCGAAAATCAGCTTTTGGAAGCACGACCTTGGGAAGACTACCTTCCATTTGGATGGCTAAGCTTGTCCACTTTTCATGCCACCTTTTAAGGGACCCATTTTTAGTAATATGTAAGGGTTGGGAAGAGTGACCAATAGGAACTCACATTTCTTCCAAGGACTTGGAGAATGTGAGGATTTTGAATTTAGAGGGAAAATTGGAGAGAGTTTCTCTCAATCACACACTCTCTAATTTTAGAGACTACTAGTGAATTTGGAGAAGGGAAAAGGAAGGATAGAGAAAAATGGATAAGGGATCTTCTACAGCTCTCATTGCCATAACATCTAAGTTTAAGGTTGGTTCTCTCAAGCCTTTCAAGCCTCTCAAGTTTGCATGTTCTTCCCTCTCTCATTTATGGTGTCTTGCATATGACATGCATTAATGAGTAGAGGAGAATTTTTTTTGGTTAGATTTCATTCCATGTTGTTTTGAATATGCTTAAAATCTTGTTCATTTAATTGTTATATGTTGCTTTCTTGTGTTGTGGGAAAATTGCATTTATATGTTGTTGTTGTTGTAATATTGTGTATGGGGATTGTGCAAGACCAAACTCACCCTTGGGAGGGCAGAATAACCTTGTGGGTGAAGGGATTTTATGACAACGCTCTTGGTCTAGAGTCTCTCTCCTCGGGAGAGAGAGATTCACCATGGATTATGGGGTCCATGGTAGGCTAAATGCTTTTGTTAAGCTCGGGGGTCATAAGGGTTGTTTGTTTATTTTTGTTGGTGTAATTAAGTATTTACTAATTACACTTTACTTAAGTTTACTTAGGATAATGCATTTGCATATTAGTTGTCCTTGAGACACCTAGGAGTTTGCATTTCTTTTTAGCACATGGTTAGGAGAATCTCCACTTTAGGTGTGATAGTTGTCATCACACACCTCTTTGTGTGTGAGATCCACCTTTAGTGCTCTTATCACATTATCATCCTCTCATTGTTGCACATGTTTCTCATACTTTCATGTACAATTGAGGATGATCCACCTTTGGTGGACATGTGATTCCACCATGTCTAGTTGATAGCTTATCACTTGCATAACTTCTAGTTATCATGCATTGCCTATATATTGAGACATTTCTACATTGTATGCAATCAATCATTCAATCTATTATTCATTATTTGATCATTTGATCATATCATATTTTGTCTCTCTTGTGCTATCTCTTGAGCTTCTAGATCTTGACATCTATTCTTTGCCTTAGGCAAATTCTTACATTGTATCAGAGCCAAAAGAGTCTTCATTGCATAGCCATTAGAGAGCGATTGATTGCTTCAACTTTTGGAAGGCCATGAACCAAATCCAGGATCAACATTTTGTGGGAGTGTTTTGAGCAAGATCGGACCTCACCATTGCATCTGGGTGGCTATTTCCATAAATTTTGACTATAAATTTGCCTATATTGGGCAAAAGTCAAATCTGAGGCAAAAAAATTTTGCAAATCGGACCTCTAAGGCCCGATTTGCGAAATTGGGTAATTATTTCCAATTTTATTTCAGATCTAAAAATTATTTCTATTTCAATTTTTTATTTCTCAGATCTGCACTATTAATTTTTTGATTCTTGGATCTAGATCTGTAATTTTGTCAATTTGTTAGATCTAGTTTGGGATATATTTGGCAAAAAACTTGGCCTTCCAGGCCTATGTATTGTACAGGTCAAATCAATGACCCAAATGTGACATCACATGCCTCTAAGAGTGAGCAAGGCACAAGTCGGTGTCATGAACAACATCCTCAGGCTATGCTCACATCACAAGCCTAAGCTCATTTTGTTTTAGCATTGGGCGCTTGTGTTAATAAAAGCATAAAAAAGACAACACAGGGTGAATGTGGGATTATTCCCACCACCTCCGCTCATCAAAGCCCCTGTGCCCATAGCGCTAGCAGCCACCACTAGCCCTCCCGCGCAGCAGCAATCACTAGCCCTCCGCGCGGCCACCTTGGCGCCACCAGCTGCTCAACCGGTGCCTCTGTTCAACTGGGAGACACAAACCTCCACTTAGCCCACCGCCCGACAGTCTCTAGCACCATTCCACAACAACACCGCTCGGCCAACACTAGCCCTCCTCCGCGCAGTGCTCCACACCACAGTGCCTCTCGAGCACGGCCTCCTTCGTGGCTTCGCCCTCCACCGGCACCTACACTAGTCAACGCTACTGGACCATGCGTGCTGCCACCTCAGTTGCGCCCCACAACCGCTGACAGAACCTTGTCCACCGCCGAGTCAACTCCACTGCGCAGCCTCTGCGAATCTCCACCTCCGGACATCGCCGCTCCCAACACGGGCTCCCTCAGTGCCAAACCACCGCCGCTCAACCCACGCGAGCCACGCCTGCAAACATTGCGGCCAAACCCCACCTCCACGCGGGAAGACATGCAAGCGCAACAGTGCCACCTCCACCGGTGAAATCCGTTGGCCAGTTCCGCCCTTCGCCCACGTGGCCCAATACACATAGCCAACAGAAAACAATCACGTGGAAAAGAGATAAAACCGGTATTTTCTTAAAAAAATTACATTTTTCACAATTGTCACTAAGATAAAATTGACGCCCATTTGGACATCATCCGGGGCGGTTTTTCTTTTTCGGTGATGGTCTTCAAGACGTCAAATTTAAGCCACTGATTGCGTCATTTTTTATGAGGTTAATTTTGACAACCATTTGACCATAAAAAATGGGAACTTTAACACTGTTGTGATGGTCATTTGAACGTCAAATTTAAGATAGTGAAACCGGTGATGTCAGCAGCTTTCAAAAATTTCCACCCCTCACCATTTGCAGTTTGGATTTGGCAGTCCAACTTTGGGAGGCCATAACTTGGTCATCCGGACTCCAAATTGAGTGCAATTTTTTTTTATTTTGGCTAAAATTTCCTAAACTTTTCAATGCTAGTGTTCTTTTTTGGTTTTGGATCACAGATTTTGCAAAAATTGTAGTTTTTGGTGACTGTACCTATCTGATCCCTATTTTTGCAACTTCAGAGGCTTCGTACGGGCTCATACAGACACATTTTCAGGTGCAATTTTTTTTGAAAGTGCATGATTTTTTGTCTACTTTCTAGATCTAGTATCAGTTTGGAGAAATATTGGGTAGACATAGTACTTTCAGAATATGGTCATTTTTGGCCTATTGTGGCACTTGTAATTGATTAGATCTTTGAGGGATTTTCTGTCCTATCTTCTTGAGTCTATTGTACCTTCATATTTTTAGTTGTAAACATCAAAATTAGAAGTCCACTTTGATCATTTTGTCAAGTGGCAATTGTACACGCACTAGTTATAAAGTGCCAAAATATCATTTTGAGGGGGGGTTCTTTGATTGAGTGAATTGGGGGGGTGTCTTGTGTGTTGGTGTCTCTCTCTTTATTGTGCTCTTTTTATTTTGCATCATGGGTTCTATTGCAAAATTAACTCCACATAACTATGCTACATGGAAAGATAATGTATGGAGCAAGTTAATGGTTCAAGGTTTAAATCCTTATGTGGATGGTACAATTAAAAAACCCGTTGATGATGATATTGCTGTAATAACTAAATGGTCATCCAAAAATTATAAAGCTTTAGGAGTCTTGAGAGAGAATATTTCTACAGCTGTCATGTATCACATCAAAACCATAAATAATGCTAAAGAAGCTTGGGATAAACTTGCAGAGTTGTTTGGTCAAGCGGATGAGGAAATCAGATTCACAATTGAGACTGATCTCCTCAAATTAGAGCCCAAGAACTTTGACACAATCCAAGATTATCTCAACAAAGTCAATGACTATAGAGCACAACTTGATGATTGTGGTAATCCCATAAAGGATGCGAAGTTGGTTAGTCACTTGTTGAAACATCTTCCTCCTGAATATGGAGCCTTTGTTTCAAGTTACAATACTCACAAGTTGACCATGGGTAGTGCCTTCATTAAGCCTTCATTTGAGTCATTTTTAAAAATGTTGGTCTTAGAACAAGAAAAGTTGATAAGTATGGGGGATTCTGAAGTCTTCAACTTCCAAGGCATTGGTGGCTAATCATGAGAGTCAAGGCAATCAAAGTCAAAAGAAGAAGAAGAATTGGAAGTCTAAGTCTCAACAAGAAGGTACAACATCAACTTCCACACAACATGACACTTCTACATCACCTCAAAAGGGTGAATCTTCAAAGAAGGAGAAGTGGTTTTGTGCATATTGCAAAAAGGATGGACATGAAGAACACTTTTGTTATAAGAAGGACATTGATGAATTGAAGAAACTTCTTGCCAAGAACAATATCCAATTGCCTTCCAGGATGTCTACCTCAACCTCTTCTTCACCAAATTCAGAAAAAGATAAAGGAAAGGGTCACGCATTTGTCACTCAAAAAGGACAAGCTTGTAAGGAAACTCAGGTGCGGAAACAGCTTCCTACGCTAATCTCTATAGGAGAGTATTGTGCAAATTCTTTTAAATCCTTACAATTTTAGATTCGTTAACTACTTTAACAAAGATATTGCAACCACATACCATACATATAGAAAAATAGAGAATGACACAATGATATACCCTGGGGAAACCTTTCAGTAAAAACCCCAGCACTCCAAAACCTGCACAATGTATTGATCAAAACTATTACAGCTTACAATACACTTGCAATGCAAGTTCTTTCAGAAGATTTCTAAAACCCTTGAAGACAACTCATGGCAGCATAAAATGTTTCAACAATACACTCGCATCATATCTCTTTGCAACCCTAAAAAAGCTTATATCATGCGCTTCACTTTTTAGGGCTACTCCCAAAGATAACCGTATTAGGGTTTTACCATTCTCTGAGAAAATAGGAACCCCAAATTTTTTTTTGGGGCAATGCCCCAAACTCCACGATTGGGGAAGAGTGTACAGTACTCAAATTTATTAGTTGCCACATGTCTTCACCTATCATTGAATCTTCCTGACATAGCTCTTACGTGTCATAGGAATCCGTCATAACCATTTTAGCCATGATCTCCTTACACACAATTCAAGATGCTGACACATCAACATTATTTGCAAGAAATACATTTTACAAAACAAATAATAAGAATAGGAATTATCCAAGGTTGAGACACCTTATTCCTAACATTCTCCCACTTGTCGAACACCTTGTAAGAGCAACAGGAACTAACCGCTATAGGCCAAAAGGCCCATAGACTCCGAACACCATCTGAACTTCTCAGTGCCCATTGGTTTTGTTAATGGATCTGCAACATTCTTCACAGTATCTACCTTCTCCAAATTTACCTTTCCATCTTCCGCCATATCTCTCACAAAGTAAAACTGCACATCAATGTGCTTCATTATGGCATGGAAAGTTGGATTCTTTGCAAGGCAAATAGCACTCTGACTGTCACACCAAATAGTAATTTGTTCTGCATCAACACCAACATTAGAATACAATCTTCTAATCCAAATGGCTTCTTTACAAGCATGAGTAGCAGCCATGTACTCAGCTTATGTAGTGGACAAAGCAACCACAGGTTGTCGCTTACTCATCCAACTAATGGCACCACCAAACATAGTGAACACATAAGCACTGGTGGATCTCCTGCTGTCAATATCACCTGCCCAATCTGAATCCACAAACCCACGAATACAAACTGAATGCGGAGATCTAGAAGAGTTACCATGATAACATATGGAGTAATCTGATGTACCCCTCAAATATCTGAATACTCGCTTAACTGCATCCCAATGTACCCGTTCAGGGTTAGCCATAAACCGACTCAGGACTCCCACTACTTGGGCAATGTCTGGTCTAGTACAGACAATAGCATACATAAGACTGCCAACTGCACTAGCATAAGGTACTCTACTCATGTCCTCCACCTCACTAGGAGATTTTGGACAATCATCTACAGATAACTTTGTTCCCATAGAAATAGGAACACATAGTGGTCTACAATCTGCCATGCTAAACCTGTCCAACACAGACTTCACATACTTACTCTGACTCAACCAAAGTTTTTTGTTAGACCTGTCTCTACTGATTTCCATACCCAAGATGTACCTAGCTGCCCCAAGATCTTTCATCTCAAACTGTGCTGACAACTGAGATTTAAAATCAGAAATCATACCCTTACCCTTCCCAAACAACAACATATCATCAACATATAATGCAACAATAAGAAGGCGATCATTTTCAACTCTGAAATAAACACAATGATCTGATTTCGATCTTACAAATCCAATTGACAACACAAAGGCATCAAACTTAAGGTACCACATCCTAGGAGATTGCTTCAAACCATATAGAGATTTCTTTAATCTGCAAACTAATGATTCTTTACCTTTAACAATGTAGTGCTCAGGCTGTGACATATAAATCTCTTCCTCCAAATCACCATGAAGGAAAGTTGTCTTCACATCCATCTGTTCTATCTCTAAATTATATGATGCAGCAAGAGATAACATAAATCTAATGGATGTCAACTTTGCAACAGGAGAGAATATTTCACCATAATCTATTCCCTCTACCTGTGAATACCCCTTTGCAACCAATCTAGCTTTGTACCTTTCAACACTGCCATCTGCACAGAATTTCTTCTTGAACACCCATTTACAGCCAACAAATTTTCTCCCTTTAGGCAAGGGTACAAGGTCCCAAGTTTTTTTTTTCTCCAATGAAGCCATCTCATCATCCATAGCCTCAATCCAGGAACCTGCATCTTCCATGCCCAAAGCCTCTTTCATAGATCTAGGCTCATCAGTGTTAGTAATCAAAGCAAAGGCACAACTAGAATCTAACATAGAATAACCAAACCTTTCTGGTTGCTTTCTTTCTCTCATGGATCTCCTCAAGGGTTGTGGTTGAGGTTGTTCTTCCTCTTCTTCCAAACTATCAGAGCTGCTAGAGCTCTCCTCATCATTAGGCCCAACATGGTCTCTCTGTTCAATCTTCTCAGGGGTAGGAGGCAACTGAACAACATCTTTTTCCTTTTCTTTTTCATCTGGTTGTAGCACAATAGGAGAAGATGTTAGCTCTTTGAAAATAACATTTCTACTATACAACACCTTACTAGTCACAGGATCCCAAAGCTTGTATCCTTTCACACCAACACTGTATCCGATGAAAATACATTTAACAGCTTTGTTTTCCAACGTAGATCTTTTCTCCTTTGGAACATGTGCATAAGCTTCACAACCAAAAACACAAAGATGTCTAATTGAAGGCTTCTTACCAGACCACACCTCCATGGGTGTCTTACCAACAAGGGCTAATGTAGGAGATCTGTTAACCAGATAGCAAGTAGTGGCCACAGCTTCGACCCAAAACCTTTGTTCTAAACTAGCTCCACTAAGCATACTCCTAGCCTTCTCCATCAGTGTCCTATTCATTCTCTCTGCAACTCCATTTTGCTGTGGGGTATAAGGAGTTGTCTTATGCCTCTCAATACCTTGTTCTTTACAGAACTGTTCAAACTCTGCTGAGTAAAACTCACCACCATTGTCAGTTCTCACACACTTAATCTTCTTACTAGTCCGATTCTCTACAAGAGCTTTAAATTCCTTGAATCGACTAAAGACTTGTGTCCTAATTTTAAGGAAATAAATCCACGTCCTTCTACTGTAATCATCTATGAAAGATACAAAAAATACAGACTTGGAGATTGAAGGAACTTTTACAGGACCAAATACATCAGAATGAATAAGATCCAAAACATCAGAAGATTTGTGAGAACTAGAGTAAAACTGAACACGATTTTGTTTACCATAGACACAGTGTTCGCAGAAGTCAAACTCGAGATTGCAATCATTTAACCCCTCAACGAGATTTTTATTTTTCAGGGTTCTGAGACCCTTTTCACCAATGTGGCCAAATCTCATATGCCACAACATTGTCTTTTCTGCAGGAAGCTTACCTTCCAAAGTGTTTGCACTACCATCGGAACCAATAGCCACAGACTTCTTCACTGCTTGTTCAGATGGTGAGGATGAAGAACTATTACATAGAGGAATACATGCATCTAGCTGAAATAAGGTACCTCTCCTAGTACCCCTTGCAAGCACTATCGATCCTCTCATCATCTTGCATCTGTCTTTCGAAAAAACAACTTGCACACCTACATCATTCAGCATACTTACAGATAATAGGTTTCGTGCCAAACTCAAAATGTGCATAACTCCATTGATTCCCTTTACTCATCCATCAGGAAATTTGATAGTGACCCTTCCGCGTGCAACTATCTTTAGGTGAGAATCATCACCCAAGTACACCTTTCCACCATCAAACTCTTCATATTTTGAGAACCAGTTTCGATGAGAGGTCATGTGAAAAGATGCACCTGAGTCAACCAACCACACATCATCAGATGCATGGGCTGCCAAAGCTGCGATGAATGCATCACCATCTTCTTGAGATCTTTCTGAAGCTGAATTTGAACCTTTCTTCTTCTTCTTCGGGTCTTTGCAGTCTTTATGGAAGTGCCTAGATTTATCACAGTTCCAACATTTTGCCTTGGACTTATTGGAAGTCTTTGACTTCCCATGGGATTTGGATCTACCCTTATTGTCGGACTTATTGTCATTTTTCTTCCCTCTTTCTGTGGATCTCCCATGAATAGCAAGGGCTTCTTTTTCTGAAACGGAAGCCTTTCTCCGCATCTCCTTTGATAGCAGCGAAGACACCACATCATCCATTTTGAAGGTGACTAACGTGCTTCTGAGAGCCATCATAAGATGGTCCCATGAATCCGGTAAAGAAAACAAAAGTGTGTAGCAACGATCCTCCTCCTCTAACTTGACACTAGCTGATGTCAACTGTGCAGCCAGCAGATTAAACGCATTTAAATGATCTGTCAAGGATCCACCTTCCTCCATTCGTAGAGAGTACAACTTCCTCAGGAACAACTTGTTCACCAAAGATTTGGCCTGATACACAGCCGCAAGTCTTTCCCACAAACTATTTGTGGTTTTCTCATCTAGAACATTCAGAAGAACTGCATCGGTTAAACAGAGTCTTATGAGACCCTTAGCTTTACGGTCTTTGATATCCCAATTTGCTTGAGCTATAGTTGCTAGTCTTGTATCATTTGAAGTCGCTTCCCATAGGTCACGATCTTCCAACATGTCTTCCATCTTGAGTTTCCACAACTCGAAATTAGTGCCATTAAATTTTTCCACCTCCATTCTTCTATATGATGAACTTGCCATCTCAATCTGCAAATAAGATTCAGAATGCTCTGCAAAAAACTCACACTCAAACTTGAGATCAGCTAAAAAACCCCTACCCAACAACTAGGATCAAAAGTTGATCAAGCTCTGATACCACTTGTAAGGAAACTCAGGTGCGGAAATAGCTTCCTACGCTAATCTCTATAGGAGAGTATTGTGCAAATTCTTTTAAATCCTTACAATTTCAGATTCGTTAACTACTTTAACAAAGATATTGCAACCGCATACCATACATATAGAAAAATAGAGAATGACACAATGATATACCCTGGGGAAACCTTTTGGTAAAAACCCCAGCACTCCAAAACCTGCACAATGTATTGATCAAAACTATTACAGCTTACAATACACTTGCAATGCAAGTTCTTTCAGAAGATTTCTAAAACCCTTGAAGACAACTCACGGTAGCATAAAATGTTTCAACAATACACTCGCATCATATCTCTTTGCAACCCTAAAAAAGCTTATATCATGCGCTTCACTTTTTAGGGCTACTCCCAAAGATAACCGTATTAGGGTTTTACCATTCTCCGAGAAAATAGGAACCCCAAAAAAAATTTCGGGGCAATGCCCCGAACCCCATGATTGGGGAAGAGTGTACAGTACTCAAATTTATCAGTTGCCACATGTCTTCACCTATCATTGAATCTTCCTGACATAGCTCTTACATGTCATAGGAATCCGTCATAACCGTTTTAGCCATGATCTCCTTACACACAATTCAAGATGCTGACACATCAACATTATTTGCAAGAAATACATTTTACAAAACAAATAATAAGAATAGGAATTATCCAAGGTTGAGACACCTTATTCCTAACAAAGCTTTGTATGCTTCTTCAAGTCCTGATTCAGGTAGATGGCTTCTAGATTCAGGGGGTTCTCAGCATATGGCTTCTTCATAGTCCATGTTTTCATCATTTGAACCTTGTAAAGGTCCACCTATTTTGATGGGCAATCAAACTTACATGAATGTGACTAGGAAAGGAAGTATTGATGTTAGGGAGGGACACTTCAATGATGTGTTGTGTGTTCCACACTTGACCAATAACCTTCTTTCTATCTATCAAATCACAAATGGTGCTACAAAGAAGACTATGGAATTTACACCTGATTTAGTTTTCATCAAGGACTTGGAGAGTGGAGCAGTTATTGCTACTGGGATAGTGGATCACTCTTCTCGGTTATACTCCTTTGCAGATTTTGTTCCTCTTGATGACAGTGATTCTTCAGACAATGAGTCTTCAGCATATGATGATTATAGTGATGATGCAGATTTTGAGGAGAGTTTTGGCTACTTGAACTTGGGTATTCTCACTCATGATCAAGCTCTTGAGCCTTCCATTTCATCTCCTCCTATTGAGACTATTTCTACTCTTGCTCCTAATGATGCTTGCATTCACACAGCCATGGGTTCAAGTGCTTCAATGCAACAAAATTTTCATTGTCTTCCAGACTTGGTTCCATGGGATGACTACTTAATAAACATTGCAAGTTTGTTTGTGGAGTCCTATACTTCAGATTTGGGAGACTTTATTGATGATATTCGTCTTCTCTTTGGTGAAGATGATCCTTCTTTAGTTGTTGCAAGGGAACATGCTGACCCTCATATTCATTCTCTACTTGATCATTCTTTCGAGGGTGACATGATTGTGGATACTTTGATACAATAGTTGGAGGTCACTTTCTCTTCAGAGGAGATACTTGGGTCTTTGGTACATGTTCTACATTCATCCTCAGTTGATCCTGATTCATCTTTTCTAGCAGAGTGGCTTAGTACACATGATTTGGAGGAGGCACCTTTCAGCTTTGGCATGGGGACACTTGAGCAAGTTTCAAAGACTCCATCTTTTTTGAGGTTTCTTCCTATAGATTGGGGAGGAGGCTTCACCTATACACCTTTGGTCTTGTTTCTTCCTAAGGGGAGGAATGTTGTTCTACACTCATGGAGCAGTTTCTACATTGAGCTAGGAGCATCTACCATTGATGTTCATTCTACATTAAAGAGGGGCTACTTGGTCTCTCTTCCACTACTTCTATCTTATGGGGGGGATAATTTCCTCATATGAGGTCTTCTCTCTCATATTCTATTATTGTATTCATCTCTCTTTTTGGGGGAGGGTTTTTCCCATGAGGTTTTCCCTCTTTCTTCGCTTTATGAGAGATTGCATTGTTCTTGCATATTGTACATAGGTACCTAACATGGCCTAGTAGCAAAGACCCATCTTGCATTGTGAGCTTAAGTGCATTCCCATAAGTTGCACTTAAGGGGGGGTGTTGGTGTAATTAAGTATTTACTAATTACACTTTACTTGAGTTTACTTAGGATAATGCATTTGCATATTAGTTGTCCCTGAGACACCTAAGAGTTTGCATTTATTTTTAGCACATGGTTAGGAGAATCTCCACTTTAGGTGTGATAGTTGTCATCACACACCTCTTTGTGTGTGAGATCCACCTTTAGTGCTCTTATCACATTATCATCCTCTCATTGTTGCACATGTTTCTCATACTTTCATGTACAATGGAGGATGATCCACCTTTGGTGGACATGTGATTCCACCATGTCTAGTTAATAGCTTATCACTTGCATAACTTCTAGTTATCATGCATTGCATATATATTGAGGCATTTCTACATTGTATGTAATCAATCATTCAATCTATTATTCATTATTTGATTATATCATATTTTGTCTCTCTTGTGCTATCTCTTGAGCTTCTAGATCTTGGCATCTATTCTTTGCCTTAGGCAAATTCTTACAATTTTGGTTGAGTATGATTTGGGGATTGTGAAGAGAAGTTATGTTTTCTTTTTGTATGGAAGAATTTGCGTTGTTGAAGGCTTGTATATTTATTTCTATCCTTGTCTCCCATTAGTTTTTTGGTCCACCTTCATGCATAAGAAGCTTTACTTCAGGCTCCTTGTGTTTATCTATGGGAGGGTGTGTTTTATGTGACATGCATTATGTTGTTTTCATCATGTTTGTGTGTGCCCGGGTTAGTCATGGTTCTCCTAGCTCGGAGGTGGCCTTGTAAAGGCCTAAGTTAGGATGTGAGCCTCCATGACCAAGAGCTTTACTTTGTTGCAAGTTTATGCATTTGTGGATGTAGAAGAAAGGGAGCTTGGATTGAAGATTTACCTTTTGTTCATTGTTGTAAAAGAAAAAAAGAAATGTGTCATTTTGTAATGTTAGAAAAAAAAATATTGTATATTCTTTTTAAAATATTTTGAAAAGTTCTTCTTTGTAAATTTTTTCCTCATTAGAGATACTTTGTAGTTTTGTAAACTTGTAGAAAATAAAATTATTTATGTTATTTTAGAACATATTTGGAATTTAAAGGAAATAAAAAATTTATTATTAAAGTTCAATGGTGATTTATGGCATTTATTTCAAAAGTATATTGTAGTTATAATAAGAAAGAAATATGTGTTGTATTTAGAGCATAATATAGTTAAAAAGAAATAATGTATACATGGAAGGAAGTTACTCTTTAAATTAGTTGTTGTTGCCATGGAAATAAAAAAAGAAAATCTACAAGTGTGTAATTATTATTTTTTTTTAATTTGATGTTTACAAAAAATGGTTTCATACACATTTTAGTTTAAAAATAAAAAATAAATTTTTTTTCTGTTATTTATCCCTATTTCAGTCTTAAAAAAATAATTATATATATATATATATATATATATATATATATATATATATATATATATATATATATATATATATATATATATATATATATATATATATATATATATATATATATATATATTTGTTTTAAAAATAATCAGAAGGTTATGAGATGCAAATATATGTATATATACAAGGATGTATATATGCATATATTTTGTTACTTCAGTATTTTTTTATCAGTCTTTTTATGTTAAAAAAAAGATATATATATATATATATATATATATATATATATATATATATATATATATATATATATATATATATATATATATATATATATATATATATATGTTAGTGTAATTAATTATTCCTAATTACACTTTACTTAATCTTACTTAGGTTAATGCATTGCATAGTAATTTGTGATTGAGACACCTAGGAGTGTGCACATCTATTAAGCACATGGTGTAGGAGAAATTTCACTTTTGGTGTGATAGTTGTCTTCACATACCTCGTTGTGTGTGAGATCCACCTTTTGTGCTTTTATCACATTATCATCCTAAGTGAGATCCACCTTTTGTGCTCTTATCACATTATCATCCTAATCCAATGCACATACTTTATTGCATATTGGAGGATGATCCACATTTGGTGGACATGTGATTACACCTAGCATAGGTGATAGCTTATCAGCTCCTTATCATTCTCTCATATTGCCTTTCCTATATAAGGAGGCCTATTATGTAAATATTAATCAATCATACATTGGTGAATATCATTAATTCATTGGATCTATTCAATCCATCCTTGCATTAATATTTTCTCTCTTGTGTTTTTCTTCAACCTCTTGATCTTGGTTCAATATTTGCTATTTGCAAATTCTTACATGGTATCAGAGCCATTGGAGTGTTCTTGATTAGCCAATTTGGAGAGATCTTGCAAGCTTTGAAGGTCCAAATCTCAGATCTGGCAACCAGTGTGTGATAAAGACATCTTGGAGCAGATCTGACCTCACCATTGCGTCCGAGAGGTTGTTTCGGTTAAAATCGACTATAAACTCGGCCATATTCGGTAAAAGTCAAAATCAAGGCAAATTTTTTTTACAAATCGGACCGTACGGCCCGATCTGCATCCTTGGTACGATTTTTTTTACAAAAAAAAATTATTTTTTAATTTGGATTATTTTTTTTCCAAATTTTTTTATTAGCAAAAATTTGTTTTTGGGCTGGTAAGCGCCTAGGGAATATTCCCTATTATCTGCGTATACCACAACGAATATTCCATGGTACATCCGCTTCAGCAAGCGCACTGACGTGATCAAGCGAATCAGTACCAGTCTGGGCGACCGAAGACATCACAACCCAAGCGGCTTGCTTCTTTAGTTTTACTTTCGGGTGTTTGCATTGATATAGGGTTCAAAAACCCTCTCCGCAATGCATGTGGGACAAAACTTGTCCCCACTGCCCGACGTCCTCACACCGCGCTCCGCCAGCGCTCCTCCTTCAGGGGCAGCTCCGCCTCCTCATCGCCCGGTGGTTGTCAACACCGCTCAGCTGCAGAGACCCTCCACTCCGCCAGCGGAGCGCCCCGACACCTCCTCCGACAGCCGCCCCTGCGGCCACATCACTGCCCCGTTGGACATAGTCAGCAGGTCCTCTGCCCAAACACGTCAGCACTTTGCCCTCCAATCACAGACGCACACATGGCGATACTGCCACATCAGCAGGCTGACATGCAATCTTATGACACATCACCATTCCGTATAGTACGAAGTTGTATGACCTGCCATCTCATCGCCACGTCAGCCAAGGGGCAGATTTTTTGCTTGCATCACTTGTTCTGCGATCTTAAATTTGACGGCCATCTAGTCATCGCAGTAGGGCAAATTGGGTCTTTTTTGACGGTCATATAGCCATAAAATTTAATCCCATGGTTTTCTGACATCATCAGGGTTTGAAAATTCTCAGCCTTCAACATTTGCATTTTTGATTTGACAATCAATCTTTGAGAGGCCATAACTTGGTCATCCGGGCTCCAAATCAAGTGCAATTTTCTATGAAATTGGGTAGAATTTCCTAAACTTTCTAGTGGTGGTGTTGATTTTGCATTTTGGTGGCCTTATTTGTCAGAAATTATAGTTTTTGTCAACTGTTCCTGTCTGTTCCTGAATTCTGCAACTTCCAGGGCTTCGTTTGGGCACATACGGTAACATTTTGAGGTGAAATTTTTTTTGAAAGTGCATGATTTTTTGTCTAATTTCCAGATCTGTAATCAGATTTGAGTGATTTTAGGTAGACATATCACTTTCAGCAATAGGTTATTTTGGGGCTATATTTGCACTTGGTTAATCCTTAGATTTCAATTTTCTGATTTGCATCAGTAATTCGAAGGAGTTATCAGTTGTTATCAGTCATTATTTGGTTGCAATATGGATAATTCAAAGGTTAAAATCCTCACTCCATATAACTACCATGAATGGAAAGTATCTTTAAGTGATCATTTGTTGAGTCTTGGATTGCTTAGAATGACTCTGGGGTAGGATCAAGAACCTCAAACAGGTGTTGTAGAAAGGAGAAAATGGTTTGATCGAAGGGATAAAGCACTTGGCTCTCTTAGATCATCCATCTCTCGTGACTTGCACTTTCATATTGCATCTTGCACACATCCTCATGATGCTTGGATCACAATGGAAGGACTCTTTGGTAAACCTGATAGAATGAGAAAATTCAGATTAGAGAATGATCTCATAGGTCTCAATCCTAGGGATTTTGACAATATTAAAGATTTTTTCTCTAAGTTCAATACTATTAGATTGGATCTTTCTTCATGTGGCATTGTTAAAGGGGATGAACAATTGATCTTTTCTATTCTTTCCAACCTTGGTCCTGATTATTCTATCTTTGTTTCTACATTCTATGCTACTATGGATGCTCTTGGTAGTGCATACAAATTGCCCTCTCTTGATGAATTTGTAGCGCAGCTCACAAGGGAACAAGCAAAGTTGGCACACATGGGTCAATTGAAGCCTTCCACACATCAAGCATTGATTGCAAGTGAGTCTACTTCAAAGGCTTCTAATGGCAAAGGAAAGAAACACAATAAGGATCCTAAGCCTCATGACAAAGGTATTGAATCTTCTTCACCAAAAAGTACTGAATCCAAGTCCTCTTCAAGAGAGGAATCATCTAGAAGAAAGAGAGAAAAATGTGCATATTGTCAAAAGTTAGGACATGATGAGCATAAGTGTTTTCAAAAGAAGATTGATGAGCTAACTCACATTATTTAGAAACACAATATTAAGTTGCCCTCATCAGTGTTTGCTCCTTCTTCTACACATTTGGCAGCTTCTACATCTCCATCATCATCCAAAGATAATCTCCATCATCATCCAAAGATAAAGGTAAAGGACAAGCATTCATGGCTTCCACACATCCTGAGCAAGGTAAATGGCTTCTTGATTAAGGTGCATCACATCATATGACATCTTCTATGCATATGTTTTCTTCTATTGAGCCTTGTAATTCTCCTAATATTTTGATGGGTAACAACACATTCATGAGAGTTTCTGGGACAGGTTCTATTCCTATGGGAGAGGGGACATTTAATGATGTTCTTTGTGTACCATCCTTGACCACTAATCTTCTTTCTATTTACCAAATTACACATGGGGCACAAGGTAAAATTGTTGAGTTCACTCCTGATTATGTCTACATTAGGGACATGAAGACTAGAAATGTCATAGCTATGGGAGTTGTTGATCATACATCCCGCTTGTATTCTTTTTCCACTTTTGTTGATAATGATGATGATATACATGATGTACCCATCCCTTTGCCAAGGGATAATTATGAGGAGAACTTTGGGCACTTGAATCATTTTGTTGTTGAGACGAGTGTTGATCTTCCTACTCCTCCACCTCTTGCTTCTTCAGACATGGGCTCTACTATTCAGCAGGATGTTCATAATGTTTTAGATCTTGCAGAATGTGATGACTACTTGGATGCATCTTCAACATTTGTTGATTCTCATGATGCAGATTTGGAAGACATACATGAGGGGGTTTCTCTTTCCCTTGATGACAATTTCATCATAGATGGGGATACTTCTTCACCTTCTTTGGAGATTAGTGTACTTGATTCTTCTCCTTCTTCACTTGATTTGTCACATGAAGTGATAGATTCTTTGAGCTTGGAGATTCCTAATCAGTCTTCAGAGATTCATTCATGGAGACCTACATCTTCTTCCTCATTCCATTTGCACATGGATTGGCTTCTTCATCATTTGATGTATCTATTTCTTCCTAAGGGGAGATATGTTTCTTGTAAGCATTGGCTTATCTATTGTTTGCAAGTACTCTTCATCAACATGGGAGCTTCTACATTATGGGGGGGATATCATGTCTCCAATTATCCTTCTTATGGGGGGATACTTCTTTGTATATACATGATGTATGTAGTTCTTGGGGGGTCTTGAGCACTCCATCCATGCATCTTGTTTTCTTCTCTCTTTTTGAGGGAGGGTTTTTCCCATGAGGTTTTTCCTCTTTCTCCACTTTATGAGAGCTATGCATTTCATGTATCTTGTACATGGGTACCTAACATGGCCTAGTTACCAAGACCCATCTTGCATTGTGAGTTTAAGTGCATTCCCCTAAGTTGCACTTAAAGGGGGGTGTTGGTGTAATTAATTATTCCTAATTACACTTTACTTAATCTTACTTAGGTTAATGCATTTCATAGTAATTTGTGATTGAGACACCTAGGAGTGTGCACATCTATTAAGCACATGGTGTAGGAGAAATTTTACTTTTGGTGTGATAGTTGTCTTCACATACCTCGTTGTGTGTGAGATCCACCTTTTGTGTTCTTATCACATTATCATCCTAATCCAATGCACCTACTTTATTGCATATTGGAGGATGATCCACATTTGGTGGACATGTGATTACACCTAGCATAGGTGATAGCTTATCAACTCCTTATCATTCTCTCATATTGCCTTTCCTATATAAGTAGGCCTATTATGTAAATATTAATCAGTCATACATTGGTGAATATCATTAATTCATTGGATCTATTCAATCCATCCTTGCATTCATATTTTCTCTCGTGTGCTTTTCTTCAACCTCTTGATCTTGGTTCAATATTTGCTATTTGCAAATTCTTACAATATATATATATATATATATATATATATATATATATATATATATATATATATATGTATGTATGTATGTATGTATGTATGTATGTATGTATGTATGTATGTATGTATGTATGTATGTATATGTATATGTATATGTATATATGTATATATGTATATGTATCTATATATATGTATATATACATGTATATGTATATATATATATATACATGTATATATACATATACATATACATGTATATATGTATATATACATACATACATGTATATATGTATCTATACATGTATATATACATACATACATGTATATATGTATCTATACATGTATATATACATACATACATGTATATATGTATCTATACATGTATATATACATACATACATGTATATATGTATCTATACATGTATATATACATATATACATGTATATGTATCTATACATGTATATATACATATATACATGTATATGTATACATATATACATACATATATATTAATAATTTATTTTAAAAAAAATATTAAATATTTTTTTAAAAAAAAGTTGTTGCGTTAAGGGTTTGGGGGAGCCAAAGGCTACCCCCTCCCCACTTGCATGCTTCCTTGAAGGAAGGCACAAGGGGGCTAGGGGAGCCTCGACTCACCCCCTGTGGTGGTTGCTGGGTGACGGTCTGCCATAGCCAGCGGCTAAGGTCGTTGGCCTATGGTGGTCGCGGCACCCACAGACCACCACAACAGTGGTGGTTGTTGGTTTATTTGTTTTCTATTTTATTTTGGATAGAAAAAGAAAACAACAAGGAAGAAACAAAATAAGGAATCTAAAAAAAAAAAGATCTGCATGTTTGAATCCAAAAATTTATGCACACACACACACACACACACAAAATTGCATCAACATCTTCTAAGAAGGAACAAGCATTGTCAGTGACTGAATCATTAGTCATTTGCAAATCTAAGAAAACCCCTTCAGATTTACCACATTCTCCAGCATCAAAATGTAAACAAGAACCACTGACATGGTCCTCTTGAAAATTTGAATCCACACTAGTACATACATCATCATACTCATCAAATATAACATTATCAAATTCATTACAATGATATGTACTATCCACTTACATATCAAAAATGGGAGAAAGGACATCCATAAATGCTTCACACATCATGCCATCACTTGAATCATCTTTGTCAAAACTTATATCTACCGGGCATGGAATTTTAGAAACAAACTTGGGAGTATACCTCTGAAACTCAGTCTCCAAGAGTTTTGAAATTTGCTCACTACTCAGTAAGCATTGAACTACACATTTCACCTCTTCGATTTCACTGCTAGTGCTGCAAATATCTTCCCTATCTGAAATGGGGGTTGAAATCACTTGTCTCACATTACCTTGTGCAAAGTAGTCACTGCGGGAACTATCATCTGCATTATAATCATATTCTTCATGTTCACACAAAACATCATCAAATGGCCACCTCTGAAACAAGGAACCATTAATATCATGCTGAGAAAAGGGAAAATCTACAAACTCAAGCCCGAATCATTATCACTTGTAAATTCATCTTCTATTCCTTAACATTCATAGATTTCATCATCATCATAATAACTAGCACTATCAGCATCACAAGATTCAACATCCTCAACACAACTAGATTCAACATCTACAAATGAATCTATCCATTTTTTGACATTTTCAAGTGCTTCCTCTCTAAAGGATGTAGTCCAACTGATTGATTCAGGCATACCAAGTTCTAAAAACATTTCAGCATATTGGGATTCTTGAAAATCAAGACCTACAGGAAGTTCACTACAAGTTACAAGAAACTTCTTGTAGTATGAAAGTGTAGACTCTTCTTTCCTTTCTCCTATTGCACATCTTAAAATATGAATGCAATTATGCTTGATTCTTTTATTTATCAAATTAAGTTCATCATTAAAATTTTCTAAATCTGATTGATAATTTTCAGATCTAGAAACATCTTGATCTATTATAGCTGGAAACTCCATTTCAAAATACTGATAAGACAATACTGCTTGTTCTCATGACAATACTTTTATTCAAATTCATGCAAACATTAACTTCATTAAACCCCAACATATTTCTGATACTCTTTAGCAACCAAATCTTCTATCCAGAAATATGACTTAAACTTCAAGATTAATTTTCCCCTTTTCTTAGTGACTTGTTCACCTGTTTAGGGACTATTTTTACTTTGATAAAAGATTACCTAGAAGTGATGTTGCTGGTGCAAAACATTGATTTGAAATTTCCTTCAAATCACCCTTCAAACTATGGTAGAGTCACCACCTCTTTGCAGAGGACCAATTCTGAATTAGCTGAGAACCTTTTCTCAAATTTGAACCTTCTTTACCAGCAACACAAGACAACTTCACAGGATGCAACTATTTGTCAGGATCACAAAATATATTACACTTTCATATTACAAAAGCACACTGATCAAACAGAGACTCAGAGTCACCACTCACATTCAATGAGATAATATAACAATTTTTGAAAATAACTTGACTCTATTATCACTTAACCAGACTCTGGGATGATTCAGCAAAGCAAGGAAATAACATCTTAAACTTGCTGTCCTTTATTTCTTCCCCAGCAGAGTCACCATTTTGTTAGTGATTTTTCTTGCACCCTCCGATTGTAAAAGAGACAATGAGAATCAGACATGGGATATTTATCTGATTAGCACAAATCTACTTCTTCCTACAAACCAGAGGACAAGAAAATACTAACGTTGACAAGGTCTACAAACTTTCTACACTTTGAGCTCCACACACTCAGGCGGGTGTACCTAAATCAAACACGAATCTGCATTTATGATAACTTCTCTTTGACATAACCTTTACTATGCATACAAAGATAGTGGATAGTTCTCAGAACCATAAGATATGGGAGTCAACACTCAACCAGTCTTATGCAAGATCCATATTGCATAAGTGTTCTAAGGACTAGGAAAATGGCACAGGTGACAAGAATAAATCCTTCTTCTCTTTGAGCTCAAGACTCAGGTAGGCTAACCTAGAATTCATTCTTCAAAGAATCACAAACTTCATTGTATTATGCAAATACAAACTATTGACATTACATGCTCTTCAACGGAAAGTAAATGTTCATTGATTTTTTAGATTTGATGATGAAAGATGCAAAGACAAATAGTGATCAGTGCCTTATTAATTGGGTAACAGAGTCAGTTAAAAGTAAATCTCCATAAATCCTATGATTCCAAACAAATAAAGCCCAAATGAAATGCCTCACAAATCATTCTCTTACTCCTCTACCCAGACATCAGATTCACATACACTGTTAAATTCTCAGAATTGTGCCAAAGATTTATTCACTCCTTGAGAGAAACTAAGAACACAGATTCACAGCCACCTTGTAATCAGCATATTAGAGTGCCTTACAAACTAATACACAAGAATTAAATGCAATACATATGAAGACATCACCAATAAAAGATTGGGATTCCACTATTTTTCATTCAAAAAATCACTTGAAAACCATAAAAACAAGGGCTGAAAAGCCAAAATACTACCCTGCAGTGATAATTCCACCATCCTTACAACAATGAAGAAGATCAAAGATATAGGAGAATGTGGTCAGTTAGAGCCAACTGACAGTTGTCCATTCTACACAAAATATCTTCCAACTTCTCTCCAATTTTGATCTTCAAACTGATCTTCTTCAACTTCCTTCCATGCCTGCAATCATTTCCAACTGATTTGATTCCATTCCTCTCCTAGAAATGATCACATTTTGCCTTCCAAGAAACCTTCTCGTGAATGCTTCTCAAAAATTGTATAATACAAATATTTCATTTAGACTATAGAGAAGACTATGTAAATCATTTAAATCTGTCTTTCACTTTATTTCCTGCACTTTTTACCTAGAATGCACCAGATCTTGACACTTGTCATCTCTCTTTTCCGGTAACCTGCCTTGGAACAAACAAAATTGATTTGGCATTTATCGTATCAGGCTCACCGCAACAAACCCTAGAAAGAAAAACCCTTAATCATTTCAAATCATGGCCGCAACGACTAACTGATCAAAGTTTAAAACATGGTCGTCGAACATATCCCTTTCCGACACATCGAGCGACTCTTAAAAATCAACATAACAATCAATTTGGCTTTGAAAAACTGGCCCCATCATCTATCTCAGCAACCAATTGGAAACAGGCACATCAACAACACCTGGCAACTGGACCCACCTTCTTCATTGGTCTTTAAATTAGGACTGTCGATCTTCACTTAAGAGAGAATCAACAACTGTGGCAAAAGGTGGCATGTTTCGAGGGACACTTTGGAAAGACCTTTTTTTGACCATTTGATGCTTGATGATCTTGAGAGGGAGTTTCATTAATACTCAGAAGCCAAAAAATATTTTTTTGGTGTCAACTTGTGTATGAAGAACACAAAAACAAAATCGTCATAATCTAACATATAATTTAGGTTCTACATGTCCCCTAATCCTATGTCCCCATGTGGCTACTTAAGTGCATTTTCTAGTTAAATTTAAGCAAATTAAGTGTTCCCATACAAATTTTCAATCATGAGAAAATGAGAAAATGAAATCTTTGCCTATTAATGTGGAACAACTATAGTTTAGGAATTGAGCAATTTGTGGAGCATGGAAATTGGAGGGAAAAAAGGCCAAGAAAAAAAGGAGGGAAGGAAATATGTGGAGCCACTTCACATTCTTTCAATAAGCAGTTGCTGCTTATTTTCAGCCCCCAACTTTTTTCCAAAGCTTAATTTCAATTCCTAAACTTTAGTTGCTCCACTAAAATAGAGAAAGATTCTGAATTATCATTTTCCCATGATTGAAATTTTGCATGGGAACACAAAACTACTTGAATTTAAGCAGAAAATGCACTTAAGTAATTACATGAGGTAAGCATTGGAAAAAATGGAAGGCTAGAAATAAGTAGTAACTTACTGAAGTTAATAATATGCGACTCCATAAATTTCTTTCCTTCTATTTTATTTTTGCCTTTTCTTCCTCTAAATTTTATATGAAAAACAAATGTTACTAATTTTATTTAAAAATACAAATGAAAACAAAATAAGCAGCAAAATAAAGTATTCATAAGGGTGTGCATGTAGAAAGTTGAAAATTTGAAACCTTTCATAAAATCTAAGATTAAGCCCACTGGAAAGGTAGCTTTTCGATGGGTGAGTTGATCTCCTGTGAAAGCCACCGTGGATTAATCCCAAATTCCCAATCGATTTTCTCCACCGTTAGAATCTTCCGCCCTCATCGGGAAAGCTACAAAACTAAGGAGAACTATCCATGTTTTTAACCTGTTCGGAATCATGGGGTCAATCCCCAAAGGAAACAAAAATACTCCCTCGAAGATTTCCCCTTCTGAAAAAGGCGTTTTCGATATCCAGGGCACCCACTTTTCTAAACAAGACCTAATTTAACATATCAAATTGTTTTACCCGTCGATAACGGAAGAAGAAATCCCAAAACCATAAGTTTGTACTGAAAAGGCTATACATCTGGTTGCAGCATTATTCGGCGATTCATTCCGAGTCTCTCAAAACTTTTTCTAACGACTATGGAATTATCTTCCTCAAATTTGCCAAAATGGTTCTCGAGTCCTCCCTCCAAGTTAAAGCAATCAGCAAAGAGGTCTGTACAGTTGACATTGGCCTCCACCAGAATCGAACACGGGACCTCTAATTCCAAAATATCCGTGCAGAGCACAAAAAACCACCTTGTTCTCCTGCGCCACGGTATGCTTGTTACTTACTGGAAGCTGATTTTTATTAGAGAACTTCAATTATCAAATATCCAACGCGACCAGTCATAGATAAATAGCGTATGTGTGGCAATTCATAATGTTTAGAGAAGGGATTTTGGAAAAATATGCATAAATAGAATTTTTAAATTTTTTTATTAATTTATTATCTCTGGAAAAGTTGCATGCAATTTTTATTAGTTTATTGCGTTTGAGAAAGGTTTCTGAGAAAGTTAAGTAGAGATAATTTTCGATTTTGTAAAATACTGGATTTAAGACTTGAATCATTTGCAACAATAATTTTTGTAAAAGGGCTTCCGGAGAAATTACATAGTGAGGATCAAAAAAATAATTTGTTGTATTTAAGACTTCAGGGTTCTGCAATCCATAATGCATAGAGGAAGCTCTCCAGAATTTTTTTAATATTGGTGAAGAGACGGGAGATGAAACTTATTGTTGCTGGTTCAGTGTATCCGAGTGCTTTCTCTGCACTGTAATTGAGTGCTTACTTATGTTTCGTACAATCTGAGTAGAAGGAGGTCACCATGGAGATTTAATTGAGGACCTTCCTCAATATGGACAGAGATTGCCGCTTATACATCCCAAGCCCCCCCGCAATAGGTTTCCTGAAAAATTGCTAATGGAGGATTTTTTTATAAAAATTTAGTTTTAAATATTCTCTACTAATAAGCATTGGTAAACGCCAAATACCTCTTTTGTTTTATATTCTTGTGTCTTAATTTCAAGGAAAATTTTTAGTCAGAAATTTGAGGTTTCTGTTGTCCATGGTACACACATTTGTGGATTAACCTATTTAAAATCAGACTGCGATCTGTCATCAAAATGAAGATGTGAAATGATCACCGATTTGTATCTCCTCGTGTTTTTTGTTTTAACGAATTACCTTTTTTTGTGTAATAATTTTTCTTGATTAAATTGTGTGCCTATTTTTATTTTATAAAATAAAGTTTGGGTCATGCTTTTCCAATCATCATTAAGGCCAATTATCCCTTTTTAACCATAGCTGCAGTATGTAGCAATCCATAGTAGCAAAATTCTTTCTAGGCAATAAACTGGCAAACCAAAAGATAAGATTTTTGAATTTTTCAAGTAAACAGGATTCAATTGGAGCCCAAAAACATGCAGAAAAACTTGGAAAAAAATGGCTGTTTTAGTATTTACATTTAGAGTCAATTTAATTGCATGAGATAGATAGAGTGGACAGAAATGAGAGTTTACACCATGAATTTTGGAATATGAGTTTTCATTAGTTTTCAGATAAGTGACTACTTCGAACAGCTTAATACAAGACTAGATAGTTTGTCTTTGAGATTTGAGCCTGAAAAGCAATTACAATCTACTCTATACAAAACCAACCTACAAAGTAACAAAAACTGGAGGGAGCCGGGGCAGATTGTGATGATGAAACTCAAGGACCCATGCCTCTCCTAATGTGATCAATTTTGTTAGGCCCCCCCTAAGAGAGAAAACTTGTCCTCATAAAAAAGTGGATCCTCATCATTTGTGATCCATTCAAAATCTAGATCAATTTCATCAAGGTCATTTGGCTGATCTTTATTTTCAATATTTGACATTTTCAAATTAAATGTTTAAGTTTGTGAAGTAGATGAAATAAATCAGCTTTGGAAACTGAAACAAAACACTAATTAGAACTTAGAATTACGATTGCCTGTTTTTATAACTTGAATCTTCTTCAGCTTAAGGTAGAGGTTGTGGTGAGAAAACACCAAATCACTCATACACTATTGATTTAAATGACTATGTTTCTTAGAATGTGTGTGTTCAAACACACTCCTAGTATGCTCAAGAGTGAACAAACTGCATGGCTGGCTGAAAATGTGGATTATCAGCTAATGAGGATTTTTGGCTTTCTTGCCAAACAAATCCGACCACTACACCGAAAAAACACAAATTCTATCAAGATAATATAATGTATGATTTAGTCAAGATAAATTGTCAAAAGTTTTTGCAATTACATAGTTTGAAGGTAGCCTTGTAACATTAGAAGAAAAACCCTTGGATTACTTGTATATGGCTAAGTTACCAGATTCGCCTCTGGCAGGCTGAAAGCTGGGTTCAGTTCGTAGCAAATTCGAATTCAGAACAAATTCATTGCAAAGTCTGCCACAGGGTATCAAATTCGACCCAAAGTCTGTCAGAAGGACCTGGGCTGTATTTAGGAGAGTTTGAAGAGAATTTTAAACCCAGCAGCAGAACCCGGGCCAACTTTGGGCAAAAAGTGACTTTTTTGACTTTTTAAAAGTTTATTTTAATCTAATTTAGTCTATTTGACCCTCCAACACTAAAATAGACCACTAAAAGGATGTTTTATATGACATTTGTGCATTTTTGAATGAAAAAGAAATCTTCTTGCCTCCATTGCTAAACTTTTTTGTTTGGTTGCCATTGCTCAAGGAGTGTTGAAAGGTGATTGTTGCATGCTCTAAGCTTGTTTGTTAGCTATTCCTACGTGGTTGCAAGTGCTAATACGTGGTTGCTACTATGTTTTCATATTCCTACGTGGTTGCCATTGGCTTCGGTACTAATATATATGTATATGCTTTAACCCTTTAGCATATTAGCATAGTGGTGTATGAACTTATTTGCTGCTGCATATATATACATATGTGTACACACACACACACATATTTAAACATATGTTTTTTTATGGACGAACCCAAAATGAATTTGAACCCACCCCAAAAAAATTGAATGAATTTCAAACCCAAATATGAACCGACAACTTAGGTATATGGGCAACTCTATCATAGTAGCATGTAAATTATTTGAGCTAAGGAACATTTGCTCCATGCATTTGAAGAGGCCCTTTATGACCTTTTCATCATCTTGAAATGAGGCATAATAGAACAATGATGGATTTAGATAGTATCCAATGATGTGGAGGGAGGAATGTCTCTATCAATTCCATCTGTCATTGATGACTTCCTACAACAGCACATACCTGTTGTTGTCATTCTCAATTGTGCTCTTGATAGGTTCCTTGGCCCTGTCCATGGCCTCGTATGAATAGCCCACAAGGCATTTATACCCATCAACTAGTCTCTAAAATTTGACTGGTTTCTTTGAAAACTTGACAATTTGGTATTTTTTTGTCCAAAAACATTTTAAGAAAAAAAGTAGTCTACCGTGGTCCTACCATTCATATGGTTGACAATGCTGAACTCAATTGTATTGATTTGAAACAAACATTTGTTTTACATTTATCATGTACAAACAAAGGGTTTGTAGTGCAAGGAATTGGGTGGAAAATCCTGTCACTCTTAGTTGAACAAATTCCTTGCCCTCTGTGAAGCAGCACAACATACTGAAAACTCTTATGCAGTTGTATACAGCTTTGGTAAGTGCATGGTCCTCTCCAATATGTGCTTAATATATTCAATTTTGCCAATATCTTCTAGGGGTTGACCAAGATAGTGTGTTGGGCATGGGCTGCAAAACATGATGGGATACTTCTCCGTAAGAATTCTCGTAATGGCAACTCTAGCAACAACATTGTCTATAATCAATTGGAGTACATTTTGTGACCTTACCTCAATGATCACTTTATCAAATAGTTCAAATAGTGCACACATTGATTTCACAATATTTGATGCATACACATATTTAGAAAGATTCTGCCAAGATTGGATGTGACATGGAAGATGAATAGTTTGTTCTGCCTATCCATCTGCCCATTTGACATGATATTGCAACCAGTATCTGCCCTGATTTCTGTAAGTGGGTCAATTTCACAATCAAGTGATCAATTGTACACAACATCAGTAGGAGAGAAGTGTTTAAGGACTTATCCTTACATGGAGATTGATTTTTGACATTTATCAATGTCAAAGGTTGAGGAGCTCACATACAGGTCAAATGTGGATTTAGGATGATCTTGCAGCATTGTGGGGAAGACAAAGGATTGTGCAGGCATCCATATGCAGCAAAAGCTTTATCGCCTGCAATGAAGTGTCATGACCACAACAAAGATACAAATGGCCAGTGGCAAAAGAGGCAGAAACACAAACAACCCCTGGCAGAGATGGCAAATTTGTCATATGCTAGATAGGGCATGGAATGTGAAGAGTTTTGTCAATTCATTTCAGCTTCCAAGCATTGGGAAGTGTGTTAGAGTGCCATTATAATCATGGGAAGTATATAATAATCGTTTGCTCAACATGTGCAAAATTTCTTGACTCATGCATGTTCTTTGTAAGCCTAATCTGTAGGTTTTGACACTGTGGAACAAGGTTCAAGAGGAAAAAGACACCATTGTACAATTTGTAAGCCATGTTAATATGTTGATGGCCTGTGTAGATGCGATGTCTTTTTACTACAATGTACTAGACTGAATCATAGTTGCTTGGAGAGCATCTTGCTCACTCTTACTGGAGTTTTCCTCCTTTTAAGATTTCTTCTGGGTAATACTGTTGTTCTCAGTCTGTGTGTTTGCTTATGTTTCCTTTTTCTGTTTCATGTTTCTCTGATGTTTATTATAGTGCAAATGATTTTACAGTATTGTTAGTGTTAGCTTCTTGCACTTAACCTGATTTTAGTGTTTTCTGTGAAGAGATTTTAGTAGGAATCCTTAGATGATGAGGAATGTGCTGGCTATCCTCTCTGTTTACAGAGGAAGTTGGTATCAAAGGAGGTCAAGATTACTTGATATTAGCAGGTATTTCTGTAATAACCCTTCACAGGCTCTAACTGCTGACACTATTTTGTCTCAATGTTTGTTTTGAAAGTTTATAATTTTTTGAGGTTTTCACAAATTTTAGAGCAAAAAGCAAATACACCATAATATGAAATTCTGAAACAACTCGAAATACTGCTGCTATTCTGAATTAAATTCACTATAAATTGCTAAATACAAGGAATGCTTATTTAAAAATAAAATACTAGTAAAAAGCAATTTTGCAACCATAAAGAACCTGATTTTTGGATTCGCAGAATGCTGCTATAAACTGGTATGTTTATACATGGAACTCAACTGCTCTTCCAAACCCTTAAACCATCAAGCTTGACTCTCATACATTTTATTTGATTTTTCTGGCCAAAATCGCAGCTCCTTGGGATTAGCGCCAATTTGGTTTTGGCTGCAATTTCTCGTTTGTGACTACAAACAAGAATGATGACCACTAGCTGTATCTTATTGCCTATTTATTCTGCAATGTTAATACTGTCCTCTTCTTCCAATCTGCTGAAAAAACCAATACTGTTGAAGCACAAATATAGTCTCTGAATGAAACTCTCTGAAATTCCAAATTCACTGGATATTTCACCAGCTCAAATGGAGATGCACAGAAGAACTATGTTCTCCAATGACAGAAATTGAAAACCCTTCTAAGAGCTCAAGACAAATCAATGATCAATAGCAATAATAATGGATGCCCTTTCTTCTTCCTTAGCAAGCTTAAATAAGCTTTCCAACCCTAAATCACCTAATCATTGGAAAGCTGTGATTTCTCCCTTTAATGCTTTAGAAAATAATCATTAAATGAATTAAATGATTTAGACTTAGGAAATAACATGTAATATTTCCCCCTCCACTTAATATACTCATTTGGCCCCATTCGATGAGAAGTGGCCCCATACTTAAGTGATTTAATATAAAGTTGGTTTAAACTTTAATATTAAATCATTAATCATTAATTAATGTTGGAATCCACTGGAAATGCAATAACTCACTCAAAACTGAGAATCTGGCCATGCTGTCTGAAATAGGAGTTGGCATAATAATTTCTCATAATAATTTCTCATGTGATCAAATAATATTTCTAAAAATAGCAGGGGTCCATCTCTATGACTCTAAAAGTTGCTAAAAATAGCAAAACTCAAACAAACGGAGTCTGAAACCTCTCCATACCAAAATCAAAGGCACTGAGCTCTGCAAAAATCAAACCATCAGATAAGCATATCTCCCCTGTGCACGAGTTGACCCTCTATTCGTCTCTACTAGCCTATGAGGGTCCAATGATAGGCTAATCAATAGCTAGAATGATGTCTCTAGCTAGAAGGGGATCACAATTTCATTTGTTGGTGTAGTTGAATTTGTTATGCCCGTTACAAGTGGGAGTGTTATACTAAGTGCATTTAGACCTAAGATTGGTACTAGAGAGTGGGTGAGAGCTCAAAGAAGAAAGGCCAGACAGGGAAGGAGAGATATGGATGATGGAGAGGAGAGATTTAGGAAGTTGGAAGAGGATGTTGCATTCATTTCCAGGTCATTTGGAACGATTGACATGCTTGGAAGTGTTCTATATACCATGACTGTAATGTCTCCTTTCTGAAATAAGATTTAATAATAAATAATAGTACTAAAAATAAAATATAAAAATAAATAAATAAATAATAATAAAATATAATATAATATAATTACAAGCTAATTAAGTGTAATGAAAAGTCAAGAGATATGCAATGAAGAGTTGTGAGTCCCTCAACATAAGATATAAAAGGGAGGAGAGTTTATTTGAAAGGGGATATGGAGGAAGGAAGAAAGAGGGGAGTTGACGCAGGACAGGTAAGGAGGATCCAATTAAGGACAGTCCAAACAAGCAGCCAAACACCACAATGTGGAATTACACAACAAGACAATGTTTTCAACTGAATTTTCATTAACATGCCTGGCTGTAAGGCCTTTCGGGTTAGGGCCAAATACAATCAAAGTATTTCTGCAATCTTCTAGCTAGTCCAGTTCTGAAACAAATCAGCAACTGATGGAAACCCTAAGGCAGATCTGAATTTGAGCTCGCAAGCCTCCAAGCAATCTCCTTGTCTCCAAGCAAGCAAACCACTAGCTTTGCTATTACAAACTATCAGATAACAATCTAATCTTCAAGATCTCGCAGGGTCCAGATCTAATCGTCTATCTTCCCCTAAATCTGCTCTAATATGCTACCTAAACAACTACCCAAACACTCCTTAAATACTAATCTTCAGCCACAAGTCGGCTGGAAGAAACAATTAACTCCTAAGCCAAGTCAGCTCCTATCACAAACAAATATTAAATGCAACAACAGTTGGCTCATAAATAGCCTTACAAACATTTAATTCTCCATGTCGGCCTCTAGATCTACATAGGAGAATACAACAAAAGATACTAGTAATAAATGCACCAAGTAGGCCAACCAAATCCTTAAGAACTCCAGTCGGTAAACTAGAACTACCGAACGCCAGAGAAACAACCGAGCACTAGTGAAACAACCGATCACGTCAAGCATCACCGAGCAAGCACGTTGACCGAGCACCATAGGCATCGCCGAGTACAAGTTCCACCGAGCGCCAGAGGTTTCACCGAATTCCTTCAGCGACCGAGCGTCCTTCAATAACCGAGACTGTTGGTTAAAGCTGCAACCGAGTACCACAGAACCAAAACAACACACCACCATGCAGATTCACCGAGTACCCTAGAATGCCCCTGCATTAGGAGCATAGGAATTAAAGGAGTAATAGAAGAAGAAAGGAATTTGAAGAAAATAAGGAAGGGACTCTTTCAAAAGGTAGCAATGATGAAGGGTCATAACTCTTTCAAAGGGTTGTAATTATGAAGGGTTGCGACTCTTCAAAAGGATGATAATTATGAAGGGTTGTGACTCTTCCAGAAGGTGGTGATTGTGAAAGGTTGTGACCCTTGCAAACGACATATATGATGAAGAGGTGTGACCCTCCCCACATTGGAAGATATAAAGGGGAGAAGGTTTCATTTGAGGACATTAAAGGGAAAAAAATCTGGGGAATAATATATTATTCTCAAAGGCAAAGATGAAAAGTGGTAACTCCTTTCTTATGAAAGGCGGTGACCCTTTCACCAATAAAGTATAAAGGAGATTTCATTCCAAGCATTGAAGGACTTATCAATCATCATCCTTCATCCAGCAATCATTAATCCCTCAAGAAATCAAACATACAATCAAACAACAAGATCTAGCAAACAATCATTGAATCCACATCAATCATCACTCCATCTTGGGATTAAGAAAACATACAATTCAACAATCAAGCATCAGTCTATCAAATCAACATTTATACAATCATCATCCACCAATATATAAAACTAGCTAACATTACGTCGTCATTCTTTAGTCATGTAATCATGATTACTTAATCATAACTCACTAATACCTTGAATCATAAACTGAAAAGAATTCATTCAATCAATCATTCATTTGCTTTGATCAAGACAACTACAATAGTGCATACAACCGCAAGAATTATGTATAACCTCATTTTTGTAGTGCGAAGGGATAGATTCACATATGCAAATATAATTGTATATGGATGGAAATACATAATATTTATATCTGATTATATAAAATTAATGAATACTTGAAGTTAATGTCTACTTATTATCAATATGGAATTTGCAATATTGGTCTTGTTGAGGGAAGGAAGGGAGTGCAAGGAGGGAGAATGACAAAGGACCCCCACTAAGTATGGTACCTGGTAAAGATGGTTAAGGACCACGAGGCTACCTCATGATGATGGTTAAGGACCACATGAGGTCAAGGAGGATAAGGCCTTGCCTTGGGCCCAAGGTTGAGGGTCAAGGACACCGTATTGCAGCTCCCCTACTAGTCCTACATTGATCAATTGTTGAAGTGAGTCAATCATAAGAGGCAAGAGGTTGACATGAGGGAGGAGAACAATGTAAAACCCTCACTAGATACGCTATCTCATGATGATGGTTAAGGACCACATGAGGCCACAAAGGATAAGGTCTTGTTGTTGGGCTTAGGGTAGAGGACACTTGGGACACCTCATCATGTCTTCCAATACAACCCTCGTTATGGTTAAGCTCCGATGTAATCATTAAGATTTGTTGTGTTTCATATGTATATTTTCTAACCCTAGAATTGGATGTATATAATGAATTATGTCTACATTAATAGGAAAGTTGCAATGAAATCAAACCCCTGACAAATGGACCCAGAAGGATCCAAGACAGCTCCTACCACATTACCAAAAACAAAAATACAATCTCAGACACTGAGCCTCTTGCTCAAGCCATCAAACGGCTCAAAATTAAGAAAGGAAAGAAGTTGGCCCAACCTTCCTAGTGTCTGGAGTCACCAAAAGAAATTCCACCTTGAAACCCAAAGACAAAACCCTCAGCCATTAGAGACTTCCCTTTAGGCTGTGGACACAATGCTCCTTCCCTTTCCAAGGAAGCAATTGCAGAATATAACTGTGTTCATGCTAGCATTTAGCATGATTAATACTGTGGACACCTTTGAGGAGGAAGAGCTCGAAGAGGAGTTTGAAGAGAAGGAAACTCCTGTAATGTAATTGAAAAACTATGCATGTGAAGACAATGGAATAGAACTAAATAGTCTTTGTCCTCTTATGTAAAAACTACTATTATGAATGAAAATTATGACTATATATATATTTATTGTGTCTGGATGGCATTATGGATTTCATTAGAATTGATATTTAAACATGAGATTTAAGATGTTGCCTTAATGAATGTGGTTGCAATTCTGAATTGATAATTAACAAGATTTAAGTAATTGAAAAGAAAAGAAAAGAAAAGAGATTAATGTTGTCAATTAAAATAATGTTTGATTTCATTCTTCTAGAATTAACTTACCATCATGAAGAGGACCTTAAGGAGAGGAGCTAGTCCTAGCCTTGCTGAAGTCCGTCATGCAAGTAGGGGTGCCACATCAACTCCTACTATACTAGAGGAGTTACA
This sequence comes from Chamaecyparis obtusa, assembly GCA_027943335.1. NCBI lineage: Eukaryota > Viridiplantae > Streptophyta > Pinopsida > Cupressales > Cupressaceae > Chamaecyparis > Chamaecyparis obtusa. The sequence goes on from BSBK01001904.1 coordinate 1,783,100, forward strand.
AGCTGAGATGGATACCTTTCGTGTAAAGATATCTTCTCAAGAGCAACAAATTGAAGAGCTGACAAGGAAAACAGAGCAAGGTACCAACCATAGCACAAGTATCGGTACTGAAGAGATAGATGCAAGTCTAATGAGCAAACAAATCTGGATTATTGAATCAGCTCTAGAACTGCCATGTCTAGTCACTCTCTTATCGAGCAGCCAAGTGGCACGGGAAATGTAAGATCCCCTATAGGAATCTTGTCCAAATTAACTCTTAGCCTGTAATATCCCTGACTGTTCCATTCAAATTTGAGACTTTTTCACTGAACTTTCCAATGATTTAGTATTCAGGCATCTTGTCAAACAGATGGCAAGTTGGACACTACAACAAACAGTTTGCAAGAGGACAGATTTTGTGAACAATTTCATATTTGTATTCATTGTTCAATGACTTTTATGAGTTTGAGTTTGCCAGTTCTAAGATTACAAATGTTCATGCATTAAGAATACATGGAACAAACAACCTGAACTGAGACATTTTTCCATGAACTGTAAATAGCAGAACAGTAAGAAGACATTACTTATAATAATATGGCACCTGGTAACTACGGCTGCAGCCCCCTGACTATGCGGTTCCAATCTTGTCCGTTGAAAGGTAACTCTTACTCAGGTAATTTCTAGAGACATCTAGAGATTCCCATGCTTCATTGCATGCCGTATATGCTCAATGACAAACTCTGCTGTTGATGGGTGCCAGGCATTGATGATATGACTGCTCAAGATATCCTCCTTGAACAGGTGTGGACCCACTTCAAACTTATGCAGTGATTTCTTCTGTAGTTTCCACCCGGTTCTACAATGTCATGTATGCCCAACCCACAGAAACCAAAATACTCAGCGAGTGCATCATATGCAAGGAGATTGTGGACTCAATAATGACCTGTGAGCATTTTTCTTCATTCACTACAATATTAACAAACATCCATCTTTTATTGAAGCCCATTAACTTTAAAATATTTATTCCTAGACTTAATATCTCTCCTCCAACTATAATTTAGAAACAAATATGTCCAGACACAGAAATGAATCTCCCACAAATATTTCCAGTTAAATGATATTTGCCTTTACTTGTTTGAAGTCCTTGGCACCAATACAAAGAATGGACCTCGCAATGACTTGGAATTATAGTGTTAATAAACCCCCTTTGATATATTTGCACATCAAACATGGGCTTCAACCTCAGAGCAGCTATTAATAAATTTTAATACAAATCACGTAGACGGCTGTAATGTCCCCTGTTGGGACCTTAATTGATTTATCCTAAATTTCTCAATTAGGGTTTGGATTGTAAATGTCCCAAGTAAATTCAACCAGTTTATGTATAAATGGAACTATGTTTCAATACACTTAAAGATAACACTTGTATATGAAAACTATATGTAAATTGAGAAGTTCATGCTGTCCTTGTTATTACTCCAGTCTAGGAGAATGCTGACGATGTAAGCGGTTGCTTTGGCACCAAACTCAACGGTTTCCCTCAAGGTTTTTACAGATCCAAGCCCTTAAGCCTTTCTTGGACTTGTCTGCAAGGCTCTCAGGGTTGCTGATTCCTACCTATCTTGGAAATGACTGATTGGCTGGATTTACACTGGCCTCTCCCTGAATACATCTCTGCACTTCTCTGTCAGACTTGATAATAACAAGTCATATATATTCAATTATACTATAAGGCTTGTTATCATTGTTTGTAAATTCATTAAGAGACGTAACCATAAGATATCTACACATACCAATTATATATATATATATATATATATATATAATTTATTTATATTAGATAATTCTTACAGCCCCAGTATAGTAGATCCTTCAGTAAATATATTATAGAATTTCAATTATATACAGTAGAATATTAAGATATATAAAACATACTTCAGATGTATACTTTCATGTATATTCTTCATATAAGCATTCAAATGTACATATATTACATATATATGTTTGCTAAATATATATATTTCTGTACAGTATAAAATATATTTAATTATGTTATATATATATATAGTCACAGCTGAATTATAACATATATATATAATTTTGATTAATAATAATACATATTTCATTTTGATTTATAATAATAAATATATCTATATATATATTGATTTATTATCAATATATTTATTATAAACATATGAATATATAATTTCTGAGTTTATTATTATTTCTGCATAAAATCATATACGGGTCCCTCCGTAATAGAGTTTAGATTTAATATTTAGCAGTCAGAATTACTCGCTGATTGCTAGCCAGTCATGCACTTGATGTGATTCATCACCTTCCTCAATATCAATTATATTTATCCCCTGATTGCTTATTTACAAGCGCTGAGAGTATGATGGGTTGATTGCTGATAGGCGAACTACTGTTCTGTGTCTTAAATGCTTTTCTTTTATTTTCTATTCCCTTTTTTTGTTAGTTAACGATGGTGAATGCTTACTTATATTCCATTGGTGGAGTGAAAAGATACAATGCCCAACATCTCTTCAGTATGCCTCTTACTTTGGTGCTAAACGCACCTCTTCAGTCTTAATCGCTATTTAACAAATTTAATATTAATCTTCCATCGCATTACGCCAGGAGGTCAATTAGTCGTTCACGATTCCATTAACTAGTAATTTGCAAATTACCATTTTGTTGACTATAATAACCTTCACTGCCATTAACTTAGGATATCAAGGGATTCTCCACGTGGATTAGTGGTCAATAATAATTATTATCTAATTTCTCCTGTCGTCTGATCGTCAATACAGATTCTGGAACGATATTCACAGTATTTACAATATTTTGTGGAACAATATTCAGGTTTCCTTCATCGCTATGTGGCCCCTTCAGATTTACGGGATTGATACGATATTCACCCAATTGATTACAATTGCTATCAATATTTAGTGGTATATTTTAGTTCAAATACTATTATTTATTATTAACTCTATGTTTCTATACTTTATTAATATTTAATCATTATTGAATTAAATTTTAGATATTGATTAGACAATAATTTAATAAGATAATATTTATATTAATATGCAGGTATATTACAACAGCAGGATAGTGGAAGAGCAATTATTTGCGTAACTCTGGAAAGACCATTCCAAGCTGAATCAGGACCCAATAAAGCTTAATGATGTGATTGATAATCATTTGTACCACATAATACAAGTGCCCAAACATATTATATTCATGAAAAATTCTAAATTGACTCCTGGTTGAAGTGACAAGCTCATGCCAAATATATATAAATAAATTATAAATCTGACACAAATTCCTTTATTTCTGAAACAATTCTTAAAGCCTTACAGAGACAACACCAATCTGCTCAATAGTGCCTGCTGCTTTGCAGACGCTCCACCGGAAGGAATGGGGTTTCGTCCACACCTTCAAACCCCCGAAGGTTTTCGTCTCTAGAAGTTGCTTCATATAAAGCTTCCAGCAAATTATCAATCCAAATATCATCTCAAGTTGTCAACATCCTCCAATGAATTGCAAAACCCTGCTTTTATAATACATTTGGTGAAGCTTCTAGAATTCCCCTTATAACGTAGATTCTGCAATAAAGCCGGAGGACTAAATAATTAAAGTGACTTTTATTATATAATTTATTTTAGTCACTTTTAAAATTAAATTAATTAAAATAAAGTCATCTGGTTAATCATTAATTTATTTGGACAACTTTAGACTACTTAATTTAATTAATTTATTTTGTCAAATTTTGGGGACATTACAGGAAAGGCCCTGTTGATTCGAGAACTTAAGAAGATGCAAGAACCGAAGTTTGATTGTTTAGAGGGTGGAGATGCAGCTCAAGCTTGGCTTATTGGGATGAATAAATACTTTGGGTTATTGGAATTGAATCCCAATACTAAGGCTAGAGTCGCTATCTACCAGCTAGAAGGTGAGGCATGGGGATGGTGGGATCACTTGGCAGAAATTAAAAATTATGACATAAGTCAACTAACATGGGACAAGTTCACCAAGCGGTTTCGCAAAGAATACCTATCTTCCCATCATTGAGATCAAGAGATGATTGAGTTTCACTCACTTCGCCAAGGGGGATTAACAGTAGTAGAATACAGGGCCAATTCCATGAACATACTCCACCATGTGCACTATATGAAGGAAGAAGAGGACTGGGTGAACAAGTTTATCTTGGGACTGAATAAAAGTATTTTATATGTAGCCAAGCTCACTCGACCTAAAAGTTTGAACCAAGCTGTGGAGGTGGCCTTAGTTGCTGAAGAAAAGCAGAAAAGCAAGCAGGAATGCAAATTAAAGGGCCAATACTCCCACCATTCAGACGATAAAAAGAAGGATTTTCAGGAAGCTTCACAACTTTTTAAGAGGGGCCAAAACTTTAGAGAGAATTGCAGGTCATACAGTCAGAAAGATAGGGAAGACAAAAGGCTAAAAACATCTAAGCAAGGGGCACAAGTCGATTCCACCAGAGACAAGGAAGTCAAAAGAGGATCGGTGGGTGGATGTTGGACATGGGGAGGTGACTATTACATGGCTAATTGTGCCAAGAGTCCAAACAAAACCGCTAATGCCACTGCCCTAATTTATGTAGCCATGGATAATCGTCAAACAGATCAAATGACTTCACTAATAGAGTTTCAAGATAAACTACTTGGCCAACCTATTTCTATTCTAGCAGATTTAGGAGCTATAGATAGTGATCCTAAAATTCTAAGTTGAGAAGAGATGGAGGTTGAGTCTGGGTTAGGTAAGACACAAAAGATTAAATTCTGCCTACAAGGAGCTGAAATCAACCTAGGAAATATAAAAACCAAGGTAAATTTATGTGTTACACAATAGGGATCCTATGACTTAATCCTAGGAATGGATTGGTTCTAGGAACACCAAGCTAAGTTGGATTGTTACAATAAGAAGATTGAATGTTTGGATGACCAAGGAAAAATTGTGGTTCTCCAAGGAATTCAAAGACCACTAGTGGTGAGGATGATCTCAGCTATGCAAGTTAAGAGGGCAGCAAAAAAGGGAGCATACTCTATCTTGTGAAGGTAGAGGAGGGCTTCAAGGATCCAACTCCCAACTTTGAAGACCATCCTATTCTCCAAGAATACCAAGATTTCTTTCCCGAAGAGGTGCTAGGATTGCCTTCTAAGCGGTGGATGGAATTCACCATAGACCTAGTTCTAGGAGCTGAGGCTATCTCAAAAGCCCCCTATAGAATGAACACTGTTGAATCGCAAGAGCTTAAGATGCAATTGCAAGATCTAATGGAGAAAGGATTGATCTAGCTTAGTGTGTTCCCTTGGGGAGCCCTAGTGCTATTCATTAAGAAGAAGGACGAAACTTTGAGGTTGTACATAGATTACCGAATGTTGGACAAGGTGACTATTTAAAATAGGCATCCCGTACCTAGAACTGATGACTTGTTTGATCAAATGAAAGGAGTTGCTATCTTCTCCAAAATAGATCTAAGGTCGGTTTATCACCAATTAAGGATCATGAGAGAGTAAGGACATTCAATGTCATCATTAAATAATATTTTGTAGCAATGTAAATTCAACTTGATCAGTGATCATATAAGCATCATAAGTTATCTACTATTTTAAAAATTGATTACTTCATAAGGACAATGGAATGCTAATAGTTAACTTACTTGGAACATATGGGACCAATATGGGGAAGCGACTTGGGAAGATGAAAATGTAATTAAGTTAGAATATCCTTGTTTAATTAAGCTGAACCGGCTTCCCTAAGGGGGGAAGTATGTCGTATCCTCTAAAAACCTTGACAATTATCTTGCATGACCCTAGTCCCGATGTGATTTGAACTAGGGATGGAGTTGACAAGTTTGTAATGTGGACTTATGTGTGTGTGTGCTAATTGTGAATTTTGATACTAATATTATCTCGTGTATTTGTTATTTTTAATTTAATACGTTTATTTTGTTTAGAGTAATCTAGACTAATAATTTGTCGGTGGACTTGTGTTAGACTAATTGTGAATTTTGATACTAATATTATCTTGTGTATTTGTTATCTTTAATTTAATACATTTATTTTGTTTAGATTAATCTAGACTAATAATTTGTCGTTGGACTTGTGTGAGGTTTGTTGTTGGCTGCAATATGAAGCGGATTTTGTGGTCCCGTTGGTGAGTTAGAGGTAGCTTAGTACAATCCACGGTGTCAAGGTCTTTGGTTAACCTTTATGATAACTTAGATTTTCACATTCCAGTTGAATTTAACTTATTGAATAATTTCCTTAGGAGGATAAGTGGATCTAGCCAGAATCATTTTGAAGCTACCATTTGACATAGGAACCCAAGACATTTGTTTAATGATCATTATATAGTCATTTCCGATTAATTCTATGAGACATGGATAAGAATTTAATTTAATCAAATTGTAGGCACTGGATAATGGCGACGTTAGTAGAATCGGTTCAAATAAGTATATAGCCAAAATAAATAAAACATATATTCACAGTTGCTCATGACTAAATAATTAAATTATAAATATAAAAGAAATCATTGGAATATTTAAACAAACTAAAAATAATTCTATTTAACATAAAATAATAATAATAAATACATGAATATGAGGCTAAGTAAATAGAAGTTAAGAAACTATATACACGTCTCTTATCAAACCATCGATGCTTTGAGAGGCAAAATAAATCAAAGGAATAAGAAAAATGTAAGGGCATTTTCACGGAGAAAGTCAAGCGGGAGGACATTTTGGAAGAAATGGAGAAAAAATAAGGGAGCTACTTACTCTTTTGTAAGAGCCCCAATGGCTCTAACTCTGCCAAACCACTGATTTGTTTCAATTTTGGATGTTTGACATTTTGTTGAACACTTTGCATGCAGGTTCTGATACCACTATAAGAACCCCAACAGGTTCTAACTCTGACAAACACTGGACTGTGGTTTAATTTTGGATGTTTGACATTTTGTCAAACACTTTGCATGTAAGTTCTGATACCACTGTAAGAACCTTGCTGGTTCTACCTCTTGGGAACTCAATTTAGATGTTTGACATTTTGTCAAACAGTTGGCAAACAATGTCTAAGTTCTGATTTTCTGAATGTGTATGCGAAAGTTTGTTTTGTAATTGGATAGTTTGCAACTTAAAATCAATTACCAATGCATGAAATTTGATACAATACATGGAAGACCATTACCACCAGCTATTCTCTAGCACCTTTTATTAATATTCCTCAAGAAATGATTACAATGACCAACAATTCATGAGAAAAATTAATATAAACAATTATGGAAGAACCTGTAGCAGCACGTGCATTCAAATTGACACCTGAAATTGATATCACAGCCCATCTGAAAATTAGTACATTTGCCGCCAAAGCTAGGATGGACGTTTGAAGGCACATCTCCTCCTTAACGTGCCTTGTAGATATCTAACGCTTCCCTTAAGGAAAATGCAGCTTCTTGATAATGGATGCTTCTTGTAGAGTGCTAGCGGCTGCCAAGGAAAAATAATAGACGCAGCCCTTGCAAACAACGCAGCCTGTGAAATATAAATTGCTGTCTCAATATCTGATTTGGATGCTGCGATTTGGATCTTCTGGCTACCAATAACAATCCCTGCAACCCAATCTGTTGTAAATGCAATTCAACTCCACCAAATTCAATTCCAATTCAGCACAACATAATCTCATTCTTGTTAACACAATTCACCTGGTTTTTAACAGGCTCAAAGTGCTTTAAAATCTGGAAGAATTTCCAATTCTTCAGATCAAACTTTTGAAACCCTTGGCTCTTAGACTGAAGCAAGACAATGAGAAAAAACAAAGCATCTAGAATGAGGTTCGATTTCCTTCTCCAAGCCTTTATAATTCCTCCATTGATCCAAAAGCTTCAACTAGACACTTTGCATAATTTTCATATACTTTGGCATTGCAAATCAGTCATATTTCAAATATTTAAAATAATATAAACAATAACTCTCCCCCACTTTAATGATGAACATGACCCTTTCTTTATGAAATAATAATAACTTATAACATAACACTAAATGGCCACATAAAACAATTTATTAATAAAGTTATCACTTTATTAATAATCAAATAAACTTAACTCCATGATTAATCAATTTTTCTTCATTCTGTCTGCACTGAGAAGTTGACCATTTTATGCTCTGTCCAACCCATTGACTTACCAAAAATAGAAAGGGTCCATTTCGATCATCACCCGACTTACTATTAATAGTAAGTATACGAAACTAAGCCCAAATGAATTCCAATTTGAGCCAAATGAAGACCAAACTGGAACATACTGAATTCTGAAGAAGACAAGAACCTCCATTAACCACGCCTCTGCCTCAGAAGACCCTCCCTCTATCCACAATAATTAGCCTACAAGGGTCCAATAATAGGCTAATCCCTCAAACACTGATGCTTGCAAAAAATGGGGACATTACATCTTTCCATGGCTGGAGATAGTTTCATTTATGAGGAATGGTAAAAGGCATGGAAAGGGAGGTTGGCCATTCCCTGGAAGGCAGGGAGATCTGCAATTTTGACCCAAAAATAGTGTGCCAGGCAGGCTTTAAACCCTACGACCCCTTTGTTTTGTTTTTGCTGCTGTGTAGAAGAAAGGGAAGAGAGCTGAGAGTGGAAAAGAATTAGAATTAGAGTAGTGTTGTGAGGTTTCACATCATCGCCCCAAGTCTTGGGGACCCCCTATTTTCGACTTGGAGTTGGGTTTGTCTTCCCTTCGATCTCAGGGCTTGATCCCTTAAGCGAAATTTTAGATCCAGATGAATTGGCATGGTTTGAGATGCATTGCAATGCTTTGATTTTGATTGAGTTTTCATTTGATTTGATGCTTCTATTGGATTGAAGAGTGGCGGATTTCATTGCAAAATTTTAAGTTATAATGGCATGAATTGAGTCGATTTCCAGAATTTAGGCCACTTGAAATCGAATTCTAGGCATTGCAAGTTGAGTCAATTGCTATGGGATTTTTGGTTTTGCCTTGAAATTGGAATTGAAAATTGTGAAGATGGATCCTTTGGCTGCAATTTCGAAATTGAGAGTATGAGCATGTATAATGGTTTTATTTTTCGAAAATAAAACTCTGAGCAAGCAAATTGAATTTTATTAGCAGCCCCATTGCTATTTTCGATTCGGATATATTTATTGTGATTTTGCCTTAATTTTTTGAATTCCTTATCAAATTTTCGATTTAGGCAAATGACAAATGATTTTTGGGACAATTTGCATGGATAATTGGATGTATATTTTCGAAATTCTAAGTGCTGTTATGAAGAAATTAATAAAAAATTTGAGCCTTTCTTTGTGATTTTCGAAAATCTCTATGCATTTAAATTTCGATTTTCAGGCATGGGACATTTAACTATTATTTTGGGGCTTGGAAAATTAAGATCGTGCCTAGTTAAAGCAAATCAGGGCCTAGCCCTATTAATTTTCGGATTTTTAGGGCCTTGTATTTTAAATTTTCGGATTTTAGCATTTCATGGCCAAAGTCGGCCCTAAATTTGGCAATTAATTGAGTTTTTTTTGTGTTTTAATTGGGGCAGGTCGGCCCTGTTTAAGGGGGCTTGCGGTTTGGTATATAATTGAAGTCTTCCCCCTCTCTTCTCCACATCAAATCAAGGCGATTAGCTCTGCTTCTTAGCAGCGATTTCCTAAGTATAGGCAGCGAAAACCCCAGGTCATAGCAGTGTTTTTCTTCAGGCATCTAGGGCATCAGCAAATACAGGTTTAGGAGCAGCAGATCCGAAAATAAAGGAGGCTTTGATTTTGATCTAAGATAGGCTCAGAATTTCGAAAAATAGGAGGCAATATTCAGATTTTGGGAGCATCAATATTCAGAATTTTCGATTTTTCAGCCATCTATTCTCAGAAATCTTGGATATCAAACATCCATTTCCAGAATTTTCAAGCATAGAGAGGCTCTGATTTTTTTCGAAGATTTTAAGGCAAGAAGCTTTGAATCTTCAAGCATAAAGTTCAGATTTGGCAAGAAGGTTCAGATTTGCAAGACATAGAACACTCAGAATTTTCGAATTTGGAGGCCAGAATTTTCGATTTGGAGGCCAACAATGCTCAGATCTAGGACATCCGAAAATCAGATTGAAGGCAGCGATTTTTGAATTAAGAGGAGATCCGAATTTGTCTAGGGCCAACAATTTCCAGAATTCAAGGTCAAGATCTGATTTTTTTTTTTTTTTTTTTTCCAGAATTAAGAAGCCTATTCGAATTTTCCAGATTTGTATGAGGCTCCTGAATTTTGAAGGAGCTTGCCATTTGATTTGAGCCACCAAAATGGGGAAGAGGGCAGAATTTAGAGGAGCAAAATTGTAATTCAGCAACAGTGATTTAGGGGCAGATCTGAGATGAATTCAGATTCGAAAACATAGAGCAAAGTCAGATCCGAATTCGCAGCAGCAGGCCCGAATTTGTGGACAGATCTGGAGCAGTTTGAGAGGTTATAAATTTGAGTGGAAGGCCAGCAAATTGAAGCAGAGGCAGCAAAGTTGGAGGTTGAGAATAGATGGAAGACGGGATAAATTGGGCCAATTACGGAGTATTTCGGAGATGGGACTTATTTCTCAGTTCAAGCTATTTTTCGTTCATCTCCGAGCTGTGCACGATTTAGCTCCGTCTATTTCTTGTTCATCTCCAAGCTGAGCATGATTTAGCTCCGTCTATTTCTTGTTCATCTCCGAGCTGAGCACGATTTAGCTCCGTCTATTTGTTGTTCATCTCCGAGCTTTGCACAATTTAGCTCCGTCTATTTGTTGTTCATCTCCGAGCTGAGCACGTTTTAGTCCCCTCTAATTGTCGCTCATCTTTGAGCCGGGCATGTTTTACTTCCATCTAATTCTTGTCTCATCTCCGAGCTGGGGCCTCTTTTCGTGCACCAAATTTTGCCGTCTCATCTTGCAATGCACTATTTGAAGGCCTGGTTTTTTTATGACAGACTTAAGTTTGGCCTTGTTTGGACCCTCAAGACTACTAATAATGAGGTATATGGACCCAAAATGTTGAAGAGGAGATGCTACGAAGTCAAGGACAAGATTTGGTTCATAATTAAGAAGCGGAAGGAAGAACCCAATTATCACAAGAAGGCAAGATTCAAGACAACAACTATTCAAAGAACATGAGAGATGGAGCCGTTGAAGATGAGCCATCACAATTGAAGGATTAACAAATGATCTCTCCTCAACAATTAGAGGGTATTTATCAAGTTTAAAGATGAGTTTGCTGAGGTGGCAGCCGTATCCTCATTCAATAGAAGCATGCCAAGTGTCACATTGTGACGATTTGATGAGATTATGTCCAGGTTCATTGAATCTAGAAGGAGAAGAGGGATAAGCAGCACATTTCCCAGGGTGATGAGGTGGCTTCATCTACATGTGCCCTCTTCTTAGTGGTCCACGTGTCATTGATCCTTATCCAGTTGTTAAGGATTTGAATTTTCCTATTGGTCTATAAAAACAATGTAATTTTTCTATTGGCCCACATGGTGGTGCTTAATTGTAATTGGGTGGGCATTAAATATTTGTAGTAGGTGGTTATGGAAACCCTAATCAAGGCTTTTGCCTCTTAATCTCAGCCCTTGATTTAAAGTTTTTGCCTCTTAATCTTGGCCACTCATTGTACGTGAAGCCTCTATATAAGGCCATTTGCTCTCATTTGTAAAGCAGAGTTATGTTGGAGAAATTGTTGCCAAAATACTATCAAAATTGTTCTCTATTCATTGTTGTGCCTTGCATGGTGGATATACATGATCATTTTGGTGTATTTGCATGGTTCTTCTCATCTCTCAAATTAAAATAGGATTTTATTTCATGTTGTTAGAATAGAAGTAGATGGCTAGTTGTATGGTGATATTGGTAAATGTTTGATAGGGATCTATATACTAGGCCACTAGCATCCTAGCGGCTTGTTAGGAAGCCTTGTGTGGTAGTCTAGTCCAATCGCTCCCAAGTTCTACTTGCATTTCATCTTCCTGCTTGTACTTTAAGTTGGGTTGGAAGATAAGTGTTAGTGTGAAAATCCTAAGAGTATCCCTTAGAATCATTGCACCAATGGAGGTAGCGCCGTTGGCAAGCTTTCATTAGGTTGATCCCCGTCCATTTGCCGATCTTTCCGTTCGGTAGGAGTAGTAGTAGAGCAAGAAGTAGTTTAGTAGTGAGAAGTTTGAGAAGTAAAGTTGAAAGTGGTAAATTGGAGAAAGTCATTAAATATACATTGCAAAGCTAAATCATTATCATAGCAAGAGTTTAACATCTCTGAATGAACAACGTAAGCCCGCCTAAGTGATTAACCAACAAATCACATCATTTCAACTGAGTTAGATATCCACCAGTATAAGGAACCTTGGAGTCATTCCATGATCTTCATTGCGAAGCTTAGCATGGGAGATGACTTTGTTCAAGAGAGGATTTAATGTTTTATGTTTCTCGAAGCATTGAATATTTAGTCCTGCATGTTGTGTAAGTGGAACAAAACTCGCATCAACAAGTAGGAATTGTGATTTCATTCTTCCAGGTTAGTCTTTTGCTTCTATTTGGCTCTTCTTCCATGTCTGCATCTATATTAGATAGCTGAACATATGCATGCTCTTCTTCCATGTTTGCATCTATATTAGATAGCTGAAAATATGCATTACTAGTCAAATGCCCTTCCATTACCTGCTGCAACTCATGAAACTTAGTAGATGTTCTTCTTAAGCTTTCAGCCTCTTTGAGAAAGTCTCCATACTTGTAAAATTTCTCTGATTCCTCTCGGGTGAGAAAAGAGAAAAAAAAGGATAATGTAAGCTTCAAGCTAAGCTGATTTGGGTTTGTGTGATTGTTATGGGTGTTATTTTAGAGCTGGTTACATGCTTAGACTTAGATATACTATTATTGCATCTTCTTGTAAAGCTACAAGCTGGGGTATGAAGGGTGGGAGGTTAAAATTTGTATATACTCTTACTTAACTCCCAACCAGAGGCATACTTAATTAAAACACATGAGATTACAGGTTTCCAATTTATCTCAATAATGAATTGAATAACAGCACTTTATCTTTTGCTAGTTGAGACAAAAGCAATTTAAGCAACAAAAAATTAACTAGCAACAGCCAAATTTTACTCTCAATGCCTTTGGTTATTTCTTTGCATGCATTTTGAAGTCACTCATGGCTGTACTATAATAGCGAATAACTGCAATCTCTTTATAAGACGAGAAACAATAGTATAACTTGTCATCGGTTATGTAGTAGTTTGAATACCTTACTGGCTCAGTTAGAAATGAAATAATATGTCCTCCTGGTTTAATAATAACCAAGCAACTTGAGATATAATTGATTATGAAACCCATATACTAGTCAAACACCAAATGTGTAGTTTAACCATAAAGACGGTCAGATTGGTACCCACTTATTCCAAATTAGAAACCTCTTTCCAATTATTAATGCTATGCTTGGTACAAGAGATGACGTTTACAGCTACGGATGGGGGTAAGGGCTCTACAAGGTCATAGGTATTAGAGCATAGATGTTGACCTTAGGACCTATGTGCTCACACCTTCTTGTGCTAATATGGTTATTTGATGTTGGCAGCCATAGGACGCAGAAGAAAGGGAAATAGGAAAGTCACAAGGAAATCAATTTCCTGACAAATGGACCCAGAAGGATCCAAGGCAGCTCCTTCCACATTACTAAAAACAAAAATAGAAACAATCTCGGACACTGAGCCTCTTGCTGAAGCCATCAAACGGCTCAAAATTAAGAAAGGAAACAAGTTGGTCCAACCTTCCCAGTGTCTGGAGTCACCAAAAGAAATTCCACCTCGAAACCCAAAGGCAAAGCCCTCATCTGTTAGAGACTTCCCTTTTGGCTGCGGACACAATGCTCCTTCCCTTTCTAAGGAAGCAATTGCAGAATATAACTGTGTTCATGCTAGCATGATTAATACTGTGTGCACCTTTAAGGAGGAAGAGTCAGAAGAGGAGTTTGAATGGGGTATAAGATGTTGTCTTAATGAATGTGGTTGCAATTCTGAATTGATAATTAACAAGATTTAAGTAATTGAAAAAAAGGTGTGCATATTTCAATCCAATCTGGTTGCAGGTTTCCAAAACAGGTCTATCTTATCTTATTTTTGAGAGAAAGGATTATATCTCTAACTATGTTTCGCTATTTGCTCACTTGGTTTTGTGAATTTAGGGAAAAGTATAAGGTGGTCCAAGAAGGGGACATTACAATTACTTAAAAGTTGAGTATTGAAAGAGAGCTGGTATGTGAGTAGGAGCCCAAGAGGATTGAATATGAATGTGGAGAGTCATCTACAAATGGAAGCATTGTTCCTATGAAGGCTGAGATGAAGATGGATAATATTCAACCCTTTGATGAAGAGGCCGATGTAGAGAAATTAGACCATTAAGTAGATCAAAGGGAGGTCTATTTCAGCTTGCACATGTCGAATATACACAATTCAATCTCTTTTGCTCATTTGAAGCTCTTCAATCATGCACTCTCTTGGTACAATGCTAATTTTGCCACTTTGCAAATGAAAGGAGACCCACTGATCTCCAAATTGGAGGACTTTGGAGACTTGTTGAAGAGGCAATTCTATCCCATTTATTATAAAAGGGAGAGGTCCATCTAATGACAATTCTGTCATAAAAAACAAGGTCAAAGTGTGCAAAAAAACACCTTTGAGTTCCACAAGAAGGTGGCTCAGCTTAGCAAAGATGTGATGGATAGAGAAGTGCCGATGAAATATGTGAGTGGACTATTTGACTTTCAACATCTAAGAAGGAATGTATTTATGGCAAAATCTCAAAACATAGACGAGACTTGTGCACAAGTACACTGCATTGAAGAAGATATGAAAAATTCCTCTTTGAAGCAAAATAGCAAGGGAAGAAGGAGAACTACCAAGGTGGACACTCAAGCAAAGGGTAAGGAAAATGCTAACACTACCATGAAAAGCAAATACAACAACAACAAAGAGAAGTGTTTTTGCAAACATTGTGACAAGGACACAATGAAGAGTCTTGTTGGAAGCTACATCTGGAAGTTCACCCTTTCAAGAAGTACAAGAACTCTGAAGAATCAGGGTGGTAGTGGTAGCAAGAAAGTGAAGGAAATTGACTGCACATCTGTTTTTGCTGATTCTTTTTAGTGTGCCACTATGAGGAAAGGCAAATGTCTTAGAACTTAGGGGACACTTATTTTGATACTTATGAGAATTTTGTATCCTCCATCTGAAATGTTTAACTTGTTTCTCATATCTCTACACCTTAAATAAACATGAAAATGTCCATGAATTTTGAATGTTGCATTGTGCACAGATATATATGCACTATTTTCTATTTGTTATATATTCAGACAAAAATCAAATTTTACCTATATTTCCAGCGATTGATTTGAATACATTTTAATATCCTAGGTTTATATTCTACTGCCTAGCTAAACACTTTCTTGTTTTTAATCCTGTAGGGGAGAGTATGTGGAATTACTTGAATCTTTTCACAGGGTTAGTTGCCTTCCACTGTCAAGTTACTATATACATGCATTTTCTCCATTTGAAATATACTAATTGACCATTTCTTTATTCTCTTTATTTCAGAGATGTGGATATACCCCTTACAGAAAAAGGAGTTATGGATGCTCTAGCCAGTGGTCGTGCTGTCAGTGAAATTGATTTTGACATTATCTTCACCAGCAGATTGGTCCGAGCCAAACAAACAGCCCTCATTGCGATGACACAGGTCTTAACTACTATATCTTTTCTGTTTTTTTGCCATAAATGCATTACTTTAAGGCTCAGTTCACACCATAGTTAAACAAACTTGAAGTGTGAGTCATACTGCACAAGTATCTTTTTTTTTTCTGTATGTGAGGATTTAGATGATCTGTTCCTTACTTTCTTATTTTTGGAAGCAGAATATATACAAGCGTGTACCAGTTATAGTAAGAGGTGGTTTTCATGGCAGAGGGAAGACTGGTGATGCTAACAGGCTGAGGCTCCGGGATGCAGCTGCTAAGGCCCTAAAGCATGCTTCCTGCCATATGGTTCCAGTTTATGCAGATCCTGCTCTTAATGAACGTAGCTATGGTGATCTCCAGGTTTAGCTCTAATCCTTCACTTTTCAAGCATTTATCTGTATATGACTCTTTATTATGTGACACAGTTACTGAGGTGAGGTTGAAATGGAATAGGATATTACTTCCTAATATTTTCTGACTGTCAAAGAGATTCATAATACTGTCCATCCATTTCATGCCTGTTTAGTCTTTTATCTTGTTTAAACATCTTCTGGCAGTCATATATCTGTTCAAAAAGACATGCAATTTCAAATTTTACCGGGCAGCCAGGAACTAACAGAAGGAAGATGTTTCACATCGAACTCCATATCTTCCTCCATTTGAGTTCCTTTTGCTGTCAGGATGTGAATTAAGTTTTGGCTCACATTACATTATCATATTTTATCTGCAGGGCTTGAGTAAGGAGGCTGCAATCAAAGAGTTTGGGGAAGAGACTGTGAAGATGTGGAGGAGGAGCTATGACACAAGGCCTCCACATGGAGAAAGTCTGAAGGTTTGTTACTTAGGCTACAAATACATCCAAGATTTGTTATATAGAGAATTTGTATATGCTTTTTCAATAGACAGGAAATTTTAAAATTTTGTTTCACCCAGGATACTGCATCAAGATCTGTCAGATTTTTCAAGTCAACAGTGATCCCAAGGCTAGAGGAGCATCGGAATGTTCTTGTTGTGGCCCATGGAAATGTTTTACGCTGTATCATTGCTCATCTTGCCGGGCTTACAGAAATGGAGATGTTGCAACTTCAGGTTTGTTTCTCTTATTATTAGATAACCATTTTCACTTCCCCGCTGCTGCCCAGGGATAGATTTCTTTCTGGCTATAAATTTAGTTGACAACTTTGATTGTTAGTATAAGATATACATTTTCTTACCTAAACTAAGCATAAACCTACACTCTGCAGGTCATCACTGCCTTGCCTTATGCATATACCTTTGATGGTGGGACATTTTCTGAGGTTCGTGCAATGCCTCCTTTGGACCCCAACACAAATAGTCCTCGAGAAGGAATTCCATTAGGCATCTCATCTGTGTTCAAGACTGGTGATATCAATTCCCTTATTTGAGAGTTGATAATATACGAAGCTTAGCCCAGCAATTCAAGTTTTGCCGATTTATAAAAATCCACAAGTTTCTGAATTGTAATTTAGGTCCATCTTTTATTTTCTGCTTCCCAGCTTTTGCCTGCTGTGAAAAAAAAATGTCTATAGATTATCATCTTCTGCAACTGAATAATTCAGAAATATTTACACTTCCCACCATTAGTAATCCCCTTGTCAAGCATAATTCCAAGAACATGAAGAATTCATGTTTTACTAGAATGTGGGGGCGTTGAGGGAATTAGTTTGTTATAAAAATTGAAAGTTGTTGGAGGCACGGGTTGATTCTTGATTGAAGAATGTTTTATGGATCCACCAGCTTGGAAGATAGCGTGCAAAGGAAATTTTAGCCATCTTGAGTGCTTATAACTGCATGATGTGTGTGGCATACCCCATCTGTGGAAAGAATACACTGTTTATACCTCTGTTTAATAGAGCTAATGAGTGGCCAGTATCTCTAGTTAAGTAGTTATTGGGTTTTAATGTTGATAATTAAATCACTCTGTAATAACTATAAGGTATTTGTAGTTTTGTAATTTTAGAAACGACACTTTCAGAAGGCATCTGTTGAATTAATATGCTAGTTCTTGTCAATATCAAAATCCATTAAAGGTACAAGTCAATCTCATTGTCGTGGTGTTTAAAGAAAAATCAAGGCCGAGACACTGTATTAATGGATTTGACGGTGGAGACATGTCATGCAGTCAAAAGTTCTTAATGCTGAATAGATAACATACACTACACTGAAATTATCCAAGCCAGAACTTTGCTGTTGGGTATCTTATTTATGGGGAAAGAGAGCAAAAATGAGACTATTGACACAGTCCAAGTTTAATAAAGAGGTATGGCCACATTGTACAAAGAAAGAGTGATTGCTAGCCTATGTCCAAGGTTAACTAAAGGTACATGCAAAGTACCACCATGTAACAAGAGATTTCAATTATTGATACATAAGTGCTAGTCAATTCTAGACCATACAAAACCGCACTCCATAGACTTGTTAGATGTTCATCTATTTGTGAAATAGTTTTGCACTAAGTCTTGAAGGACATTATTGGTCTCTACCTTTACATACAAAATACAATGGAGTCCAACATTGAGTAAGCATAGGTCAAGCCTATCAATGTGCCATTTAGGGTCAAGTGGTAATCCAAGATGAAGAAAAAGTGGGCAAGCCTATTGATATGCCATTTAAGAACAAGTTTTCAAGAAATAGTTAAGGTTGCATTGTTTAAAAACCTCCTTGTAACAGGAAATCTTTAGAACTATGTTGTATATGATTACTTAACCAATTCTTTTTGACATGGGGAGAGTATGATGTGGTCATGAGAAGGTTGACTCTGACAATGATCAAGATTGTCATGCACAAAGAAAGCTTGAAGAATAACAACACCTTTCTCACACTAAGTTTTGAGTTAAGGGACATTTAATCCATTTGATCAATGATGTTATAAAGTAGATTGCATGAAACATCTAGAGGTCACATTGATGGAAGCACCTCTCTAGCCTTGCTTAGATGGTTTTTAAAGGAACAATAAATCAAAGAGATACATTATTGCACAATTTGATACATGGTATTTGACACAATTTTTGTACTAAGTCAACAACAACATGAACATTCATAGCCAAATGATTGGGGAGAACATTCTACCGCCACGAAGTTGAGGTTGAGACAATCAAAAGCAAGATGTCTAGTTGCAAAGCATTATCTACAATGGACTAGTAAGCCCTCATAATCAACCTAGATCCATTGCTTGTTCTCAACCATCAAGACAACATCTCTCTAAAGAGTCTTGAAAATGTTGCCTACCAAAATATGGAAAAAATAAGTGATTGATATTGACATGGCTGAAACCACCTTCAAAAAATGACCAATAACATTGTTGATATCTTTAAAGCAACAATCTTATCAAAACAAGAGAGAGATATTACCCAATGACAAAATATTGAGAGATTCAATCATAAAATTGTAAGAGGGAAACCACGATTTGAGATCCATTCCACTATTGAACAGATCCATCTTCTACCAACTGCCGAATGTAATGACAATGGAGTTCTATGTGTTTGGTGCATTCATGGAAGATTGGATTTCTGGCAAGTTTGAGTACACCCTGATTGTTTGAAAACAAAGGAGTTGAACCTGCTTGAGGTAGTTACATATCTGCAAGCATTTGACGAAGCCAAACTGCCTAGCTCCTCTATATTTTGCTTCCGTCGAAGAGAGAGCCCTCGCCTGTTGCTTCTTACTGGTCCAGGTGACTGCACCCGATCCTAAATTGAACACATATCTAGAGGTAGATTTTTTATCGTCAACAGAGCCAGCCCAATCAGAATCTGTGAACCCACTGAGTTGAGGAGCAGCACTTCGAGTGTAAAGAAGTCCATAATCCAAGGTACCTTGTACATAGCGCAGAACACGTTTCGCTGCAACCTAATGATCAACCTTGGGGTTTGTCATGAATCGGGAGATGTAGCTGAGTGCAAAGCTAAGATCAGGTCTAGTAGTAGTGATATATATGAGACTACCCACTAGTTGCCTGAAGAGGGTTTCATCTACAGGAGGAGAATCAAATTGTGTGGACAATTTCAGACCAGTCTCCATAGGAGTGGAGGCTAGTTTGCAATCCTGCATTCGAAACTTGTCAAGCAAGCTTCTGACATACTTAGACTGAGAAAGAAAAATGCTACTATCAGTCTGCCAAACCTCAATACCCAAACAATAATGAAGTCTGAGATCTGTCATATCAAAAGTGCTACACAAATCCTGTTTGACTTCGGAAATCAAATGTTCTGAACTCCCAGTAATGATTAAGTCGTCCACATAGATAACAAGAAAGAGAATATCATTACTAGAGTGTTTGATATATAGATTGTTGTCTGAAAGACTACGTTGAAATCCACGAGCAACAAAGTACTGATCAATTTTTATGTATCTTTTGAAGACTTTGGAACTCAGCATCCATTGCCTGTTCCCATTCTGGAATTCCTTTGGCCTCTGCATATGTTTGAGGCTCAGAGATACTGTGGATGTTAGCCATGAGAGCAACATTAACTGTGTTATGCTGAATGCTCTTATTTCTGGAGGTTCTACCCTCAATGAGTTCATTAGGACGAAGATCACTGATTGTCTTAGCCCACCATTTAGGCCGAAGAGAAGAGGGGCCAATATTAGATGCAGAAGGAATAGCTGGATGAGGAAGCAGATCAGGATTAGGAGCAAGAATGACATTGTTCGGAGGGAGCTCATGCGGTGCATTAGAATCAACTCGCTCATCAGATGAATCACATGAAATAGGAAGACCCAAGTCGGAGGTCTCTAAAGACTGAGTCTCAGAATGCTGCGGGGAGGAAAAGAGTTGAAATGGTCCTAGTTCCTCATCAAACACAACATCAAGACTGAAGATTAAACGATCAGTGTTTACATCAATTAGTCTGTAGGCCTTATGAGTGTCATTGTACCCTGTAAACGTAAGCTTTTGACTCTTGGAATCCAACTTAGTGCGTTTGGCATCAGGAATCCATACATATGCTAGAGAGCCAAAAAATTTTAAATGGTTGATCCTAGGTTTGCGACCAGACCATGCTTCCTCAGGAGTCTTATGTTTAACTGCATAAGTGGGTGACTGATGAAGAAGATAAACTGCTGTGAATATTGCTTCTGCCCAATATTTTTTAGGTATGTTTCTATGTTCTAGCATAACCCTAGCCATCTTTGTAATGGTACAATTTCGCCGCTCTACAACACCATTTTGCTGAGGGGTGTGTGGTGTGGTAAACTGACGCTTGATGCCATGAGTAGCGCAGAAGGTAGAAAAAATAGAAGAACAAAACTCCCCCCCATTATCAGACCTAAGAGTAAGAATAGAAGAACCAAACTCTTTTTCTACTAAGGCCTTAAATGTCTGAAATATAGGAAATGCATCTAATTTTTTCTTAAGAAAATATACCCACATTTTGCGACTGAAATCATCAACAAAGAGTAAGAAATACCTGTACCCAGTAATGGAAGTAGTATTCATAGGACCACATATATTAGCGTGAACTAGCTGGAGTACCTTAGATGCTCGCTATGAGTCACCATCTTTGAACGGTGTCCTGTGTTGCTTCCCTGCCTAGCAAGCTCCACAAACTCGATGATTTTGGGTCTGAATATCCGGTAGGCCATGTACTAGATCGTCCTGAACAAGTTGTGCAAGATACTGAATATTCAAGTGACCATATCGCTGATGCCAGAGACTGCTGATAGCAGAAGTTTTTGCTATGAAGGCACACTCAAGAGAATCGCTTGAGTCCACAAGCCTATAAAGCCCATGATCCTCAAGGCCAACAACAAGCGTAGTGTGAGAAGTACGATCAACAATCGAGCACTTATGTGCACTAAAAACAACATCCAGCTGAGGAGAGTGCCTCATAATCTGACCAACTGAAAGAAGATTATGGTTCATGCCAGGAACATAACACACATTGAGGAACATGAGTTTTCTTCCTCCAGACTGTATCCGAACATTGCCCTTGCCAACAACATTGTACTCTTCACCACCGCCATAGATAACTGAGTCAGTGTAGGGAGAGAACTCAACAAACCAGTCACGCCTATGAGTGAAATGATGAGAGGCACCAGAATCTATGTACTAGGCAAAAGTTTTCACATGATCTGCAGGTATTTTGGCCATAAAGGCATGAAAGGCAGATTCTTTCTGCTCTGAGTCTTTAGCAGCATTAGCTTGTTTTTTTAATGGAGACTGACTTCTGAGGCTGCTGATACAGATGCTCATAGCATGTTTGCCAAAAAAATGTGAATATCTCAGAGGACACGAACTTCGAGGTCAAAAATTGGAAGACCCCAAAAAAATAGAGAAGCACCCAGAAGAGAGCTCGAAAAACCTAGAAGAAATATGCTGTCAAAAATTGGATCCATTGGCTCAAAAATTGAGGCACAAAAATCGAGGCACTCAGAAAAATATGATGACAACCCATTTGAGATCTTGAAAAACCCAAAAAGAATATGCTATCAAAATTTGGATTCGTGGGCTCAAAAATTGAGACACGAAAATTGAGGCACCCAGAAAAAACGAACAACCAATTGAGCTCTCGAAAAGCCCACCAAGAATCTGTAGTCAGAAAAACGTTTCAAGCCCAAAAAATTAGGGTTTTAAAAAAAATGGCCTGCTGCAAAAAAACTCCAAAAATTAATGGTAGATTTGCAGAAAAAAATGTGGCTGAACAGGGCTGAAAACTGGTCAAACTCACAAACCCTAGACGTGAGCAGCAGCAGATCCCACAATGTGGGAATAGACAAAAATTAATTCAAAAAATTTGAGCAAATAATTTCGAAAGAAATTATAAATTTTCTGAAAAAATTTAAAGAAATGGCTCTGATACCATGTTACGAAAAGTAGATGGTAGAATACTTCCTGATATATTAACAAAGATCAAACGATTTATATATACAAGAAGATGAACGATGTTTCCTTAGAAACGATCGTCTAGAATAGAAACATTCTATTCTAGCTACAGCTAACTAAATATTAGAAACATTCTAATATTTATACTAAGATACAATATTGAACATTCATAAAATATGATTCTAAATTATTCTAATATCCACAACCTACTATCCAACACCAATACTATGTGCTCAAGATAAAGGGAAAAACTTGTTTGCATATTTAGTGAGAGGTCTCGAAGACTCTAAAACCCACTTATGCAAGTCTAGGAGTGAAGTCTAGAAGCAATTAAATCTACAAATCAGATATTGACTAGCATAAAGAACTCCATTGTCAATCACATCCTACCTAAAAATTATGAGAAGGAATGTGAGCAAGAAAGGGGCCTGAGCTTTCTATGCTAAGGAAGACGAGAAGAATCAGAGGGACTCCCAAAACCAACCATGGCCAACAACCCACAATCTATTCCATTGGCAACAACAACCAATGAAACATAGTCAATAGGAAAAACAACAAGGTTTCCCATGTTGTTGCCATTGACACTGTTTGGACAAAAAACAAGTGAGCTCATGGCAACATTCCCAAAAACATCGATAGGAGAAAGGGAGCCAACAAAGGACATAACATCACCATTATCCGTGCATCAATCAAGGGTGATGATGACTTCATGACATGCGAGTTTATTTAGAGTTGAGTTCATGCAATCATTACTTCATGTGAGTTGATTTAGACTCACCACTAGTTAAAGGTTATTCATTGCATTCATTAATTGTCCTATGAAAGGAGGGTAGAAAAGAAATTTCAATATTACTTTAGAGTTTGCGATTTGGGAGATTTTAGTGTAAATGCCGAAGTTCAGAGTGGAATTTGAATGTTCAATGTGAGAAAAGTAGTTTTTGAGCAAGTATAACAATGGGCGGTGACATTATTAGGAGAGAATGGATGGATCATGCATTGTTGCTAATATATGAATATTGTCTTTCATTCTTCAAAAGGTTGGGATAGATACATTATTGCCTAAGGGTGAGAAAATTTAATGAGAAAATTACAAAACAATTTGCAACTATATTTTAAAACAATAAAGCCATTGTCAAGGAACTAAGAGTAGAAGCTTCAGAAGTTGCAATCTCAGAGGCATCTTAACTACCCATGATGGGGGAAGTGTATCCTATAGTTGCGGAGGCGGTCTTGGCTAGAGAAAAATTTGCAAGGCTAAAAGAGAGCTTTGGATCTACATCACAAGGAACTAAGCATTTGTCTTTACCATAGTTGTAGAGAGAAGTGATAGTCCATGTAATTAGGTGCTTTACTTGTAATGGAAGACATTCTCTCTTTACACATTTCATTTCAAATTATTGAGCCATTAAGTTGGTAAAGTTCCTATTTGTAATGATATTTATGATAGACTCCTACAACCCCCTTTGATTGAAAATGTTAGGGTTGAAGATAATGGTAATCAATGCGGGGATGATGAGGAAATTGAACCTCCCCAAGAGAATGTATTAGAAGAAGAATTGGGGAATGACCTACCTACTCCATCGCCTACCCATAGACCTTAGAAACACATAAATGGAGAATTTCTAGAGGACCAACCCGTAGCATCTAATAATTTTCCAACAACATTTGAACCAAAATCCTTTGCATCTCGTCCACCTAAGCCTAAGAATAACAAAAGGAAAACCCCTACATTTTTCTCTTCAACTAAGATGAAGCTTAAGAAATAGAAAGATTAAAAAGGAGGTTGAAAAGTGGAAGTAACCAAAAAAATACTCACACCAACTTAAGGGCAAGGGTATTACATGAGGGCAAAAATCTCAAAAGAAATACATTTTCATTGTTGAAACTGACGGAGAGAGGGAAAACTTATTTAGGGACAGAACATGAGATCATGTAAAAGAAAATCGAGGAAAGTACACATACCATCCAGCTCAGAACATGAATCACATGAGGATCCTTTGATAGCTAAAACAAAATCTAGTGTCCCACAAAAGCCAAGACAACATAAGGAATTGGTTTCTCTATTTTGAGCCCAAATGTTTTTCTTACAAAGGATGGGAATAGCAAGTTGCATGCATCCCTTAGGAGGATTTAGGAACTAGAAGAGATGCTAAACGCAACGATTTTTTTAGTGGCTAATATTCACCAATTGGCTAAAAGTTAAAATTTGGGAATCAAAATTTGGCTAATAATTCAAGATTCAAGATGACTTGAATCACCACATTTTTGTAATTTTTTTTGTCTTATTTAAATTGCTAGAACAATTATTTAATTTAACTTTTTAACTATATATTTAATTTAACATTTTAACTCATAAATTTGCCAAATATTCTATATATAATTATAACAAATTCACTTAAATTTTATATGCTATTGTAGAAATTTAAATTAATTAGCCAATAATATATGATAATAATTAGTTACTATAGGGACATGCCACTATTTTTCAGTTGCCACCATTGATTTAAAATTTAATTTAAGTGCCCTCATATTTCACGAGGTAAAATACTCCTGCAATTTGTAATGCTTATGGGGGCTAAAATTAATTTAATTTTATATTATTGATCTCAATGGAAATCTATGATCTACAAGAAATTTTAGCTCTTATGACCATTGCAAACTGTAGTACATTTTCTAGAGTCTACCCTTAAACCCGTCAATTCCACCTTCAAGCTTCTACTTTTCTATAAGAATTTTAGTTTTTTATTTTTTATAAAATGGAAGGTTCACCATGGTAATTAATTTATTTTCCTATCATTTTCCAAGATTTGTCAAAATTTTCAACAAAAACTTATGATGTAAAAAAAAAATGTCAATAAAAGTAATATATTTTTTTTACAAAGAAGAGACTAAATTTGCCAATAGAAATTATTTTTTCTTCCAAAAAAAAAAAGAAAGAATCACCAAGATTAAATAACATTTTTCAAAGGGATTTTAAAGTTGGAGAAGAAAATGAGATTACAAGGGAAGGTCAAGGACCAATAAACACAATTGAGAGTTCATAAAGTATAGGGTTGGATAAGCTAGCACAACTAGCTATCATGGAATTAAAGAGGGAGCAAAACCTTGCTCAAAAATCCAAACCTCCTATGTCACCTCTAGTCCCAATAACACTAACTCTTGGATTTGCATTAAGATACGTAATAATGGAATTTGGCCACTCTAAACATAAATGGAAGGAGAAGGAAGAGATTGACTTGGCTAAGTGTGATTCTTAATTACTAGGAAAGGACTTGGAAGTAAAGAAATTGACAATAAGAATAGAGAAGTTGACTTACTTGACAAATCAATTGGTAAGTTGTAGACTGCTAGCCCAAGTATATGCCTTGTACTTGCAAAAAACATTCTTATGTTTTCAACTTAGCCTACTAATTAGTAACCTTCCTATCTCTATAACCACACTAGGATCATTCATAACCACCTACTTGAAAGCCACTTCAGAGATGCAAGATCAAATGTGTGAGTTCTATCTATATAACCTAACCGTTCCTAATAGTGTCACATTGAATGCTTGATATAGTAGGGAACATCCAGATTAAAGGTCTCACATACTATATTAGGAATGAACAACAAAGAGGGTTATTATTTTAGAAGTACCAAGAAAGAGAAAAAATAGCTCCTCTTTAGATCAAAGCAAAAACAAAAAAGCTCGGCAAGATAAAGATAATTGATAACCCAAGAGTGACTGAGAAAATCCTTTTATGTAGGAAAGAGGATTACAAGAGATTAAAGAAACTAGTAACATTGTTAGGAAAATGGTGTCTCAAACTTGCATACATAAGGTTGCTATTTTTAATAAGTTTACATTTGAGCATGGATTAGTCCAAAATATTATCCAAGGCTATAGATTGACTAGATAAGCACGTTAGTAAATTTTTGTTACAAAATCACGTTTAGATTTGAAGATATTAAAGTTTGTGTTTAAGCTAAAAATATAAGTTTTAGTGTCAATTTTGAAGGCCTTCGAGGCTCTGAAAAACCCCAAAAGTGTTTGTGATCAACGTTGTGGGATATAGCTTGATAGAACATCTCGTGAGCTTTCTGGTGCTTCAAACAGTTCATCAATCAGACATCCATTTCAAAGTTATGGCCTCACAAAGTTGGGCCTCTTTAAATAAGAAATATAAAAATGTGTTGGATGCATAAATGAGTTATAAAATGGAGTTACACATGTTGGTGTGGGTGACCGCACAATAGAGGGTTACACTTTTTTGAACATCCTAATTTTTGCTAAAATCACACATTTAATTTTTTTTATGATGATTTAAGCTTTGAGAGGTCCCATTTGAAGGAATTAATTGAAAATTGTTAGATCAAGGCCTCTTAGACCAAACTCTCTTTGATATAACCTCCCTACTCCTTGATCATACCTGTAGTGGAGCGTCCTTTGCACCTATCAAAATGCTGATAAAAAATCACATTGAAATTAGCTTTTGGGGGATCAAATGGCCTCACCCGACAAATCCGGATGCAAGATGGTGTACTACTCAAATACATCTTTCCAATGATTATGATTTTAATATATATTGAGTTTATTATGACTTTGTATTTTTAGTTCTACTAAACATAGGTTTTTCATTGTATATCAACTTATATGTTCAATGCTTATGGGAAAATAGTAAAATAAGTAAACAAAATTCTGAAAAATATTTTCTCAATAGGTCTTAATATCATCTTTCCAACAAATAAAAAATAATTGAATTTTGATACATATAGAACAAGTTATGAAGTATCAAATGAGCCCATGCCTAAATTATACTTAATGTCACTTCAAAACTTAATAAAATACAAAATACTCAACATAGTCAAATAAAACCAATTGCCATCACTAGATATTAATGTTAAAAATCTAAATTTTAAAGAATCACATCTTTATCCATTTTAGAAAAAAAAGTTATGTTGTACCAAGTGAATGTCACTCTTTAAAAATATTGTTTTTTGTTAAAAAAAAAAAAACTTTAGAGGAGATGGAAAAATAGATACAAATCAATTCAAAAAATGTTCAAAAGAATATATTTAGAATCTACACACAAAATGCTAGAAAACTCTAATTTACACCATCTTCAAATTTGTAACGGTTTAGCAACAATAGGTTTCTGAATGTGATTTTTTTCCCTTTTTTCTAAATGTTCATTTTAGTGTCAAAGTAAGTAAAAAAATGCAACCCACTATTGTGGGAACACCTGTGTGTGTTTTGACGCATCATAGGGCATGTTGGATTGTAGATAAGATGGGCGCCAATTTTTGGGTAGTTTCAACCCATTGTTTTGTAATATTGTTTGATGTTTTCATGTATTGTATCTCCTATTTATTAGGTGCATGAGATGGAGGTTGTGTGTTAGAGTCTAATAGCTATTGAGTTACCTTTGGATCTTGGATTGGTGATACTCTTGTGAGAAGCTTTCTTTGCAAATATATTGTAATCTACTTTTAATTTCTTAATAATATATTGGGTAACTTTTGGAGTAGATTGTAGGGTTTTTCTCCTAAAAGGGTTTTCCTCACAAATTATTGTGTTGTGGTATGCATTTGTATTGTCTTAAAAAGATAACACCCATACTTGGAGGCTCTAAGACCTATTAGACCCCACTTTGATGATTTTGGGGTCGGAATGTACATTATGGTTGATCCCAACAACTTGCATTTCCTCCTTCCACATCTTATCACATTCCTTGAACATCTCGACAAAGTTTGGGTTCATTCTACCTCAAAAAAGTCGACCTCTCGAATTGTCCCAGGGGTACAAGTTGTGATCTCATCTTGTATCCTGTGGTACAAGTCAATTCTCAACTTGTCCCTGGGTTTTGAGCCCAGATTTGGCCCAAGGCCCGATGCTGGGGTTTTCCCCTAAGGTCTAGATTTGTGATCGACCTTGATCAAATTTGAATCCCGAAATGAGTATAAAAGGACATGCTCTCCCCTCATTTTGGCATCCATAATTTATTATTGCAATCCATTATTGTCAAAGTGCAAGCATTCAAGTAATTAAGGATTTGGATTCAAAGTTTGAAGGCAAGTATCCAATTCAATACCTCCAAGTCAACATTTCTTCAAGATCCATTCAAGAAAAGACAATCTTCTCTAATTGATGCAAGTTTTTCTCCCATGATGGCCAAATAGAAAATTTCACAATCAATCAAGAAGATCCATCCATCCATTCTTCTTAATCTCTCCTCCAAGTGGTTATCACACATACACATATTCAAGATCTAGGAGTGGAAATCATATATCCATGCATTTTGTGAAGGCATTTTTGATTCTACATCTCATTACAAGCATATTACAATCATCTTCATGGATTTGAGTGATTACTACATGCGTTCATGAGGCTTTCATAGAAGGTGAATCAATCATTTACCATTTTACTTTACATGCTGCTTCCCTTTATGTAATTTCAATTCAATTTCGAGGTTAATTCCTAAACAAGGATTTAACCAAGACAAACCCCTTTCCACAACCTTTTCCCCCATTTTTCTATGTGCAGGAACAAGTTATGGAGTTGCGGTGTCAGATCTCAAATATACAGGTGAAAACACATGATCTTAGAAAGTTTTATTAGATTTAGAACTACTGGGAAGAAGTCGACTTCTCGACTTGTCCCTGCACTTTTTGGCTGAAATTTGCAGAGCAGCTAGTTATAGGTCCCAGTTTCCCAGATCTAGAGTTACAATTGTATGCATCTTAAAATGGTCGCCTAGACTTTGGGCCCCCATTCAACAATTTATCAAATCCCTGAATCAATATTTTCAAAAATCAACATTTTATCAATTATATCAATTTCCTTGATCAAATCCTATTTTATCATTTTCGATTATTCCTTGGGCTAACCATTTTATCCTAAAGTCTTTGTTTATTCAAAATGAATGTTTCCTCCCCTTTTAATAAATAAAAAGC
The DNA here is from genome assembly GCA_027943335.1 of Chamaecyparis obtusa. Lineage (NCBI taxonomy): Eukaryota > Viridiplantae > Streptophyta > Pinopsida > Cupressales > Cupressaceae > Chamaecyparis > Chamaecyparis obtusa. Next base: position 1,812,638 of record BSBK01001904.1, read on the forward strand.
CCCCACTTTTCCTTTATCCTAAGTTGCACAAATAAAACATTATTCCTATTTTATAAAAAGGAGAAAAACACTTTTTATCTTATATGGACAAAAAAGTCAACTCTTATTTTCTCATTGGAGGATATTTGTGCACATGGATTGCTCCTCTTTGATACTCCACCGTTGATTAAATCTTTTGCCTCTTAATCTCCATGGTCCATTCTTTCTCATTTCCTATAAAAGAAGAGCTCTCTTCCTCATTTTCATATGCATTTTTTGAATACTAATGTTATGCTGCAGGTTTTCTAGGTCACTTTGGAGCTTTTGAAGATTTGGAGCATTCTTGGCTTTTGCATCTACATTCCATTCTAGTTTCATTTCTTGCATTCTAGTTTCATTATCATGGCATTCATAGTATAGATTTCCTTTATGCTTTAGATTACTTCATCTAGTTTAATAGAAAGGATTGTAACACTTGCATTTTTCCTTTCATAGTTTAGTTTGTACTTTCATTTCCATAGCTTAGCTTGCATCTTTCATTTCTAGCTTGCATATTCATCTTAATCTAGCTTGCATTTGCATTTCATTTGATTCTTGGAGATATTGGCACTCTTGCCCTTGTCTTCACTTGAATCTCTCATTGTGTGGTTGACTAGCAAGGTCATTAAGCCTATTAGCTCTAGCTGAGAGCAATTTTAAATCTTGCAACTCCATACATAGAGAGCTATGGATCGATTTTTGAGACCTCATTCTTGAGTGTTCTTGATTGTAATGATTCATAGAAGTGCACTATTTTGTGTGTACAACAACACGATCCGACGATCCGACGTTCCCTTGGTTGTGCTAATCATGTTATGCTTAAGGGTGGGTTTGTATTCCAATGTATATGAGCCCTAGTATTTGATGAGTGATCTACATCCTAGCATTGCTCACCATTTTCTTCTATACATTTTGGTAAACCCAACTTATTACATTTCTCTTCTCATTTTGGTGTTAGATTTCCTTTCTATACATTTGGATATTAGATTTGATAGTTTTGCATATTCTCCTTGTTTGCATCTAGATTTATAGGTTTATATCTTTGTATCTAGATCTACATTACATTCTTTTCATTTTCATAATCGCATCTACTTGTGTATGCTTTACATTACATTTTTGAATTTGACAAATTAAAAGTGCTTTGTTTAGCTTGCACATTTCTTTTAAATCTTAACATTGCATTACATTTCTCTTTCCTCTTATTCTTTTGTGCAGGAGTGTTATCACTTGGAGTCCTACTTATAGTATTTCAGTTAGAAGAAGCTATGGACTTATGGGTTCCTTTGATCCTGAGTCCTTACTCATTCCTGGGAGAATTTTGATGAGACCAACATGCATATTAGTGACATCAATCATATCATGGAAAATAACTCTTCCTATTTTTCTCATGACGAAGATGAGGCTATAATAGTTCCTCCTATGCAAGTCCAAAAACTTTTCAATGACTTTGAGAAAATTGAACAATGGTTAGGACAAGAAAACCCTAATCTTGAGGTCATTTCCGTTGTTGAAGGTTTAAGGAAGCTTATCCATAATGATGAACATTGTGTTAACATATTGCGTAGTATTTCTCCTCATTGATAGTATTGTTAAGCCTCTTAGGGATTGTGCTCAAGATTTAAGCCTCATTCCACCTACTACTAGTGTTGAGACCTCTATGCCCATCTCTACTTTTATTCCTAGTGTGTCTACTTATGCTCCACCCATCATAACAACTTCAATTCAAAATTCCAATCCTACCCAAGTGAGCATGCCTAATCCTACTGTTCCTTCCATTCCTTCAAGTATACCTGTTGATGATTGTAGCATCGGTCAGATAAATAATACCAATAATATGATCATTATGAGAAATGACATATTATATATATATATATATATATATATATATATATATATATATATATATAATTAGATTATAATCATTCTTATAATAACTATTTAATTAATTGATAAAATAAAATAAATATTAATCAATAGACATGTCCCATGAAGGGACATGTCTCTTAATGTGTTTTCCTCAATATAAATAAGAGATCACTGCTCTTGGAAAATATATACCGAAAGAGGCAATGTTGTTACATTTGCAGCGATCCTGATAACTCAACATGTTATCAGAGCCAGGCTGCAAATACAATCATAGACACCATGGAGAATGCAAGGACAATTCATGTAATTGATCTGAGGATGAGAACTGCGTCACAACAGACAGTAATACTCTAGGGAAGGCAATTCATAAGAAATCTGAGTTAAGACATCAGAGACATTTGTGATTGCGTTTAGCCATTATTTACGCAAAATGCAACCGTGAAATACATGTCCTCAATGCTTCCGCAAATTGCCAGCAGACAGCATTCTTCCAGCATCGAAGATTCGATCTTGTCAATAATATTTATGTTCTCAATAAGTTTAGATCGCAGTTTACATGCTTAAAAGTGGTGATCAATTATTACAACCCACCGTGATTCGCGACTACACTAATCAATAGTCAAATACAAAGGACAGTGCTGTCAAATACAAAGGACAGTGCTGTCAAATACAAAGGACAGTGCCATAAGATATTGAACTATTGGATTGATTAATATTGACTGACTTCCATCAATATTAAGGAAGCGATTGCTAGAAAGAAGGCATTGATTAAGAGTAACAAAACCAATCAGATGGTATTATAGAAAGAAGTTAGCAGCAGATCACCTCGGGAAACGACATGGAAGTCTAAGGAAGACCGCTGAAAGATATATAGACATACATAAAGAGAAGACTTGTATGTTTATCATGACTCAAGATTTATAGAAGTTATAAGCACACTATATGCTATAATGTTCAAGTATACGGAAATGAAGGTTATTGTTCGAAGGGTGTGCATCTATGTTAGTGGGAGCAGTTGAAGAACATTCTTTAATTACATGAGATCAGTATTTTCTTTTGAGTTCAATTTCTAAGTATTGTATTTCTAATCTCTTATTCGTATTTCTATAACATACTATAAGAGCTATTTGCCTTGATCTTTTCTAAGGATGCTCTTGCAGGAAAAGGAGGATTGATATCAGATTGAGAGGGAGTTTGACACTTCATCAGAGGTAACATTGGATGAGGAGCTCTAAAGATTGACATTCAGAGGGAGTTCAAAAGTTCATATGTGTGTGACTATATGATTTCAATGGGCCTACCTCCTGTGTACATCATTAGGAAGTGACGACTTCCAAATGATTATCACTTGTATTTGCAGAAGTTATTGGAAGGTGACGATCTTACAATAACTTAAATCATGATATACATTATTTATAATGTTGAAACAGATCATGATGATTGCAGCAACTAAGTGTTAGATGTCATTAAGTTGACGGTCTATAAGTTGTTTGCATAAATATATCTTGTAAAGCAACAACTAAGTGTTAGATGTCAAATTGACGGTCTATAAGTTGCTTGTATAGATACATCTTGTAGAAGCAACAACTAAGTGTTAGATGTCATTAAGTTGATGGTCTATAAGTTGTTTGCTTCGATATCTTGTAAATCAACAACTAAGTGTTAGATGTCATTGACGGTCTATGAGTTGTTTGTATAGATATATTTAGGTATCTGGTGAAATATCATGTGTTGATATTCTGCAAGCTAGTACCTTATTGAGTATTTGGTGAATGTCATGTGTTGACATTCTGATAGGCCAATACTCAAGAGTTTGTGGATAGAATCGTCGATGGAGGCAATCTACATTTGAGACTATGTTTCTATTGATTACATCATGAGAATGATGCCTCTATTGCTTACATCATATGATTGATGTTGTCAAGTGTCTTAAGTGCTGACATTGGATTTATTTATCCTCCCTAGCTAAGAGGGAGTGTTGATGATTGTAGCATCGGTCAGATAAATAATACCAATAATATGATCATTATGAGAAATGACGTATTATATATATATATATATATATATATATATATATATATATATATATATATATATATATATATATATATATATATATATATAATTAGATTATAATTATTCTTATAATAACTATTTAATTAATTGATAAAATAAAATAAATATTAATCAATAGACATGTCCCATGAAGGGACATGTCTCTTAATGTGTTTTCCTCAATATAAATAAGAGATCACTGCTCTTGGAAAATATATACCGAAAGAGGCAATGTTGTTACATTTGCAGCGATCCTGATAACTCAACAATACCATATGTTTATGTGTATAATAAATACCTTCATAGGATTAGTTTATCAATATCCCAATTCAATTATGGAAAATAAAACAATTTAAGTTATTGAATTGAAAGAAAGATAAGAAACATCCTATGGATCTCTATCTAGAAAAGCTAAAGAAATGCTCTTAGATTAGCATCCATTAGTGACAGTCCTAGATTGAGAAAATAAAGATCTATGATGCATTTATCTATAATCGAGCTCAATTATGCTCAAATCAAACTACAATGCTCCATTATGATCACTACTCAAATGAATTCCAAATACTATCCAATGCCTAGAACAAATTCACTAGAGTAAGAATGCACTAAGATAATAGATGATTTGCTCATTTAATGCGCTCTATTCAAAGGATTCCTAAAATTAGGAAGATGAGTTAGATTGACTCATGGTTAGAGGTAAGTTGAGTTGGTGGTTTCAAATGTTGGGACAAAGAGACAAGAATGAATGGTCAAGATAGAAAAAGCCAATTTGGATGATGGAGATAGCAAAGCCTCTTGAGTGATCCATGTGATCAAAATACTCTCACCTCATTGATTGATTTCATTTTGTCCATATGTGGTTGGTGAAAATAATAAGATTTATTAATTGATTTAATTTGGCCATGTCTCCCTTTGAATGGGTTGAATTAAATTTAGATTTAACTATACAAATAAATTGCTTAATTATTTGATCTTTTGATTTAATGAATCCTCTTGGCTTTAAATTTCAATTAATTCCTAGTTTGATCCTCAATTGCTTGCTTTGATTTTGCTTGACCATTTTTAGGTGTATACAAATGCCCCTCTTTGAATCAATGTGTGAAGTGCGTTGGTTCAAAGATTGTCCGATTTCTTTGATTAGATGATGCGTGATCTAATCTTGATGAATGATTTGATTCACATTGACTTTTGATATGATGCGAAACTCCTGATTTGATTCTTTTGATTTGAATAAAAACCTGGTTAAGATGCCCCATTAATAAATTTTCAAAATTTACGTCCGATGCCCCTAATTTGAAAAAGTCACAAATTCGATTGATTTCAAGTTGTTATGATATCCTACCCCCTCATAAATGAAATCGAAATTGATTTGAGGGATTTCAGTCATTTTGAAGATTTTTTTTTTTTTTTGATTTTTCAATTTTTTTGTGATAATCTCCATTTTGATTTCATTTTTGATAATGATGTAAAAAAATGAATTGATAATGCCCCAGTTTCCAAAAAAATATGGTTTGATAATAATGACCCTTGGTAAAAAAACATGGTTCCGTCTCGGGTGCTTGAACTGTAATATCTTTTGGGTGCTCTTGTGGTGTTCGGTCCTTTGTTTTGGCTGGACAATTGTATTAATGGTACCTCAATAGCTTTATCTTTCATCCCAGTTATGTAAAGGGTTTCAGGGTCCCTTCAAAACCTGTTTTTACCTTAATAAAAATAATAATAATGACCCTTGGTAAAAATTTGATAAAATACCCTCCCTTTTAGTTCAAAGGGGTATATATAAGGGTCAAAAAGTTATTTTCACCCCTCATTCTCATTTTTCACTATTCACTTTTTCACTTTGGAGCTCTAATTTTCTTGTGAATTGGTAGAGATGGTGATCCCAATTTGTGAGCATAGGTTCGAGCGAGGCCACAGATTCCAATGTTCGGGAGACTATGGACCTTCGGTGAGTACCTGGATCCCTTCCCTTTTGTCAATTTCTCAATTTACAACAAATTTTAAATTTTTTTAGGCGTTATTACTTTTAGTTTTTGCTATTTTTCCTGAAATAGCACGTAGGATGCTTTAAATAGCATGTAGATCTTAGTTTTAGCGCATCTGGTAGGTAAAATAATGCGTAGGATAGTGCGAACTAGTGCATGTAAATATTTTCCCTAGGTTTCTTATAGCGTGTCCGATAGGTACAATAGTGCGTACACCCTTGTAGTACAAAATTAAGATTCTTGTAGCACATAGGATGAGTTTTGATAGCGCGTATAAGGCTAATAGCACATATATCTAATTTTAGCATGTATGAAAATTGTTGTAGCACACACAATGCTAAATTGTAGCGCGTAGCTATTTCACCACGTACAATATGATTAAATGACACGTAGGCATGCTTTTATAATTTTTGACCTGATTATGCATGTCGTTTGATTTGTCGATCGATGTGATGAGTATACTGCTGATGTATCTTGATTTTGTGATGAAAAACAAGTGTTGTGATGTTAGTTAGATCATTTTGATGAGTGCTGTATGATGTCAATCCTAATAGATTGATATGATAACTGATGTTTTTTCATTCTCATGATATAGAGTTAGGAAAAAATTGATGTGCTCTAGGTGAGCGATAGGATGATAGGATAGATGATTGATTGACTTGCGATGATCCATTTAGATGATGTAATTGATTTGATCTCACTTGATTCAAAATAGGTTTGATTGCAAAAGCTCTAAGTTCCCTACTTATATCCTTGGCCCTTAGAGATGATCGAGCAATTGTCAGATTAGGATTGGTTGATACAGATTGTACTACTTGCTAGACATGCCTCTGTTCCATGTGAACCATGGTCTACTAATTTCTATGACTAAGAACTGGCATTAAAACCATAACACCTTTCACCTATGGGTGAGATGACTATCACCCCCGATGATATCTACAACTTGCTAAGGATTCCAACATGGGGTGAGCTTGTGTATTATGATTAGGTGTATGATGGAGCAGTGTGCAAAAATGTTTTTGGTGATCTCACGATTGATGATGATAGCATACTTTGGGCACATTTTGTACCATTGACCTCACTTCCTACAGTACTAGGTGTTTTGATTGGTAGTTTCCTCCTTGATCGACAAGGTCACAGTTTTGTAGTCGGATGAGGCTGTGTTCTAGAGGACATGATTTCTCATCCCCGTAGATTTGATTAGGGATCTTGCGTTCTCACATAGTTGTACAATGTGTTACATCATGTGGTATATTGACATCATGCTGTACTTTTTGTTGGTGCAATTTTACTACAGTTATGGATATGGGAGCACATTCCTGTCAATAGGCCTATTGTAGCTCGAGATAGAGATCTTGGGTGGCCTTACGTTTATATCTATGAGGGAGCTATTCTCCAGCCTCATTTGAGAAAGATGGATTATTGGAGGCATATGCTTGATGACATTGATCAAGTCTGATGGTGACTATATCTTGGTTGTGAGGCTTGGACTAAGGACGTTTTAGAGTTACCTTACATGTTCATGCCTTGTTGGATGATTGGTCATAGTCCTTTGGTGATTGAGAGATTTTGTTTTCATAGAGTTCTTCGACAGCTTGACTGTGTAGAGGTTATACCACAGGGTTTGGCCCTATATACACAGATACACGATAAGAGATATTTATGGGGACCACATGTGGAGTATCGTGTTTCTCATGATGAGATCCTGGCTATGCCATAGCTTGCCTAGAAGATGAGAGATCAGATTGTTGATGCTGGTATGACAATGGATTATGCACAATGGTTTACACAAAATCCGTGTCCTCGCTTTACTAATCCAACAGAGCCTATCCCATATATTGATGAGAGATTAGAGGGAGATGATGATGAAGAGAGAGGTGGATGACGATGGTAGATGAGAGGTCCAGTGAGAGGAGGTCAAGGTGTGGGTTGACGAGGTTTAGCTATTGGTCCTTCGAGGGGTGGTGGAAATGGTAGAGATGGAGGAGATGGTGGTGGTTGAGGTGGTGTGAGGATGAGAGGCAGAGGAGTACAAATGAGAGGTGGGAGAGTCCAGATGAGGGGTGGAGGGATAGGTGCAGGGTTCCTCATTGGGCTATCATCGTAGACTAGGTCGACGAGGTCGTAGAGTAGTGAGACAGATATAGGCACCCTAGGCTTGACAGGTTCAGGTTCCCACTACTTCTCAGGCACCAACTACACCATTTGTTTCATAGGGACCAGATGTACTGACATGGAAGGTTAGGTCTCTATAGGCGAGCATGGCCTCCATTGAGAGCAAGTTGGATCAGTTCTCCACCTTGATGCAAGGTTTTATGGCCTCTATGGAACAAAGACTTTCTGTATCCAACACCAATTATGCTCCTCAATCAGATATAAATGAGACTAGGATTATAGGTGCAGATGGAGATAGTGCAGGCGTAGGTGGTGCCAGTTGAGATTTGATTTCTCCATCTTTGTATGATTATGTACTTTATTTGATCATGAATTTTTTGATGTACATTCTTGATTGGACATTGATAGACATTTGATGAACATTTGATTAACTCTTTGATAGACTCTCCTCTATATGATTTGATATTCTCTATATGATGTCATCTTATGTTGGACTCTTTTTTTGATGATTTATATGGATGCAGTTCTATATGGTCTATCTATATGCACATTTTTGTATTTTTATGATGTAAAATGTTATAGATGCATTTATTCTACATGCTTTGGATGGATGTCTTATATATGACATAACTTATATGGGTGCATAATGTATGATGAGATGCACTTAATGATTCTATTTATGATCTTTTAATGCTTAATGAATAATGATAGATCTATATGCACTTACGTGAATTTTATGTGCTTTGATATGATTCTATATGTATCTAATGATTCTAGATGCACCTTTTGATTTTACACTTTATTGATGGATGAATGTGTAATCACCCTAAAATGGGCTAATAGATCCAAATGCCCTATTTTTACTAATTCAAGACCAATTTCCTAATTATGCTAGTTCAATTATCTGATTACTAGTATAATTCATCAAAATCAATGAAATCCATAAGAAAGCATTAAAATCATCATTAATTAAGAATCCTATTAATTATCCTTGGTATGAATTAATTAAATCAATCCCACTTAAATACATAGCTAAGGTAATTAATTAATTTCAATTAATAAAAGGCTTCAAAATACATGTCACCTCTCAAGGGAAAACAAAGACAAATACAACCAATCCGAGGTTAAACACATGGATCAAGAGAGAATGAATATCAACAATTCCTCTCAAATTGAATCTCAACCGTTGAATTCATTAATTTTTCTATAAAAGAGAATTTTTAAATCTCACAAATATATAGTTAATTGCACTCATGCTTACATGTTGTCAATTTAAATTCATAGCTTAATATAATTGTTAATTCATAGCTTAAATAATCTCAATTTGGTAATAAACTCATGAAATTCACTAGTTAATTAGCTTCATTTGATCATGTTTAGCTAATTGCATCTAAATCTCTCATTCTAGTAGTGTAATGTCACTGATTAGGTTTCAATTCTGAAAGAAAATAGTTAATCTTAATCATACTCTTGCTAGTTAGAGAGAAATATGATGCTTTTGTGTAGTTTATTTGCTTCTAATTTGATTTTAGACAATATAATGTCCTATTGAAGTGTTGTGTTGTAGGATAACAGGTACAACAAAAGGCACACACATTTCTGGCACCCACCATGGGGCCTAGCCTAGATTTTCTACCATTTTTGAGCAAGTTTTCATTATCTAACATTCTATTTTGCAGTATAGGGTCACATCTAGTAAATCTTTGATCGCATCTGGGAAGTGTGGCATCTGGTAAATCGTGGATAGCATCTAGGGAATCTTGGCTCGCATATGGTGATTTTTAGATCACATCTGGGAAGTGTAGCAACCACTAAATCTTGGATAGTATGTGGTGAACATGATAGCATATGGCAATTCCTTATTCACATCCAATTTCTTTAATTGCCTTTGGTAAATCTTTGCTCATTTTTGGGAAGGGTTGCATTTAGGAAGGTTCCTTAGTCTCATTTGGTGTTCTAACTTGCATAATTGATTGGTTTCAAATAACTAATGGGTGAATTTTATGCATGTGCTTGATTTTGGAGAATCTTAACATTGTTTGTAGGATGTTTTGACGAAGATCACACATGTCAAAGAATATGGAATGAAAAACCCAATTCAAATTACTCATGAGTGGTCTTGCAGGTTGCCTCCACCAATTCAACCAAATATCATGACTTTTTTTAGTTGATTTCATAGGAATTTAATAGAATTTGAAGTCAATTTTCAACCTAATTAGAGGATTATGCTCTTTTCCCTTTGAGAAAATTCTCAACTCAAACATTGGATTGAAATTTGAGGTCAAATTTGGGGAAATGCATGATGTGTTTGATAGGAGAAAATGACATGGATAGGAGAGTATGCTCTTCTCCCTGGTGGAGAATTAGAAATCTAGAATCCTAAGTCACCAATCCTCTTTGCTTTATTTCTTTAATCTTTAGAAGGCTTGTTAGTTGAGGTAAAAAGCTCCCGGGAATGACCCAAGTGAGGATAGGTAGAAGCCAACCCTTCCACCTCACTATAATCAAGACACTGCCTTGAGATGAAAATCTTAGAAGACTTAGTTGATTTTTTCCTTGGAACCTTGATTTGATCATTCCATGGACATGCTTGGATTTGTGTAGAGCGGAGCTGCTTCAATCTCACTTGCAAGACTACACACATTTGAGTACTCATAGGGCTATAGGCCTCAATCTCACTTGTGAGACTATGGGAGATGATTATGAATGAATGCCCAAATTAATTCCTCTATGTTACAAGCCACTCAGATTACCCCCGAAAGGTTGGTAATGCTTGTGCAAGGTGAATAGTAATTTCTCCAAGAGATTCACCATATCAAGCCCTCATAGACGTTACTACTCGGTTAATATGGCCTTCAACATCCATTGCATATTTTTGGACTATCATATTCTGAGGAGTCTTTGAGTGTGTTCCTAAGCTACTAAACAAACATTTCAGATCTCAGCCAAGTTAATAGGAATCAACTGTGTTTGAGAGTCTAATTTTTTTTTTTGATGTGTTTGAATTCACAACTAAAGATAAAGACCCTTAATTTACTCTCACAAACATTTTTAGACATTCAGACCCACTTGAATCTAACAAACAATCCCTGACATTTGACAAATTTGACCAATTTTGTTCTTAGACCAATCAAATAGAAGGTTGCATCTGGTATTCAGAGTCTCTTTTGGAAAATGAGCTTGCATATGGTTAAAATAGGGTTGCATTTGGTTAATATTGGGTCCCATCTGGGAGAGTGTCACTTTTGGTTAATCCTGGGTTGCATATGAGAGAAGTGTCATATATAGTTAATCTTGGGTCACATACAGTAAAGTGTCATCATATCAATCCTTAGATTATCAAATCTTCATGATCCAGACAAGATTTCATCATTTCCAAGACCAATCAGATTTGAAAAACTTAATTTAAAAAAAAAAATTTCCAATTTTTTTACCCTAACTTGGAGAAGCCGTAACTTTTGACTTAGTGCTCAAAAGTGCAAACCGTTTTCATCGTTGGAAAGATAACTGAGAAATATAATTTTAGTCTCAAAAATAGTGTGCCTTTGACAACCAAAATTTTGAGACTGATGACAATCTCAACTCTAAAAAATGAGAAGATGACCTCTGAAAATCCAAATTACTAAAACTTTAAAAAATACCTAAAAAATATGAAAAATTTGGATTTTAGTTTTTCTTCTATTCCATCCCCTTGGTCTTCTCAATTTGATCACACATTGAAACAAGGTATGAAATATTCTCATCCATTATTTAATTGAGAAAATCAAAACAATCACAACATGGATGATCAATCTATCTATATTCTCATTGAGCAATGTCAAGCTTTGCAATCCGAAATTTGAGAAATGAAGAAAGAAAAGGAGACATCATCAAATGAGTATTCCTTACCATCAATCTATCCTTTTCTCTTTGAGAATGATATCCACATGTCTTCATCTCCTTCAAATATGGAGACACCAATGAATGAAAATCCAATCTTTGATCAAGAGGCTATGCCACAATCTCATGATAATCCTATCTTTGATAAAGAAAATGAAAAAATAGGTATATCATATTCACTTAAGAGTCTTCTCTATCTACAAGAACATCAAGAAGAACTTAATCATCCCTTAGAGAGAATCTTTACTCCTTTGAGAAAATCTTATGAATTAGTGTTGGAAAAACTTCTTGAGAATGATCTCATCACATTGTTTCAAACCACCTCATGTGGAGTATCATTCTTGAGCAACTATTGTGCATATCATAGATATAATGAGCATAAAACTTCAGATTGCTTGGAGTTGAAATAGAAGATCCAAGATCTCATTGATGATGACATAATTGAAATTGAAAATCCTAATAAATCATCTAATGAAGAACAATATACTATTCTCAAGTAAGACCTAAATCATGAACCTGTGTCTAGTATTAGTTCTCATGTAGGCTCCACTTCTTCCGTCATGCATTCATCTTCTAAAGAATCAAAGCTATCTAAAGTCCCTCCATCAAACAAAGAACCTAATGCTTTTCATGCTAACTATGTATACCCTCAAGGGCTACCTCTAAAAGAAATCCAAGCTAATTTGCATGTTGTTACAAGTCTTTTCAATGCTTCAACAATCAAAGATCCCAAGATTTTGTGTGCTTCAATGCCTATTCAAAATGATATTCCACCAGCCCTTCAAGAATCCCTCATGTAGATTGAAAATCCTCCCTCTTCCTTAGAAGTGGCTCCATGTCAAGAGGATAATTCAAAGTGTGAAGAAACAAATATCAGTAATGATCAAGATCAAGGTACCATCCTTCCTCATCCAATGGTTGAACCAAGTTCCATATCCCAAGAAATATATGATGATTCAGTCACCCCCTTTCACTTCTTCCGAGAACTTATCCCTTAACCTCAAGAGATACATAGCCTTCCATCTCCTATATATTATTCACCTCCCAAGAAAGATCAAGATATCCTTTCCACCTTCTTTAATAAGCCTATTGAAAATAAAGAGAAACGTACCTTTTTTACACCATCTAAAGGTCCTTGTCAAGATCAGAGTATCCCATCACTGTCTTTTCATACCCCTTGATATACACCTCAAACTATCATTCCTCCTAAGTTCTTTCATAAGAATAAATCTCATCAAACTTCTGTTTCTCCTATCAAAGTTACTCATGCACCTATTGATATAAAGATGAATCCTAAAGAGAAGAGTCTTGGCCACACAACTCATTCTAAAGATGTTGATATCTCTTTCACACATTATCTCCCTCTATTTTCTCTTAAGCTCCAGCCTTCACTATCCACCAAATCCATCCTTGGTCCCTATATCCCAAAGCGAAAACCTTCATATCTTCCATCTGTATTGGGTCCTTATATCCCTCCATCTGCTATGCCTATCACTCCTAGCTTGTATCCACTTGCCCTATCTGTTCTCAAGATCAACAAAGACATGCATCCTTGAATCCTCCATATCAACCCATCCATATGAACCATCCATATCAGCCCTATACATCCACAATGCCCAAGTCTTTTAGAAGCAATTTGGATCTCAAACAAAGAAATCAGAGATCTAAGAATCCACTTATATATGAAGATCACTATGTCTAGTCTAATCAACATGTGAATACAAAGAAGAAAGAGTTATTCAAAAGACCGCAAAGGTCCAAAAAGAAAAAAATGAAATCAAAGAAAATATGGGTTCCTAAATCCCTCATTGTTGAAGCATCCAAAAGAAAAGTAAAATCAAAAGCTACGTGGATTCCAAAGTCATTCTTAAAATACTTGGAAACAAAAGAAAAATCAGAATTGGCATCCAAACTTCCAAAGGCTTCCACTCCATCTTCCAAAAACCTTCCATCCTCTCCTACATCAAAGCCTCAAGCTATTCCATCCACTCTTCCTCCATCATTTCATCACCCTTAAAGGTGTGTGTCAATGTTGATCTTGCCATCCTATCCACCTATCCCTATGTAAACCTTTCAACACCCTATCCAATATCCAACACCTACCTACTATCCTTCCATCCCCTTTATCCAATCCATCACATAAATCCTTGGCTAACATCTCTCTTATCCTCCATATCATTCCTTACGATCACCCTATCAGTATCTTTGAGCATACCTTTCAGCGGCCTTGGCCCATCATAAAATATCCTTAAAAGGATCATTATCCAAAGAGCAAGAGGCTTGAGTCTCTTCCAAAAATTAAAAAAAATACAAAAGAAAAAAGAAAAAAAATTGAAAAAAAAGAGAAAATGCGCCTTGGTGAAAACTTGGTAAAAAGGTGCCTTGGTAGAAAAATTAAAGAGAAATACATTTTTCCTATGGTGAAAACCACTTCTTGTAGCGCTTTGGACAAGTACCATAATGAAAACTTGGCAAACATGCATCATGCGTAATTCCTTCTTCTGGTAATATACCCTTGGAGACAAGTTCCATCCATGCTATCTTATTCACCATAGCCTCCATCATCCATCTATCCCACGTGCATCCATATTCCCTCTTTTACCTTTGATCTTGACAAGGTTGAGCTATCCATGATCATCATGCTTCTTGACATTTGTTGGCCTTTCCATCAATGTATTCACTCATGACATTCATGCTACCCTATCACGATCTTTCTTATCCCAAGCCAATCCTTATTATACTGAGCATCATTTCCATAATTCCACACTATTCCCTCATAGCCTTCATTCACCCCTTATCCTAATTGTGCTATCCTATCCATATCCTATCCAATTGACCCCATGGTCTTGATCAAAATGAAGAACATGAAATGCAAAACAATTTCACAAAAAAATTCTTGACATGTCCACTCTTTTGGACCTCGCACTTTCATGACATCAGGTCATTATCCTATATGCTATCTGGCATTGCATCATTGGCTTTCATTTCTCATCCAAAAAGTTCTTCACATTTCTATATCCTTTTTCCCTAGCTTGGGTAATCTTGAGGAGACTGTCCTTCAGGGTTACATTCATGTGCTTCACCCGTCATGACCTATTTTCTTTTACTCCATCATCTTGCTCATCCATTTGCAAATGTGCTACACCTTGCTAGACATCGGGGACAGTTCAATATGGTCTTGCTAGAGAAATGGTAAAATCTCTAAAAATCTAAAAAGTGGAAAATGTTCCTAAAATAATCCAAAAATATCTTAAAATTTTTAAAAATCCAAAAAAACTAAATATCTGTAAAATCCAAAAAATCTTAAAATCTTTAAAAATCCAAACAAATAAGAAAATTAAAAATCCAAAAATTGTTTATCAATTGCTTAGCATTTTCATCTACATATATCCTCATGGCTTGTACATATCTTGTATATTCTTTGCATCTTTGTATATATCTCAATCAATTTGGTGTCCTATCATCCTAGCCTGGAATCAGTCCACATCCCGTCCTTAGGACAATTGTATCTAGCTGGGGGCAAGTTTCCAATTATCCCATGGAGTCAGTTCCTAGTCAACACCAACCATTTTATTGAGTGGAGTCAACCTCATTACCTCATAACTATCAGGTGTTCTACCACTTCATTATCACAAAGACAATATTTCTTCACATCACTAAACACACAAAGGTATTTCTCAATACCACTCAATACACAACAATGTTTCTAAAAATCCACACACTCAAACATTAGTGTTTCTCAACATTGATCAAGGAAACAAAAATCCTAAATGCAAAGACAAAATCATAATTTACCCAATGAACAATGGTGTTTCTCAACACTCTGCACACTCAAGAAATAGTGTTTCTCAACACTCATCGAACAAAAATGATCATAAAGAAAAAGGAAAAACAAACACAATCAATCAAATGTATTTCTCAAGACCACCTATCACAGACAAACTTATCATAACTTGTGCTAATCATGTCTCCCGAATGTTTATGTCTGAATGTTGACCTCTAATTCAGCCATGGACACAACATAATCATTGCTTAATGAACGAATTACGACAATGAATATGAATTATTCACTTCGCAATATCGATTGAATCGACCTGTCGCCTCCTATTTAGGTGGGGTGTTTGAATTACTCTCAGATTCGAGAGCCCAACAACCATAGACCAATAACTAAAATGGAGGATTTTCAAAGCTAAGCATGAATGCAATTACATTTAAGCTAGAAATGAGAATGTAAATTAAGCTATGAACTTGAAAGAAATATGAGAATGCAGATTTTAATCTAAAGCTTGAAAAGTGCAATGAGAATTTAAACTAAGAACTTAATAAGTAAACTATATTAAAGATGAGAATGCAATTATATTAGAAATAAAAATTATTCTAAATATGCAATGAAAAGCTTGAAAGCATGAGAAAATTGAGACAACAATTCGCTATAGTTTTGGTACTCTAAAATTGCCTCTCTAAATGAGGAAAAAGAGGTTCATAATATAGAAGAGCCCGGGTGAAGGATGAAGAGTTTCTTGGAAAGAAATGGCTGACTCTTCATCTCCATGGAGGAAGGTGAGACAAATTGAAGGATTTCTTAATAAAATAAATGAAATATTGCCACATATGGGTGACTCTTCGAATAATTTTGATTAATTAAATTCAAGTGGGATATTTCATTTAGAGAATTAAAGAATTATTAATTCCTTTGATGTGTATTAGCTAAAGGGGGTGGAATTAATTTAATTAAAAGCACTAGGACTTTAGAATTAAATTAATTAATCATAGGATTATTTAGCAAATAAATGTCGAATATCTAAGAATTAAATATAGTGTATGATTAATTCAAATTTAGGGTTTTTTGCATTTGACACCAAGTCAAATAAAGTCAATTAGGAGATAGAATTGCCTAGTACAATAGGACTTTAATGATGTAGAAATTCAAAGAAAATGCACCAAAATTGATTAGAATTGTAAGGTGCCAATTTTGGGGTATTACATTTTGCCCCTCTTTGAATTGATGTGTGAGCAACACGTTGATTCAAAGAATAGTCTGATGTGACAGATGATGAGGTTTTCAAGATTATCGCTAGAACATAGCTTAACCCTCAGAAGTCAAGGTTAGATCACCAAGACATCGATCGGATCGAGTTGCAGAACCATCTCTAGAACGAAGCTTGATTCTCCGAAGCCTAAGTTAGATTGTGAAGACCTCGGTCGGATTACCGCTTGAGAGAAGATTGGAATTAGGGTTAGATTGCCCCAATACCTGTTGATTAGATTATGGATGATGTAGATTTAAGACTATCTCTAGAACGAAGCTTAGTCCTCCGAGACCCGGGTTAGATTGCCCAGATAACGGTCAAAAAGAGTTTTCGAGAGCCATCTCCATAACGAAGCTTGACTTTTAGGGATTAGGGTTAGATTTCCCTAATACCTAATGAGATTTCGAGAACCATCTCCATAACAAAGCTTGATCCTCGAGGATCCAAGTTAGATTGCTCAAATACCTAAAAGATAGATGAAAAGATGACAAGATGCGAGGCCCAAAGATACCCCTAGTGAAGAGATGCCCCAGCGATGAGGACTTTTGATTTAGATCAGACTGATTCGAGAATTGATTTGACAAGATTTAATGATGCAATCATCTTGCCCCCTCAGGAGCGAAATCAAAAGATGACATGTCATAAAGATGATTGATAGCAAAATGTTGCAGATACAGATAAAATCAAAGATCCAGAGGAACTCAGAACATATTAAGGAAACATCGAGAGAATGCAGAAGCAATTCAGAGTGATTTGGAGGTCCTATTGACCAAGTTTGACCAAGGTTGACCAAAATTGACTAGAGTTGACTTTTGATGAAAACATTGAAGATCTTGAGAAAATGATGATGAGATAAGATTCTGGCAAGAAAACAACACCGGAAGGTCGAGTGCACAAGCGTCCGATCCTGATGGTCCCATAAATTTAAAATGCAATTTCAAGCTATCTAGGAGTGTCAGATTTTAATTTCAATCCCAAAAATAGATTCAAAATTGTCGATTTAGCCTAGGGTGAAGTTTTTGCAGGAAACATAGCACTTTTAAAAATTAGGTCAAAAGCTATATAAGGCCCAGAGGGGTCATTTTCAATTCATTATTCACTTTTATCTTTAGCGAATTTGAGAGCTCTGAGAGAGATGGAGAACATGCCAGTACATTTGCATCGATTTGAGTGCTCCCGATGACACAACCGGCCACCGAAGTATGACACACCTATGAGTAGTCAAACAACCATCTCGCATTTCAAGTTTTAATGCTTTTTAGGTGACTTAGGTTAGATTTTAATGCTTTTTAGGGCTTAGTGTTGGAGATTTGCCAGCAGGCCAGTACAAACTGTATGTTTGTCATTGATGACAACATATGGAAAGTAGCATGCGTGGAAGTCTTATGCAGTAAGCTTTTAGTTTATGTAGCATGGACATGATATCAACATGATATCATGGGTGCAGAGGTTAACTGTTAGTACAAACAATTATATAGCAGCTTGTGTCAGCAGTGTTCCTGACAAAGTAACAAGAAGTGTTCTGTGTATGGTTGCATGTACAATTATCATAGAGCCTTGCACGCTTGGATATATGTTGAAGACATGTTAGTGATGTTTTAGTCATGGACACATAGTCTGATATGCAATAGAAGTGAAGTTATGCAGTCACTATTCACCAGTAGCAGTTTCCTATGTTTATTCAAAAGAGCCAACAAAGATTTTATTGGTTCTATAGTTGCGCCTATCTATTGGGTATGCGCCCTTGGAGTTAAGCTTATAGAAGAGTTATTGATGTTCAATTAAGAGCGCATGAAGTAATTCAGCTTGAGGAGAAAGATACAGTTATTTTGGTAGAGCCGACAGTGTGTAGTGTGCGTCTACAATTATCTTATTGGACAGGTCCTAGAATGTGTTGCGTGCATAGTAGAGCCCACAAAATGTTTATCAAAGGTTGTTATGGTTTCTCTAATATGGTTTCAAGGTGGTTCTAACAGGCCGACTTGGTTATATCATTTAGAGGAAAGATATTTATAGGCAATCATTTGTGATTGTTGTAGTGTGGTTCATGGTTGATTAAGAAGAGTAGAGCAGAGTCTGCAAAGTGTTGAGCCATCAGAAGAAGGTCTATGTGACCAAGTAAAGTATTTGTGCTATACATTGGAACTGATCCAGACAACAGGTCAAAGCGTAGTTCACCAAGATCCAGATATAGTGTGTATCTGTTAATCAGAAGGTTGTAGCCTTCGCCCCTTTGAACAGTGAGCTCTTGGACAATGCATCCTCTCCCCTAACAGGGACAATTGTAAAAGACTCCTAACAGGGTCCAAACCTTGACCAGGTCTACTGTACTAAATATATTGTAAAGCAACTCCTAACAGAGTTAAGGATCTTCTAACAAGGATCATAATACACTAGTGCAAAATATTAGTGGGTGTCAATTCCCACCAGGGTTTTTACCTATTTGGGTTTCCCCATAACCAAAATATTGTGTCGAGTTCAAGTGTTCTTTCATTGTGTTTATGCTTTATGTTTAAGTATACTTAATTGGATAAAAAATTGAAACTTGTAGATAACTGATTCACCCCCCCAGACAATTGGTATCAGAGCCAAGTGCCTCAGAGAAAAATTTTAATAGCTTGAGGTTGATCAAATGGAATACTTTAGGAAAGAAAGTCCTAAGTTTGATGGAGAGAATTATCTTGATTGGAAGAACAAGATGGTGACTCATTTGTAGTGCATTGCTTTTGAAGTTTTTGATGTAACTATCAAAGCACCCAAGATTCCTACCTTAGAAGACCTTGCAAAGGATGATGCTACAGATAGGAAAAAGGAATTGTTTCATCAGAATGCTATAGGTAAAGAAGCTCTTATCAACGCCCTATTTGATGGTGAGTTTTCAGAAATAAAAAAGGTAGATACAACCCACAAAATATGGAAGCACCTAGAAGACATATTTGAAGGAGACAAACAAGCAAAGGATGCACCCAGAAAGACATGAAAGAAAAGATACAATGCATTAGAGATGTTGCCTGAAGAAAATATCATAGCTTACAATCAAAGGATCAATGAAGCAATTGCTGGAATCAGAAACAACGGTGGAGAGATCTTTGAGGAGGACATTATGGACAAGTTGATGACTACTGTCACTCCTGAATATGAAAGCAAGATCAACATCCTTGATGAGACCATGTAGCTTACATCAAATTTCAAGAGAGAGACCTTGATCAACAAAATCTTAGCTTTTGAAATTTCAAGATTGAAGACAAAACCAAAGAGTGAGACAACCTTCAAAGCAACAGTTCATGGTAAGAAATCTGCAAACACTTCTGGTAATTTTGATGATGATGATGAAGAGAAAACATTAGATCATTTCATTGCTATGATTTCCAAAAGAGAAAAGAAAGGAAAAGGAAAATATGAAGGTCAATTACCATTTAAGTGCTTTTCATGTAACAAGATTGATCACTTTGCATCTAAGTGTCCTACTAGAGCTAGAAAATTCAAAAAGGATTACAAGCCTAAGTACTCTAAGGAATGCTACTATACTGGAGATGGAGTTTCAGATGATGAATCAGGTGAAGAAGAAATTGGATTCATTGCTATTATAGAATAAATGAATAATAAGACAAATCATAAAGATGAGAAAGAGGAACAAGAGCTAGCATTGATTTCCCAAGCTGATATAATGACAAACTGGATTATAGACAGTGGTTGTTCACATCACATGACAGGTGATAAAGGCAAGTTTGTTCATCTAGACAAATACAATGGTGGTATGGTTAGATTCGGAGATGACACTCCTAAACCCATAGTTGGTAGAGGAGCCATCACCTTGGATGGAAAGAATAGTACTGATGATGTTCTCTATGTAGATGGTTTGAAACATAACCTTCTTAGTGTTGGACAGTTACTTGGAAAAGGATATCAGTTGGAGTTTAAAGATAACAAATGCATTATTAACAAGGATGGTGTTATGATTGCATTAGGCTAAAAGACAAGAGGTAATGTTTTCCAACTCAATTCAGAAGCAAGTTGTTTTGTTGCTAAAGTTGATGACAGTTGGTTATGACATAAAAGACTATGCCATATCAATTTTGATAACATGGTAAAGATAAGAAATGTAAAGACAGTAAGAGATCTACCTAGCATAGCAAAGCCAGTTGATACTATATGCAAGGAATGTGTGATGGGGAAGCATGTGAGAAATTCATTCAGGAGCGAGAAAAATTCAGCAGAGAAAAAGTTGGATTTGATTCATATAGACCTATGTGGTCCAACTCAAACAAGATCATACTATGGTGAAAGGTATTTCATTTTGTTTGTTGATGATTATATTAGGATGATGTGGGTTGTGTTCTTGAAAGATAAGTCAGAAGCATTTGAGAAATTCAAAATATTCAAAGCTAAGGTTGAGAATGAATCTGGACTAAAGATAAAATGTTTGAGATCAGATAGAGGAGGAGAATTTACCTTTGATAGATTCTATGAGTACTGCGAAGAACATGACATAAAGAGACAGTTAAGTGCACCTAGAACCCCTCAGTAGAATGGAATTGCAGAAAGAAGGAATAGGATGATCCTTGATACAGTGTGCACCATCATGATAGAAGGAAAATTTGCACACACCTATTGGAGAGATGCGGTCAATACAATAGTCTACACCATAAATAGAATTCAATTAAGGCCTGGTGCTGACAAAACACCATATGAGCTATGGTTTGGTAATGTTCCCACAGTAAAATACTTCAAAATCTTTGGAAGCAAGTGCTACATCAAGAGGGATGAAGCAGTAGGCAAGTTTGATGCATGAAGTGATGAAGGTGTTTTTCTTGGTTACTCTACTAAAAGTAAAGCTTATAGATGTTATAATTTAAGATTGAAAATGATCATTGAAAGTGCTCATGTTAAGATTGATGAAAAGTTTATGGTTCAAGAAAGATATCATGATTACTCACCCATGATTGAAGAACAACCCAGACCCTCCACTAGTGAGATAGTTATTGAGGAAATTTTTGATAGTATTGATGTGTTATTCAATGACCCTGAGACAAGTGAAGAAGGTACTCCTAAGGTTAACGAGTCAACATCACCTAAAGTTCCAAAGTTTACATCTAGAAACCATTCCAAGAAAGACATCATTGTAGATCAGAGTGGTAAAGTCTTAACAAGATCACAAGCAAAGAACTTAGCTAGCAGTGAAGCGGTATGTTTAATATCTCAGATTGAACCTTTAAGTGTTGAAGATGCTTGTAATGATTCTTATTGGCATGATGCTATGAAAGAAGAACTTGATCAGATTATTAAGAATGACACTTGGGAACTGGTCCCAAGACCTAGTGATAAGAATGTGATAGGAACAAAATGGATATTTAGAAACAAGATGAATGAAGATGGTACAGTAGTAAGAAATAAAGCAAGGTTAGTATGTAAGGGATATGCGCAAAGAGAAGGCATTGACTATTTAGACACATTTGCACCTGTGAGAAGATTAGAAGATATTAAGTTATTTCTAGCTTATGCTATAGTCAAAAACTTCAAAGTATATCAGATGGATGTCAAGTCAGGATTCCTAAATGGTGATTTGAAAGAAGAAGTATACATTGAGCAGCCAGAAGGATTCACCTTATCAGAAAGACCTGATATGGTATGCAGATTGAAGAAGGCCCTCTATGGACTTAAGAAAGCCCCTAGAGCATGGTATTTGAGACTAGATGAATATCTAACAAAGATTGGATTCAAGAAAGGAGAAATAGATTGTAATCTATTCATTAGAGAGACATCTGAAGGTCTACTACTTGTAGCTATATTTGTTGATGATATTATCTTTGGAGGTACTGACAAACTAAGTGCATAATTTTCCAAAGAAATGTAGAATGAGTTTGAGATGAGTATGATTGGTCCTATCAAATACTTTTTTGGGACTAAATGTGCAACAGATAGAAAAATGAATTTTTATTAATCAGTCCAAGTATGTGAAAGAGATACTGAAGAAATTTAAAATGGATGATTGCAAGCTAGTAGGAACCCCTATGATCATTGGATGCAAGCTTACAAAAGAAGATGACTCACCAGCAGTAGATATAAGATTGTATAAGTCTATGATTGGTAAACTCATATATCTTACTCAGACTAGACCTGATATTTCCAATGCAGTTGGCATAGTTGGAAGATTTGCAGTAGAACCTAAGCAAAGTCACCTCATGGAAATAAAGAGAATATTCAGATACTTGCAGGGCACTATAGATTATGGTCTATGGTATCATAATTCAGAAAATGTTGAGCTTCATGTGTACACTGATGCAAATTGGGAAGGATGTGTTGATGACAAAAAAATTACATCAGGTGGAGTAGTGTTTCTTGGTGATAGACTTGTCACTTGGACAAGCAAGAAACAAAATTGTATTTTTCAGTCAACAACAGAAGCGGAGTATGTTGCAGCAGCCTTGAATTGTTCTACAATTATTTGGATCAAGCAAATGATAAAGTATTTTGGAATTCAGATTGATTATCCCATTGTTATTCACTATGATAACACTAGCACTATCAATATGTTGAAGAACCCTGTGATGCATGCAAAGACAAATCACATTGAGATCAAGTATCACTTCATAAGAGAGAAAGTGGCAGAGAAAGAAGTCAAGATGGACTATGTGAGTACTAAAGATTAGTTGGCAGATATATTCACAAAGCCCTTGCCTAAGGATACTTTTGAGTATCTCAGGGAGAAGTTGGGAGTAATTCCCTTCCCTGATTCTGCTTAGAAGAAAGAAAGGCATCAGTCCTTAGGGACTGATGGAAGGTTGACTACTCTACCTCAGGAGTAGTATCGGTGCTTGAAATAAATGGTGCCCTTTTCCATTGATGTCAAAGGGGGAGTAATATACAGAGTCATGAAAAAAAAAAGTAAAAAGGAGTAATATACTAAGAGGGAGCAGTATTTAGTTATGACAACAGTACAGTTGAGGAAATGGAGAATGTTGGAAAATATTGCAGTAGATGGAGGATTCATCTTTGGGAGAGTTTTTGATGAGGAAATGGAGAATGTTATAAAAGAAATGTTCATTTGGGTTGGTGGTGGTTTTTCATTCCACATGTTGCCATCAATGCCAAAGGGGGAGATTGTTGGAGATTTGCCAGTAGGTTAGTACAGAATGTATGTTTGTAATTGATGACAACATATGGAAAGTAGCATGCATGGAAGTCTTATGCAATAAGCTTTTAGTATATGTAGCATGGACATGTATCAGCATGATATCATGGGCACAAAGGTTAATTGTTAGTACAGATAGTTATATAGCAGCTTGTGTCAGCAGTGTTCCTGACAGAGTAACAGATAGTGTTCTGTGTATGGTTGTCCATACAATTATCATAGAGCCTCGCGTGCTTGGATATATGTTGAAGACATGTTAGTGATGTTTTAGTCATGGACGCATAGTCTGATATGCAGTAGAAGTGAAGTTATGCAGTCACTATTCGCCAGTAGTAGTTTCCTGTGTTTATTCGGAAGAGCCAACAGAGATTTTATTGGTTCTGTAGTTGCGCCTATCTATTGGGTATGCACCCTTGGAGTTAATCTTATAGAAGAGTTATTGATGTTCAGTTAAGAGCGCATGAAGTAATTTAGTTTGAGGAGAAAGATACAGTTATTTTGGTAGAGCCAACAGTGTGTAGCGTGCATCTACAATTATCTTATTGGATAGGTTTCGGAATGTGTTGCGTGCATAGTAGAGATGACATAATGTTTATCAAAGGTTGTTATGGTTCTCTAATATGGTTTCAAGGTGGTTCTAATAGGCTAACTTGATTATATCATTTAGAGGAAAGATATTTATAGGAAGTCATTTGTGATTGCTGTAGTGTGGTTCATGGTTGATTAAGAAGAGTAGAGCAGAGTGTGCAAAGTGTTGAGCCATCAGAAGAAGGTCTATGTGACCAAGTAAAGTATTTGTGCTATATATTGGAACTGATCTAGACAACAGGTCAAAGCACAGTTCACCAAGATCCAGATATAGTGTGTATCTCTTAATCAAAAGGTTGTAGCCTTCGCCCCTTTGAGCAATGAGCTCTCAGACAGTGCGTCCTCTCCTCTAATAGGGACAATTGTAAAAGACTCCTAGCAGGGTCAGACCCTTGACTAGGTCTACTATACTAAATATATTGTAAAGCAACTCCTAACAGGGTTAAGGATCTTCTAACAAGGATCATAATACACTAGTGCAGAATATTAGTGGGTGTTAATTCCCACCGGGGTTTTTACCTATTTGGGTTTCCCCGTAACTAAAATATTGTGTCAAGTTCAAGTGTTATTTCATTGTGTTTATGCTTTATGTTTAAGTATAATTAATTGGATAAAGAATTGAAACTTATAGATAATTGATTCACCCCCCCTTCTCAGTTATCTCTTGGGACTTTTCCTAACACTTAGTTCATCCAATGTCGCGCGAGGAAATAGTTTCCTCGTGAGGGTTAGGGTTTCATCACACAGGGTTCCTCCATGAGCTCGCGCGAGGTGCTTGATGATGTTGCATGAGATTTCATCCTCAGTGATGAACTCTCACGTGAATAGGGATACCATCTCGCGCGGGGGAACAATTTCCTCGTGCCGAAATTTGCTGCAACATTTTAGAGTCTGTGTCCAATTTTTCATAAAATCAGCCAATTAGAGTGTCCAAGAGTCATGTTCAGGATAGGTACATAGTTCCAGTTGCTATTTTACTTTGAAAATTATCATGGTTGAGATACTGATCATCATGGTTGCTTGCATTGCAGGTTGATTTCCTAGATGCCACATTCCGGTCTCACCACCCGGTCATAGGTGAGCTAGTGCAGAGATTGAGCAATGCCGAGGGTGCCCACATTGATGAATTGGGCCTGACTTATCTACGTGATATACCTGACATTCAGGTAAATCATCAGTTACTAGGTGCATTGGTCGAGCATTTGCACTCGGAGATGAACACCTTCCACTTGCTAGTAGGGGAGATGATAGTCACCCCTGAGGACATCTACAGGATTGTGAGGATACCATTCCACAACGCCCATGTAGAGTATGACATTCAGTCAAGAGTGGGCACATTGGCATGAGGGCCATCTTTCAAGATGATTTAGTGATGGGTCAGGCCATCTCGGGATGAGCTGATTGGCCGATATGGAGTAGGACATAGGTTGGCAGTGGTCCTAGCAGTATTCTTGAGCTGTTACCTGATGTCAGATAGAGGGCAGCATGATTTAGAGTGCGGATGGGGATGTACATTGCAGCAGATGCTGGAGCGGCCACCAGTAAGATTTGGATGGGGCGAGTGCATGCTCGCATAGATGTACCATGAGATGCATGAGATCATGTATCAGAGTGCATGGACCATGGCTGCAGGAGTTTTCATTCTTCAGATATGGGCCTGGGAGCATCTCCCCATATGTAGGCCAGTATTTCATGATACTAAGCAGCCCTTAGAGCTGTATGTATATAGATATGCAGGTCTGATGACTCAGCCAGCATTGGGTAAGACAAAGCAATGGCGAGGGCAGCTGGACGACATGGTTGTAGTGATTTGGCAGCCATGGGAAGCTACAGAGATATGGGATGACGCTTGACATGAGCTCCCGCACATGGTCTTTTCATGTCCTCTGATCGGGCGTACCATTTCTATCATTGAGTGCTTCCCACTCACACAAGTCTTATGGCAGTTTGGGAGACCACATGATGTCTCCCAGGAGTATTGTTCCTATGCCCGATTTTTCGATGAGATGAAGAAGGGTTGGCAACCTAGGTTAGACCAGGGTAGATGTATGATCGAGGCACAGATACCACCAGCTCGGTGGGATTATATGGCAGATGTGACCAATGCAGGGATGACACCTGCATACATAAATTACATTTTGGCACATCTGTATCCTAGATTCATAAATCCTATTGGCATGGGCCAGTGGGTACAATAGGTAGTTTAGCAATAGCCTGTGCAACAACAACATGTACCAGCACAACAATAGATACCACAACAGTAGCTTGCATAGCAGCAGGGTGTTTAGCAGCAATAGTAGAGGGTATTGATATCAAGGACAGGGCAGACTCCCAATCCTCTGAGACAGATGGGGTTAGATGCAGGCGCTGGTGGAAATGGGACCCAGGATAGGTCCACTGAGCAGAGGACCGGGGACACATCTCAACAGCCGCCTCCTGATAAGGGGGCACATGGTGATGACACTGACATGCAAGATCAGGCAGCACAAGATCCACTTGTGGGAGGGCAGGTTACATAGTTATAGGAGGCTCTCTGGAAGAGCTGAGAGAGGATCATATAGGTATAGCAGGAGTGAGATAACTTCCACGCACAGGTCATTGTACAGGAGACCCCGGTGGCAGAGCGAGATCAAGAGATTAGAGGGCTACAAGAGGCGCTGGCTAGGGCTCAGCTGGAGGCGAGATATGAGGCTGCACAGTCAACATATTATTATGCAGCTTATGTGGGTGTAGTGTCAGATTTAGCGGAGCAAGTTTTGCCATTTTTAGAGTATGCTGGGGCACAGGTAGTTCCACAGGAACCACCTCCACAAGCACCACCGCAAGGACCACCTCCACAGGGACCACCACCTCTGTTTTGCACAAAAAATTCATCCTTGGCTAAATCGACCATTCTGAATCCATTGTCAGGATCGAAATCAAAATCTGACACTCTTAGATAGCTCGAAATCGTGTTTTAAATTTTTGGGACCATCAGGATCAGACGCCTGTGCAGTCGACCTTCTGGTGTTATTTTCTTGCCAGAATCTTATCTCATCATCATTTTCTCAAGATCTTCAATGTTTTCATCAAAAGTCAACTATAGTCAATTTTGGTCAACCTTGGTCAAACTTGGTCAAAAGGACCTCCAAATCGCTCTGAATTGCTTCTACATTCTCTCGATGTTTCCTTAATCTATTGTGAGTTCCTCTAGATCTTTGATTTTATCTATATCTATAACATTTTGCTATCAATCATCTTTATGATGTGTCATCTTTCGATTTCGCTCCCAAGGGGGTAGGATGATTGCATCATTGAATCTTGTCGAATAAATTCTTGAATTAGTCTGATCTTAATCAAAAGTCCTCATCGCTTGGGGCATCTCTTCACGAGGGGCATCTTTGGGCCTTGCATCTTGTCATCTATCTTTTAGCTATCTGAGCAATCTAACTCGGATCCTCGAGGATCAAACTTCATTCTGGAGATGGTTCTCGAAATCTCATTAGGTATTGGGGCAATCTAACCCTAATCCCTAAAAGTCAAGCTTCGTTCTGGAGATGGCTCTCGAAAACTCTTTTTGACCGTTATCTGGGAAATCTAACCCGGGTCTTAGAGGACTAAGCTTCATTCTGGAGATAGTCCTAAATTTGCATCAACTATCATCTAATCAATGAGTATTGGGGAAATCTAACCCCGATTCCAGTCTTCTCTCAAGCGGTAATCCGACCGAGGTCTTCGCAATCTAACTTAGGCTTCAGAGAATCAAGCTTCATTCTAGAGATGGTTCTGCAACTTGATTTGATCGGTGTCTTGTTAATCTAACCTCGACTTCCGAGGGTTAAGCTCTATTTTGGAGATAATCCTGAAAATCTCATGATTTGTCACATCAGACTATTCTTTGAATCAACGCGCTGCTCACACATCAATTCAAAGAGAGGCAAAATATAATACCCCAAAATTGGCACCTTACAATTCTAATAAATTTTGGTGCATTTTCTTTGAATTTCTACATCATTAAAGTCCTATTGTACTAGGCAATTTTGTCTCCTAATTGACTTTATTTGACTTGGTGTCAAATGCAAAAAACCCTAAATTTGCATTAATCATACACTATATTTAATTCCTAAATATTTGACATTTGTTGGCTAAATAATCCCTATGATTAATTAATTTAATTCTAAAGTCCTAGTGCTTTTAATTAAATTAATTCCACCCCCTTTAGCGAATACACATCAAAGAAATTAATAATTCTTTAATTCTCTAAATGAAATATCTCACTTGAATTTAATTATTCAAAATTATTCGAAGAGTCACCCATATGTGACAATATTTCATTTATTTTATTAAGAAATCCTTCAATTTGTCTCACCTTCCTCCATGGAGATGAAGAGTCAGCCGTTTCTTTCCTAGAAACTCTTCATCCTTCACCCAGGCTCTTCTATATTATGAACCTCTTTTTCCTCATTTAGGGAGGCAATTTTAGAGTACCAAAACTATAATGAATTGTTGTCTCAATTTTCTCATGCTTTCAAGCTTTTCATTGCATATTTAGAATAATTTCCATTTCTAGTATAATTGCATTCTCATCTTTAATATAGTTTACTTATTAAGTTCTTAGTTTAAATTCTCATTGCACTTTTCAAGCTTTAGATTAAAATCTGCATTCTC
Source organism: Chamaecyparis obtusa (assembly GCA_027943335.1). Lineage (NCBI taxonomy): Eukaryota > Viridiplantae > Streptophyta > Pinopsida > Cupressales > Cupressaceae > Chamaecyparis > Chamaecyparis obtusa. Next base: position 1,841,953 of record BSBK01001904.1, read on the forward strand.
ATATTTCTTTCAAGTTCATAGCTTAATTTACATTCTCATTTCTAGCTTAAATTCAATTGAATTCATGCTTACCTTTGAAAATCCTCCATTTTAGTGATTGGTCTATGGTTGTTGGGCTCTCAAATATGAGAGTAATTCAAACACCCCACCTAAATAGGAGGCGATAGGTCATTTCAATCGATATTGCGAAGTGAATAATTCATATTCATTGTCGTAGTTCGTTCATTGAGCAATGACTATGTCGTGTCTATGGCTGAATTAGAGGTCAACATTCAGACATAAACACTTTAAAGTGGAAAAATTAAGACTTTCACATGTCAGTATAAAAACATCATTAAAGAGTATAAATCAGATGCATGAATGGAGGCTTGTGGAACAACAATGAATAGTATTTCAAAGCCATGGATTCAAGAAAAAAATGTAACAACATAAAGAGACATTGGCAGGAAAATGAAAGGAAATAGTTATAAGATGTCAAAAGAAGATAGTGTTCAATGAACATAAAGATGATCAACTATTATTAGCATCATTATTATAAAGAACATAGATAGAGGTACATTTTTTGTTCTTCAAAAGACATATCTCTATTTTGACCACTGGATCTTTTCACTATCTTAGAGTGACTGTTAAGAGATCCACTCACTACTAATGATTGTATACATAAGTTTCTTCACCACTTTGGAGCCCATTACATGTCTTTATAATGCCATTCATTGTCATTGAGTAGAGATATATACATAATGGAAAAAGATAGGCATCACCATGGGAAAAAGTACAAGGATAACTATCATAGAATAGAGATGGGGAAATCTCTCAACAAGGATAAATGGTAACATTTAACTCTTTAGGAGTACATACCTTGGAATAATGTGAGATGGAAAGGGTAATTACAAGCTTGATATAGTGATTGAGCTCGAAGATGATGACATCTTTGTTTAATCAACATTCATCTCAGTTTTAGTAATGAGCTACAAATATCTGTTATGATACATAAATTTGCATCATAGATGTTATACAGAAGAAAACATTTTGTAGTTTGCAAGCCAAGGTTGCAAGAAATGCTATAGCTTCTAAAGAGACTAATTTTCCATCAAAGCTCAAGGTAATGAATGTAATAGGTGTAGAAAACCTCATAACCATCTGCCATTAGATCAAATTAAGTTTTTCTTGCACAAAAGAGAAAAAATAATCAGAGATTTATTTATTTATTTTAATGTAAATGGCAGATTCATTATTCATCATTTTGCATTTTAAATAGCAAGAGTTTCAATTTTCCCAAATACCTATGGTGGAACAAATGAGACATTGAAAAACAAATACATAGAGAAAGACACAAGTTTTCCCCTATTTTTATAGGAACAAAGCATAGGGGTTGTGGATTGAAGGGTAGAGAGAAACTCACTAATATTTCATTTCCTTTTATTCTTTAGGATGTATACAGAGATAAAGAACCCTCATTTTGATGCACACAGAAAAATGACCAAATACAAAGCTACCAAAAGCTTAGTAGGGAACCCTCAAATTTTTATAGCAACAATAATTATATGAAAATATACAGGAAGATCAAAATCATCCATCATTTTCATGTAAATAGAGCCCAAGAATATTAACTAGAAGCCATGGCAAGCATAAAAGTCAGCACTCAAACCCTCAAAGAAAGAAACATAGAAAGCATGGTGCTCGATAACTCCAGAAATGCAAAGCCATTACGAGATACTCTCTCATTTTTAGATGTCCATATCTAGATTAAAATAACTGTACCTTGAAGATAATGAATACATCAAGTTTAATGAAGGGCTAGAAGAACTAGAAAATCAAAGTCACAACTTGCAAAATCAGTGCTTAAAGTCAAACATTTGGAAGCATAGATATCGAGTCTGGAGAATAACAAGCACCAACAACAAACACAACTAACAACATCCTTATTACTATTCTCCTTTGTTATCAACACCAAAATGTTTGGCATTTATGATATTATAATGCAAAATGAAGGTAAATAGGTTACTTGATATGGAATCCATTGGCCTGTTGAGTTGTATGCATTAAGTTGTCTATATCAATCTATTACACTTTCTAGAAGTCAATTGTTTTCCATACCAACTCTTTGATATTTCCTACAAAGTTGATAGACATCATCCTATATACAACTAAAATTAGTCAATGAAAGTCAAAGTGGTCAAATCAAGTTACAACTATCAATTGAATGTTAAAATCTTTGATTAATTAAATATAAGCCATTTGGATTAATTAAATTTTGAAAATCAAGCAACTATGTAATTGATTTAATCAATTGATTATATAGTTCATTTAATTAATTAAATCCAACCCATTCAAATCCTACACATGGCTAATTTAATTAATTGTTGAAATTAATAATTCCTATTTTTCCTCACCAACCACATAAGGACAAAATCAAAATCAACCAATGGGAAGAAATGATTGGAATCACATGGATCAAAGAGGCTTTACAATCTCAACCATTCATTTAGCCTTTGCAATCTTGGCCACTCAATTTGTCTCTTTGTCCCAACATTTGAAACATAACTCAAACCTCACATCTAATCATGGTTAAATTCAACTCACCCCCTACCCATTGGAAAATCCTATAAATATGATACATTCCTAGAGAAAATCATCCACTTTTCATTTGCATGAATAGTATAGTTAAATTTACACACCATTTAGACCAATTTGAATTCAATTTAGTCTTACAATAGCCGAATTAGCTTTCAATTCATAATTTTGTTAGTTTGATTTGCATCACATGTAGCTTAATTTGCACTCTCATCTTATAGGTTTTCACTTTAGGAATACTTTGCAAATATGAGAGCATTCATATTTTCCTTCTAATTAGAGAACCATGGGTTGTTTATCAATTTCTTCAATTCAAAGTTCTAATTAGCTTAAATCTTTCATGTTTTTGAGTTGAATCGATTGAACTAATCCTATGATGGTATTCCTTATACACACATCCTAGGGAAATTGAGATATATCTCTTGATTCTATTGAATCCTATGTATCCAAGAAACTACTACTTAAGATGAAGTCATCTTATGCTAAGAAACTATTAAATAACATGGAGCATAATTACTTGTCAACCATGTTCATAAATGTTAGATGGTGTTAGTACTATGTGCACACTATAAGATGTCTAGGTTGTATTGCAATCTAAGAATTAAATAATTTACAAATTTTATTGAAAAACATATAATCTATTGAATTATGAAATTATAGTAATAGAACAAAGAATAATTATAGCTAAAAGAAATTATCAACTACAACTGAAGAGTAAATGGAAAATCATTGCTAAATTATCCTTATTGTACATTTCAATTAGTTGTTGCAGAATTTAGAAAGTATGAAACTATTTAAACTAATTATCAAACTTAAGTACAAAAATATTAAAAATAAACTACTGAGTAACACCTTACCTCAAGTGGTCCTTGACCTAGGAAGGTGTACTTAGTATAGTAACATTAGAATGTAGTTGGGGGAGCATCTTGTGGTGTAATGGTTAAGTGGTTGCATTGTTAATGGTGCAGCTATGGTTCAAATATCCACATGGCCCAAATAAATGGTGTTAATATCGGTTTGGGCCCACCTTCACTGGGCATGTGTTCTCATGGGCTCTATGCCTTTGCAGGGTTACTATGCTCATGGGCTCTATGCCCTTGTTGGGTTATTGTTCTTGTGGGTTAATATTACTGATTAAAAAAACAATAGAATGTAGTCACTGCACTAAGAATTATCTCATATCGTTATTCACGAAGATATTAATTTTTTTTTTTTTTGGTGTATCATTGAAAATAAAGAAACTATACATAAGTTTTGACTTGTGGATCATCTCCTACATTGTATTTGCATAATTTCCTTTAACAAATTATTGTGACCTATCACTTATTTTTGATACATGAGAAGATCATTATTTAGTTCTAGGAAATATAATATAAATAGAGTCCTAATAGGATTGTATATCCATTATAAAGCTCGATACCTTAATAATTAAGAGGAAAAATGAAACAAAGATTGATGATGATAGTTATAATAGAAGTATCCCAGGTGCTAAAAAATGCCTTCTAAATTTAGGAGTATCATGTTTCCATTTGGGTGGACACCTTAGTGTTTTTATTTCCCATTTTTGTACTTTCTACTACTCGATTGTAGGATAACTATTGCCTTAGTAGTTATATGGTTGCATGAAATTTGTAAGATGCATTTGAATACTTTTTCTAATACAACATATTAGTTCATAGAAACACTTCTCATAACACAGTCATATCATTTCATCACATTTTCCTTAATATTTATACGAGCATGTATTATATCTAACCTTAATAAGGAAATATGTTCAGTACCTATGAAATGATCTTAATATTTACAATACAAAAGTTTGCAATTCGTAGGAAATAGAGGTTTATTAGACTAGTATAATACAAAATAAAATAAACCCATCAATAATCAGGAAAAGGGTAAGGGGATAAGTTTGAGATGAAAAATGTAGTAGAGGTAATGAAGAAATGGCATGAACATTACAGAAGTGAGGAAATAAGCCTAAGTAGAATCAAGGTGGAAAGAAGGGGCTATTGAGAAAAATTCAACATAGAAGGTGATTTTTTCATGGCTAGTGAATCTAATTTAGGATTATATAACCATGTAGTAAAAAACACAACAAATGATGGAACTTGATACAATAGAAATAAATTTTTATTGCTTCATAGTTTTTAAATATCTTACATATTTTCATAATTAACTTACCATAAGGCCTCAATCTTAAAAGACATATATGGGAACACTTATTTATAAATTATGCTATAGTATCATGTTTGATAAATTAAAACACTCTAATCTTAATATGCTATTGAATTTATATAATATAAATGCAATCAATCTTTTAAAGCTAGTATAGAAGCTAATTGTTTCAATGATTATAAGTTATGTTTATATAGTGAGCCTTAGCCTCTTGATTGATATATGTTGACTACAAAGTTATAAAAAAACTAATATAAGATGAAACTTGTAGAAGAGAATCTTCTATAATGTGTGCAATGAATGACATGAAATAGATATCAATGTAATTCATATCATGAACCTTAGCAGGATCGAGAAACTTAAAAATATAGAAAAGTTTCACTATAATGCTCATATGGTTGTTGCATAATTAAAGTAGTGATTTTGACCTAAAAATTTGATATGATTGATTACATTTTTATTTTATTTTATGGTGATAATCGAATTTGTAGTTCTGAGGGATTTACTTATGAAGCAATATTTTATTAGTTGCATGCTTATTAGGCTTTTTTTAATAACTAAAATATGACCCAATATATCATATATTAGTAATACAAGGATGTGATACTTTATTTTGTGATAAGGGTAGATGATAAGGGTTGAGAAGCATACACATAAGGGTATATATTTTTAAGTGACATTATAGATCTTCTATGAATCACTTTACATACACCGATAGGGGAAATATCATTTACTAGGTTGGTCTTTCTATGGTTGTGAAGTTATCTTTTTTATACACCACATAATCTTATATTATCTCAAAGAATTATAAAGCTAAGGGTGTCTAATTAATCAAACCCTATTAATGTAGTTAAGTAGGGAAGAAATGGTCATGATGTTTATTACAATGCTAGCCAAGTTTCTTAAAGCTAGTCAATGAACACCTTTTGGTAATACCACAAATCTACTTAAAATAATCACCATATTATAGTTTAGACTAATATGTATATTGTAATTAAGATATATATTATAAGGGATTCATTTTTAGAGTTTGTATGGTGGTGTTTCATGGATTACAATTCATTAATGATTTTAAATTATATTTTTCTACAAGATACATTTATAGCTCATCTACAATTTTTGTGTCAAAGCTTCAATTTATAGGATGAATTTGTTTTTTTGAGATAAATGTAGGTACAAAAATTTCCCTTTCTTGATAGAGTAGAAATAATAAAGGGATATAAAATAAACCCAAATGAAGGTACATAGGATATGTAGTAAAAAATATAAAGGTATTGTAATTATACTAGTTTATGCAAAGGGGTATAAAAACATAAGTTTTAGGGGTATGATTAAAACTATATAAGTACTTATTAGTACCTTATGAATGTGTGTTGTGCCATTAGTTTATTAAAAAATTTCCCCAAATTAGCATGGTCAACATATGATGAATAAAAATATTATTTTATGTATATAAACGAACAAAGAAACATGAAAGGAATTATTTTTGGTTGATTAAATAAATTAGCCATACATCTTTGATTCCTATATTATGATGGGTTGTAACCATAATGATAAATAGTTTGGAACTTGGATTTAATGAGGGATGGAAAAGATCCAATGAAGCACGAGATCAATAAGGATAGGTTGGGAGGATAGAATCTTAAACTTGGAATGATGAATTGAAGAGTGGCGATGAAGATGAAAGGAAAAGAATGACTATACATCAGTGGAGATAGAAAAATATAAATGATAGTAGGAGGGTAGAAGATTAGGAGGGGAATGAGTTTACCATAAGTTATATCTAAAGGATAAATATAACCATAAGAGAAGAGGAATGAAGTAGATGTATTGATCAAATGGTTGAGAATACTAGGAAGTAGGGAAGATAGGGCATAAAATTTAATTATGTTTCCTATTCACTATAAAGTACCATGTCCCAAAGGATGGGAAATGAGCATGTGCTAAAGGCCATACACTAAAGAGGAGAGGTTTAGTGCCATCTTCACACATGCCCATCTCACTAATAAGATGAAGGTGAGAAGCTACATCATGATTAATTTTTTCATTAAATGAAATACATGTTTTAGCTTTAATGTGGTCATAATAGGCATCATTATTAGAGTTTGCATTAAAGTGCACAGAGGAGGGAAATCATAAATGTTCAAGTTAAGGTGGAAGCTATAGTGGAGAGGAAGATAACTATGGAAGGAAAGGTGGGGTCATGGATACCTAGGAAATAATAATAATGAACTAGATAGTACATATGCACTGACAAAATAGAGCAAGGATGAAGGGAAAATAAGGTGTTAGGTAGGTGAGCACAAGTGTTGGGAAGGTGTATTCAGATGTGTTGAAAGACTAAAAAGGTAAATAAGGTTGCTAGGAAGGGTGGGGAAGGTGTTGGGACAAGGAAAAAGAATCTTGTGAAGATTTGAGGTAGGGGTGTGAATATATTTTTAAATTTATAGGAAGGTGTGAAGATAGGACTGCAAAGTGATAGCAAGATAAAACATATTGTTGTGCATTGGAAATTGAGCATTGAGAAGAGAAATTAACAAATTTAAAAGACAAGTTTAAAAATATGTACTAGCTATGTAAACTATGTAAATAATAACTAGTAATAATACCTTTCTATGTACCAATTTGATATAACTAAGTCTAATTTTGTATGCTAATAGAAACAATGATTAAACAATAATCACATTTCTTTAATTTAATTCAATCTAACACTAATGCTAGGAAAAACCATGGTAAAGGAAATACGAAGATAAGATGAAACATTTCAAATATTGAAGACCTATGGAGTCTAATTGTGGAGGTCTAAGGTAAAAGTAGATGGTTATAAAGTTGTAGAAAATTCTAACGTACTTGAAAATGAGAATTACAAATAAACGTGATTGTCTTGTACAACTATCTAACAAAAGGATGTACTTGTTTGATAGTAGAATGCTCACATCTAAAACTACAGTGCTATGATTAGATAATAAGACATTAGATTCCTCTAAATACTTCTATCTTTTTTTACATATAATAAAATAATCACTATTTAACAGTCATGCATATAAAAAATATTAAATAACTACACCATTTTATTCAAATAACTTACCATAAAACCATTCGATATTGTAAAGTTAGATATGTTTAAATAAATATCATATCCAAATAAATAAACATATCTTCCAAGAGTCAACTAACTTTTAAAAGGTTGATTGGATATACATGCCAACCATATCTTCACCTCATTGTCTCTTTTTTGACTTCTCCATACCACCACCATCAAACATTTCTTATATAGCATAATTTCAAAGCTCCCATTGTCCCATTGATCAAGTCAATTTAATGAACACCCATTAGAATAGGCACGTAATCACGGGTGCATCATGGAGGTATTCAGAAGATTGCCAATAAAGTTTAAATTATTATAGTTCGGTAGAATATTTTCATGTGTCATAACGTCAACCAATAAGTGCATGGTAAGGTGATAAATTTATCTTGACGACAGTCGAAATCTAGTAACGTAACATTTCTTTTACGTCGATTGTTGCATGGGAAGTTGTATAAATAGGCGGCGTGATAAGACGACGATATATCTGCAATCGAGAGAAACAAAAGAAGATAAAAGATGACGAGCATTTCCTCGATTGCTACACTCCTTACGATCATGTGTATGCGAAGGATCAGCTTTGAGGCGTAATTTCTACAGTAAAAGCTGCCCTTCGGCAGAGGCTACAATTGGACTTGTTGTGAAGAAATACATAGCCAAGGATCCCACCCTTGCGTCTCCTCTCTTAAGGATGAATTTTCACGATTGCTTTGTTCGAGTCAGTATTATAAATTTAATGATATTAAGTTTTTACAATTTATAATAATTGTTGTTAATTATTTTTTATTGGATTGTATCAATATTTCAGATCATATTTTATAATTCATCATAAAATACAAGAAGATAAAATACATAATCAAAGATCGCATTCTTGCATTTCCTTCTTACCAAAAAAATTCCATAATTGTTATGTCAAATCAGTAGTATAATTATATCTAATTTGTTTATACCATATTCTTATATTTAGCTATGAAACTAGAATAGATATTTTAAATACATCTATGTATAACATGTTAAAAAATAATCAACCTGGATTTGAAGTAATTGATGATGCAAAGACAGTTAGAAAAGAAATGTCCAGGTGTTGTTTCAGGTGCTGACATTCTCGCATTGGTTACCCAAGATGCTGTGGTTGTTGGGTAATGAATTGCAATCTATTATTGAAGTATTCATTGCTGAAGAAACCCTTTGAGTTTCTATGGAGTTTTATGTGAAATTCTTATGTTAGTGTTTGAAGTTATGTATAGAGTGGAGGTCCATTTTGGCGTGTCAGAACAGGGCGTAGAGATGGAATGATATTTCACAGAATGAGGTTTTGGTCAACCTTCCTCCACCTTTTGCAAATTTTTCACAGCTACGAACTTCTTTTGAAAATGAAGGATCAACTGTCAGAGAGATCTTGTTGTTCTTTCTGTTAAGTAATTAAAAAAAAAATCTTAAATACATCTATATAAAACAATGTCCGAGATATCATTTTGAAACTAATTATGGGTACTTCAAATTATTTGATTTTACTTTGGAACTATTTTATTTACTATATATTTGGAGACTTACTGCTTATTTTAGAAATATTATGTTTATTGTTAAATATCAATATTTTGATTTGTATATGATTGTCAAATGTAAGATGAAAAATAATAATTTTTGTTAACACCTTTATGTCATTACACTCCATCTCATCATCATTGTTATCACAATTTTCAATTCGACGTTTATATCTTTTATGACCAGGTGCTCATATCATCGAAATCAGCCACTGCCCTGGATTCAGCAATAGATTGTACAACTTCACAAGAAAAGGAGATGCAAATCCTTCCTTAGATCCTACCTATGCCCAATTTTTGAAGAGCAAATGCACCAGTCTTACAGACACTACAAACTCTGTGGAAATGGATCCCAAAAGTTCCCTCACTTTTGACAGTCATTACTTTTCTAATCCTCAAGCTAAGAGAGGCCTCTTCCAGTCTGATGTTGCGCTTCTTACACATTCTGTTGCCCAAAAACTTGTGGTTAAGCAGGTGAACGAAAAGAGCTTCTTTGAAAACTTCAAGCATTCTATGGAAAAGATGTCAGAAATTGAAGTTTTCATTGGAACTGCCAGGCAAATTAGACCCCAGTCTGATTTCGTAAACTAAATATCTGCGGGGTTTCTGAAAAGAGATTCTTTCAAATAATGAGTAAATGGAAGCCCCTGAATTTTTCAATACATGATTGAAACAACAAGTGTTGTTTGAGGCAATCCTCTGTAAGCTGGGTTTGAGTATTTATTGTTGGGATTAAGGTGTTTCAATTTCTGATTTTAAACATTTTAATTTTATTATTTATTTATTTTTCCATCTATTTTGGAAGTTCTAATTTTAAGAAGCTAGTGTCATAAGTTGCTATGTTGAACCTATATAATGATTATGATAGTTATTAGTTCGGTGGAAGAGTCATGGAGAGTTAATATTTGATAATTGATATTTATGGTGGGAGTTTACTATTGACAATTGGTGTGAGACAGCTGTTGCATATGGAATGGTGACCGTTTTGGTTGAGTTTTCTAGAAGTTTCTATGTACAACGTGTCATTGGTTTAGCATGTTGACACCACATACCTCTTTGGTATTAGAGATGGTTTTGGAAACCATGGGCTCTTTTCACTTGTGTTGATCTCTATAAATATGTAGCTCATTAGTGCATTTTATGATGTTAAGTTGGATATCTTCTAAGGAGCATTTATGTGTCATATATTCTCTACAATTCTCTCCCGCTTGATTTACTCCTGATGAGCATTGGCTCAAGGATTGTATTGTAATTGTTGTTGTTGCTAATAATACAATTGGGTCTAGCTTTTAGAGTGTCATTTTTTTTTTTCCAAAAGGGTTTTCCCACATATATCTGGTGTTGTGAGTTAATTTCTTTAAATCTGATTTTTCATCTGTTTATCTAGTTTGCAATAGCTTAAGGGTTTGTAAGAAACTTTTTGCATCATCTCTCCTATTAGATTTAACATATGGAAGTGTTATTTCGCACTTGGCTTCCTTTCAATTGGTATCAAAGCCTGACTATCTTTTTTATTATTGTTGGGTAGAAGGGTTTTTTGTGTTGATCTAGTTTTAGTGGGAGTTTTGCAGAGGAATATTTCATAACCTTGTTGTAGGTTAGATATGGAAAGCACATACAACAAAATAGAGATGGATAAATTTAATGGCAACAATTTTGAGTTGTGGAAACTCAAAATGGAGGGCATGCTTGTAGATAGAGATATATGGGCTACAATTTCTTCAATAAAACTCCAAGCTACACCACAAAATGAGTGAGATAAAATGGATTAGAAAGACAAGGGTTTGATTGGACTTTGTCTAGCTGACTCAGTTCTCTTGAATGTCCATGAAGAGAAGACTACAATTGAAATTTGGAAGAATCTTGGTGATATTTATCAAGGGAAATCCTTGGTAAATAATTTATTCTTGAGAAAGAAGTCATATTCTCTAAGGATGGAGGAAGCAAGGTTCATTTCAGATCATTTGAATGCATTTAATATGCTAGTTGCTTAGTTAAATTCTCCGGGTGATAAAATTGATGATCAAGACAAATGTATGCTTCTATTATGTTCTTTTCCAGACTCATGGGATCACCTTGTTATGGACATTGGAAGCACAACTACCACTTTCAAATTGGAAGATGTGGTTGGTTCGCTATTATCAGAAGAGATGCAAATAAAATATTTTGAGATGGCTATGGAGGCCCTAGTTTCTCATGGTAGAACAATGGAGAAAGGAAAGAAGGACAAGAAGGGTAAATCCAAGTCTTTAGAGAGATCTAAGTCTCTTGGTAAAAAGTCCAAGACAAAATGTTGGAACTACGACAAACCTAGTCATCTTTGAAAAGAGTGCAAGGAGGAGAAGAAAAAGAAAGGCAAAAAGGATTTCTCTGATTTTGACTATGAAAAATCCTCTCAAGATGATATAGATTCTTTTTTTGTAGCCTTCGAAACATATGCATCAGAAGATGTGTGGTTGATAGATTCAAGTGCTTCTTTCCACATGACATCTCATAGAGATTAGTTTTCAAAATATGAAGAGTTTGATGGTGGGAAGGTGTATTTGGGTGATAACTCTCACCTAAATTTTGTTGGCCATGGATGAGTCAAGATAAAATTCCCCGATGGTAGAGTGAAGGGGATTGATGGTGTACTTCATATCCCTAGTTTGACACAAAACCTATTTTTAGTCAACATGCTTGGTGATGTGGGTGTACAAGTTGTTTTCTCAAGTAGTGGATGCAAGATGACAAGAGGCTCTATGGTGCTTGCTAAGGGTGATCAAATTGGTACCTTGTATAGGTCGGATGCATGCACAGTTCAGTGAAATAGCACTTTTGTGAAGTCTAAGAAAATGACTTTGGATTCTTCATCCTCACCATCAGATCAAGCGAAGAAAAAGACTACTGTTTCTACATTTGATGGTCGTGCTTTCTAGGTACCTAAGGGTGCAAATTCTTAAGAGATGAAGCTCTTAGCTGAGAAGACAATGTTATGGCGCCAAAGACTTGGTCACATTGGTGAGAAGGGTCATAGAGCCCTAAATAAAAAAGAGCCTTATTTAAGGCCTTGATGATTGTAATCTCAAGTTTGACTTCTGCAAACATTGTGTTTATGGAAAATAACATTGTGTTTCTTTTTATTCTAGCTCTCATAAGTCTTCTGTGGTTTTGGATTATATTAATTTAGATGTGTTTGGTCTAGTTAATGTTCCTTCGGTATCTAGATCTTTGTACTTTGTTTTGTTCTTAGATGATTTTAGTAGGACATTTGTGTATTTCCTCAGAAGGAAATCCAAAGTTTATAGTCGGTTTCAGGATTTTAAATCCTTGATTAAAAATTAGACTGGTAGAAAAATTAAGTGTTTGAGGACTGATAATGGCGGTGAGCTTTGTTAAGAAGATTTGACAGATTTTATAAGGATCATGGGATTAAGAGACATAAGAAAATTCCACACACTCCACAAAAAAATAGAGTTGTAGAGAGAATGAATAGAATGTTGGTGGAGAGGGCTAGGAGTATGCTGACTGGTGCTAGGCTTGAGAAAATTTTTTGGGATGAAGTTGTAGCCATTGCATGTTATTAAATTAATACATCTACTTTAGCACTTGTTGAGAAGACACCCATAGAGGCATGGTCTAGCAAGTAGCCCTCATTAAGATGTCTCAGAGTCTTTTTTTGTGAGGTATATGCTCATGTGCCAAGTGTGAAAAGACCAAAATTGGAGAACAAGGTAGTTAAGTGTATCTTCATTGGCTATGGGGTCGGTTTGAAAGGTTACAATCTTTGGGATCCAATTGTAGAGAAGGTTCTCTATAGTATAAGTGTGATATTTTGTGAGCTGAAACCTTCCATAGCTGATTTGCAACTAGAGAAGGAAGAGAAATAAAAAAAATGAGGTAGTTTAGATACCATATAATCCTATAAGAAATGAAATACGTACTTCTGTTGGACTTGATGATGAGAAGAGGTCAAGAAACTCTGGAAGTTTTGAAGAAGAGTAGGAACCTCAACCTCAACCATTGAGGAGGTCTACTCATGAAATACAATGACCTGATAGATATTTTTATTCACCTAAAGGTTTGGATATTCTTTGTTGGATTCTAGTTATATATTTTCTTTGATTACTAACATTGATGAGCCTAGGATTGTTAAAGAGGATATGGGTATGAATGATCCATATTCCTAGATGGAACCCATGAATGAAGAAATTGCAGCATTGAAGAAAAATGCTACATGGGATTTGGTACCTTTTCCTGAAGGGCAGAAACCTGTTGGATGTAAATGGGTGTTCAAGAAGTTGAATTGGGTACAGATGATAGTGTTGAGAAGTATAAGGCACAATTGGTCACAAAGGGGTATTCACGGGTGCAGGGAATTTATTATGGTGAAACATTGTCTCCTGTAGCTAAGTTGACATCCATTCAATTCTTGTTATTACTTGCAACATCTTATGACTTTGAAGTTGAGAACTACTAGATAATAAAGCTAAAGCTTCAGAAAATAGTTATAGATATAGTGAACTCAACTTCAGTGAAAAAGGAGATATGGGGCATAAATACCCCCACACTCAATCAAACCTCAACCATTTCATCAAACACAAGAAAACAACAAGCATTTTTCAAAATCTCATGTTTAGCAAATTTTTAGAAAATTAACTTTAAGACTCTTCAAAAGGAAAAATCAATTACAAATGGGAGGATAAGAAAATTTAAAGAAAAAAGTATCACTTTAATTTTATAGAGTATTTCTTCTTCTACACAAGCTTTTAACCACCTGAGGCTAGGGTTTCTGCCTCCAAGACAAGAATTTTAACCAACATAAAGGTCTCAACATTTTTTACTTCCTTTAGATAGAGATCACTCTGAGAACTGATTTGATCAAGGTTTCCTTAAATGCTCACTTCCAAGAACAACAATTGCAATGGTTAACAAACTCACTTAAAAAGTGATTTACAGGAATTACCATATTTAATCAGCATTATAGAAATATTTGAAATAAAAAGGTTATCTTTAAGAGGCCACCAAATTGATTTCTATGTTTTTTTAAGAATGTGAATCAGATGAAAATAGGATCAAGATTCGGATTCTTCAAGATCATGCATTTCCATTTGTCTTAAAAATAAGTAATTCTGAACTTCTATTTGCAAAAGTCAAAACTATAAATCCAAAAGAAGCACCCTCTTTGATCACTTCAATTTCAATGTTTTCATTTCCCATAAAAAATTGAATGGATGTCATCTTAGCTACTATATCTATAACTATTTTCTGAAGCTTTAGCTTTATTATCTAGAACTGAGTATATCATCCAAAACAATAGAGTCCAACATATAAAGATATCAGAAAAGAAATATCAAATCAAATAGATGAGAGTATATCAAAGAGGCAATCATGCAATCAAATGTCTAATTAATAATGTCTATCAATAATGTTCAATCAATAATGTACATCAAAAAATTCTTGATCAATGAAATTACATCATGGTGTAAATATACAAGAAGGTGGAATAAACATATCAATTAGGACACTTGACCCACCACCTGCACCATCTGTATCAGCTCTGTCATCTCTACTGGCTGAACCACTCAAATCTATCTATGGAGCCTAACTAGTACTAGTATCATTTGTCTAACAAGGAGGAGGTATAACCTATGTCAAAATCACCTATGGAAATCTTTGTTCAACTATGGCTATCAAACTCTCAATAGATGCCACACTAGCCTGCAATGTCTACACATTTTGAGTAAGTCTTGTTGGTACTTCATGTGCTAGAAGAAAAACATGAGCTTGATGAATATGAACCTGTGTAGATTGGGAGCATGTACCTATCAAATACCTCTCTAACCTCATAGACCCCAAGCTAGTGCAACCAATATAGGATGAGGAAGTCTACCACCAATCCACCACTCCTCATCTAAACTCTCCCTCCACCTCCACCACCTCTCACCCTAATACCACCACCACCATCCCTACCATCACCACCTCTGGGAGGACCAATAATCAAACCACCATCTCATCCACCTCTAACCTAAGATCTTCTCCTCCTCCATCAACCACCTCTCCCCCCATCCCCATCACCACCACCATCATTATCATTAGAATCACTCTCATTAATATCTAGAATCGACTTAGATGGATCAATGAATCAAGGGAAAGGATGTTGTACAAACCACTATACATAATCAACAGTCATCCCTACATCAATAACATACTCTCGTAGATCTCATTCGAGATGAGACAAGACACGTATCTCATCAAGATCAACCCTGTGATGGGAAGATTCTCTCATGTCTATAACTGTAGTAAAATGGAACCTACTAAAAGTGTGGCACCATGTCTATAAAAAATGTGATGGAGTTCATGATAAAGTTGTGCAAGGACACATGAAACCCAATCAAATCTCCTCATCTATGCAATTATATCCTCTAGGATCCTTCCCCAGCTGACAAAAAAACCATTTCCTCATCTGTCAAGTACAAGGAAACCCCCTATCAAAGCACCCAAAACTGTTAGAAGAGGGGAATGATATAAAATGAGCCCATGGAATACTATCATCACTGATCATGGCATCTCTGAAAACTTGTCTGCATGCTTCCCTGACATAAACTTGATCATAGTATACAATCTCTCCCCTCATTAGAATCTATAGAAATTTATATAAATCCTCAGGGATGATGGTCATCTCGCCCATCGAGAGGTGAAAGGTATTATGGTTTGAGTGTTAGCATTCAGCCATAACAGTAAGTAATCTCCATTTCTCTTAGAACCATGACAAGTCCAATAGGTAAAACAATCCAAATCGACGCATAACTCATCGATCCTGATCAAATAATTGCTTGACCATTTCAAGCGGCCAAGGATACAAACCATGGAAACATAATTTTCGGCCTCAAACCTATTTTGGAATCAAGGGACATCATCTACTGGATCATCTCAAGTCAATCAGATTATCTATCCTCTATCATCACATTGCTCGTCTAGCGCACATAATTTTTTCCTAAATCTATATTGGGAGAAAGGAAATATCAGTTATCCTATCAACCTACTAGGATTGACATTAGTACCACATTCAATAAATGATGAAATTGACATCAAAATACTTATTTTTCATTACAGTATCAAGCAACATCATCATCATATCAAGCACATCGGCTTACAAATCAGGCGACATGTAAAATTAGACTGAAAATTATAAATATTGACCTATGCATCATTTTATCCTACTATACATGGTGAAAGATTTTGTGTGCCACAATTTTACATTGTACACACTAAAACATTTTTCATATGCACTAAAACAAAGTGTACACATCAAAACACTTAGTATGCACTAAAAGAAGTTGATCTACATGTTATAAGAATATTCATTTTGCAATTACAATTTGTGATGAGTCTAATTATTGCCTCAATTTTGTTATGATCTTTATATTTTGTTGATACTTTGACAAACATTTCCAAGACATTTTATTACTTATACTTATGTGAACCTATGCCAAGTATAGCTAAAGCCACAAAATCTATGGGTAGCTTGAGTGATATGTTTTGTTGACTATTATAAATATAATGCAGTACTTCATATAATTATTTCAAGCTGTGTTCTAACATTTAAGTAGGAGTTGAAAATGTTGACTTGCATATGTGTACCGAATATTACTAACCTTTCAAGTAAACACAGAGCGGTATGAAGAGTGACACATCTGCATTCAAGAAGGAGCATTAGAAGAGCAACCATGGCGGGAGAATCCAACACGATTCTGATGGATATGCTGAGATTTGAAGGAGCTGTTGTTCCAAAGAATATAGGGAATTAGTCCTGCTATATTTCCTCAGAACTATTATTCTATTGTCAGTAGTAATTGTATTATGTCATGGTTGTTCTATCTCCTCCATATTTGGTGAGGTTTAATGAGACTTTTCTATTATGTTTTCAATAAGCGTCAATCCTTGATATAAAGGGATTTTGACTGATTTAGTAGGTAATGAAGAAAGATAGAATTATGTATTCAATATAGTGGAAGTTTCTCTGGTTTGTTCTTCATGAGTTAATTAGTTGTTATGTAACCAGTAAAGAAGAATTTAATGGAAGAGTGATTTTGGATTATCTTGTGTTGAGTAGTTAGCAAAAGCCAACCAAGGGGGGCCACTTGGAAGGTGGATTAGATTAAGTTAGAATAGATTTTCTTCCTATACTTTTCATGTTTCAAATAGAGTTACTATTTTATTCCTGCAACATTGCCACTATGGTTGTTCTTGCAGCATTTGCAGAAACAGGTATAGTGAATGTTTTGAGTTGTTAAACAGGCTTAGATTTATTTCATAAGTTTTCTATAGTAATTATATTCAATAGTCAAGTGTGTTTACTTTCTTGCAGCAATAGTATAGATTCCTTTCATGCATTTTATCATCTTGTAGCATAGGTGTTATGACTCCTAAAGGAACTTAGTGCACAAACTGTGATGTCCCATTTCAAGTCTACGTCCTTGGGTTGACAATCTAAATGCATTTCATGATGGGGATAGGTAATCCGTAGCATAGATATATTACCCTTAAGAGAGACAATGGCATGATTATCCCTACCTATTGTGAGACTATTCATTTTTGGCACTGTTGTCGGGGATGGTGTGAAACTAGGAACCTCAATGAGTCATTTATTTTTTAGATTAGTTTCCTATTTTTAGTTAATACAAGAAGTTGTGAGATTTCTTCACAAGTCATCAACTTACTTGCATGCATCGAAGAAGGCGAGATGCTCGTGGTAGATTTCTTCCAAAGGAACTTGTTAAACTAAAAGAAGAGTTTGAAGAGCTTGAATTACCATTTCTTAACACCAATCCTAAGTTTTTTGCATCATCTTCAACAAAAGAAGAAGAAACCCAAGAAACATTTGACCTTCATCCTTTTGCAGAAATATTAGCTAGTTTTCATAATAATCCTACTCCAGGACTGCCCATTGCTCAAAACCCTCCAGTCAACAATACTTTCCAGCCATAGTTTCAATATCCAATACCTCCAGTAATGGTAGCTCCTACATTTCCATTTCCAATTCCAAGTCTTATTAACAATCCTAACCTCAAGAACATACCTGCTTCAACACTTCCAAATTTCTATGGCCTTATTACAGAGGATCCTGAAACCTTTTTGTTCGAGTTTGACATATTGTGTCAAATTTTTGACTATAATATTGACAGTCATAAGCTTAAGCTATTCCCAAAAACACTGGAGGAGTCATCCCTCAGATGGTTCATGGGCTCAGAAGCAAATGTAGTAGCTAATTGGGATGGAATGAGAGATTTGTTTCTAAGAAAGTATAAAGAATACTACAAGGGAAGTGATTCAAATGGAGATGACATCTTCCATATGTCACAAAGGGAAGATGAGACATTAGAGGACTACATATCATGCTTCTTATTTAGCCTACAAAAGAACTTGCAACATGCATTGCAGGAGGATTCACAGAAGCTGATTTTTCTAAGAGGAGTGAATGAAAATTGTCTTGAAGCTCTGGACCTCATGGCTAGAGGTGATATATCTTAGTCCTCCTAGGATGACCTTTAGAAGATTTGTATGAACTATTCTAGAGCAGCGGTTAAGAAAGGAAGGGGATTTTTCTCAATGCTAACTAAAGGAAGTGGCTCTGGTATTTCAAAGGTGGAGATTTCAAACCTATTATTAGATTTCAAGCAAGACATCATCAATGATGTTGCTACACACCTAGACATGATGACCACCAAGAAGAAATATGCAGATGCAGAGGTGCAGCTGGCCGAATACTATCCTCATTGCCACAAACAAAAGAAGGATTGTTAGTGCAAATTGGTCGCAAACCTGGAGAATCAACATCTTCCAATTGAATACTTGAAGATAGATGAAGAGGATGAGAAAGTATCTTTGTTTCTCAACGCTGGCCATGGGCCACAAGAAAAGGTATGCCTCAAGACCTATTACAAACTTCAAGTCCATATAATAGTCAGTGGCAAAAATAGAATGTCCAAAGTCCTCCATAGTATAATCAACCCACTTGGAATAATACTTGGCCAAATAATCAACAGAATCAATGGTTTCCTCCACAACAACCCCAATGGTCACAATTTCCAAACCAATGGCAACAACCAAAAGGAAATTGGCAGCCCACTAACTAGTGGAGAGGACCTCAGCAATTGCCTAATCCAAATCCTGGATATCCACCTCTACCACCTCCAACAAATATGCCTGCAATAATGCCACCACCTCCAAATACAAATCATAAAAAGCATACACAATTACCTGCTCAACCTCAACTGAATCCCAATAGTCAATAGCCACAACAACAAATGTATGCTATTGATGCTCAGTAGTACCCTGCCTATGCACTTGATATAGCTAATATACACCTAAGATCAGGTGCTACATTGCCAGCACCTAAACCACCCCTTATCATTGAAGTGCCAAACCTTCCTACAGTAGTAGTACCAATTCCAAAAGAATGATTTACCAAATACTGTTGCATCAGAAAATGTTTCCAACTCAGCTAATGCTCATACATCAATTAAACCACCTTTTCCTCAGAGGCTCAGCATGGAGAAGCCCATACCAAAAGAAGACCAACCATTTGATACCATTGACCAACTTAAGAACATGCATGTCCAGATTCCCCTATTTCAAGCAATAAAAGATGTTCTAGTTTATGGAGAAGCAATAAAAGAAGCATGTCTTAAAAAGCCTAGGAGAAAGAAAAAGGATCCTACAACAGTTCATGTTATAGGACAATTGGCTGATATCATGCTAAGAAAACTGGTAATATAAAAATATTCAGATCTAGGGAGTCCAGTTGTGAATATCATCATTAATGGCCAGTCTGTCAAAAATGTATTAATAGACTTAGGTGCTGTCATTAATGTAAAGACTAAGGATACTATGAATAAACTGAGTATTGAAGGGTTGAGAGCTACTCCAAAAATATTGCAATTAGCAAATAGCTCTACTATTACTCCTGATGGAATGATAGAAGATATAATAGTTGCCTTAGATTCTTGGGAGTACCTTGTCGATTTCATGATCCTTTCACCAAAAGTCAACCTTGTTGGTTACCCTGTCATTTTAGGACATCCATGGTTAGCAACAGCTAATGCAAACATAAGTTGTAGATCAGGGAACATGACAATTTCAGATGGGCAAGCCAATAAGAAATTAGCATTGTATCCTCCAGCTAAATCGCAGCCAGATTTGAGTACACCTATATGGCCAGACTTAGGAGATGGGGAAGAAGAGCTAAATTATATGGTTGAACTCATGTTGTTACATAGGAAATCCTTTCTAAAGTTGCAAGAGGAAGATGAAGTCATTCGGAGCATTCTTAATAATGACTGTGTTGTAATAAAAGATGTATCTGAGAGTTCTATGTTAGAGTTAAGTACATATGAAGATACTCACAGGATATATATCAATGAAGGAAGCCTACCCCTTTGTCAACCTCAAAGAAGGATTAACCCAACATTAAGGGAGATAGTCAAAACATAATTGCAAAAGTGATTAGATGTTGGCTTTATATATCCTATATCTGACAGTAAGTGGGTATCACCTTTGGTAATAGTACCTAAAAAGGGGGGAAAATGGAGGATTTATGTGGATTACAGAGAGTTAAATAAAGCTACCAAGAAATATCACTCCCCATTACCATTCATTGACCAAGTACTTGATACTTTGGCTGGTAAGAAGTATTTTTCCTTCCTTGATGGATATAGTGGATACAATCAGATAACTATTGCTCCAGAGGACTAGGAGAAGACTACATTCACATGTCCATGGGGGACATATGCCTATTCAGTTCTACCTTTTGGGTTGTGTAATTCTCCAGCAACGTTTCAAAGAGCTGTGATTAGTATTTTTGCTTACATTTCACATGATTGTATGGAGATATATATGGATGACTTTATAGCATTTGGAGTGATATTTGATGAGGCTTTGAAGAATCTTGAAAAGGTACTAATCTGGTGTAAGGAGTATAATCTATCCCTTAATAATGAGAAATGCTTTATGATGATGCAGGAAGGAGTGGTACTTGGGCATTTCATTTCAGCAGCAGGAATTCGAGTGGACCCAACTAAAGTAGAGGTAATACTTACACTACCTACTCCTACTAAACAAAAATATGTAAGATCTTTTCTAAGACATGTTGGATACTATAGATGCTTTATTCAAAATTTCAGTCAAATTGCTAGTCCTCTGTACACATTACTTACCAAAGAAGCTAAATTTAAGTGGACACAAGCATGTGATGAGTCCTTCCTGCAACTAAAGAACCTCCTAACAACTACACCAGTCCTAAAAGGACCAGATTGTTCTATTACATTCCACATCCATATAGATGCATTAGATTATTCCATAGGTGTTGTGCTAGGAAAAAATCCTACTAAACTTGAGAATGCAATTTACTATATTAGTAAAAGCCTCCATGGCCCTGAATTGAACTGCATAGTTACTAAAAAGGAACTCCTAGCTGTAGTTTATGCATTGAACAAATTCTAACACTATGTCATAGGCTATCCCATTTTTGTTCACACTGATCACCCTACAATAAAATATCTGATGAAAAAACTTGCAATAATAGGCAGATTGGGAAGATGGCTCTTACTATTGTAGGAGTTTGATATCACAATTTTTGATAAGCCAGGAAAGGCCAATGTAGTTGCTGACTACCTCTCTAGACTATAAAATGCTGATGAAGATACTACTCAGGTTGAAGATACATTTCAAGATGAACACCTGTTCCATATAGCAATCAAAAACCCATGGTATGCAGACATAGACAATAATCTTGCAGCAAATAAGATGCCCCCACATTTTTATCAAAAAGATAAGAAAAAGCTTGTAGAGAAGAGCTTTCAGTTTTCATGGATAGATAACAATCTATTTTACACTGGTCTAGATTAGATTATGAGAAGATGTGTGAGAGAAGATGAAGTATATGATATACTCCATGCTTGTCACAATGAGCCTTGTGGAGGTTACTTTGCAGCAAAGCAAACAACCCTAAAAATCTTAACAACAGGATATTATTGGCCTCAATTACACAAATATGTAGCTAGTTATACAAAAAAATGTGATAAATGTCAGAGGATGGGTCTTCCAATGAAATCAGATGAGATGCCACTTAATCCACAAGTAGTAATGACACCCTTTGATAAGTGGGGTATGGACTTAATTGGACCAATTGATCCACCATCAAATGGAAAATCCTACATTTTGGTTTGTACAGATTACCTACCAAAATGGGTCGAAGTGAAAGCTATGCAAAATGAAAGGGATGAAAAAGTAGCAAAATTATTATATAAAGAAATTTTTACCAAGTATGGAGTCCCCAGAGAGCTAGTAACAGATCAAGGTGCACAGTTCACATCAAACCTGATCACAAAGCTAATGAAGGAGTGTAGCATAAGGCATCAACAGTCTAGTCCTTATCATCCACAAGAAAACAGACAGGCAGAGGTGAGCAACAGAGAAATAGAGGCCATATTAACAAAGATAATACAATTGCATCGTAAGAATTGGAGCAGTTGATTAACAGAAGCAGTCTGGGCTTACCGTACAACATGGAAGACAAAAATAGGGTTCACACCATTTGAATTCATATATGGAAAAGAAGCAATGTTGCCCATAGAATTTGAACACAAAACATTGCTCACAACACTTGAGCTAAACATCAATCTTCCTGCAACACAAACAGAACGTCTCCTCCATCTCAACTCATTGGATGAAATGCACAAGTCAGCATTGGAAAGAATAGAGCTAATCCAAAACCAAAGGAAAAGATGGCATGATTCACATATCAAGAACAAGCAATTTCAAGTAGGAGATTGGGCTTTACTATATGATTCCAGATTCAAAGAGAACCTAGGAAAGATGCAAACTAGATGGCTCAGACCCTATGAAATTCAATATGTTTTTGATAATGAAGCAGTTCAGCTAACCACATGTGATCCAGTACAATTTAAGCTGCTAGCCAATGGACACCACTTGCACTTGTATCACAAGCCTCAAACCAAAGAAGAATTCTTGAAACAGTTCAACATGCACAGTTTAACAGCCCCTCAGGAAATAGTTCCTGCAGCAGAAGGTGAAAGCCTTCCTCCTGTAGCATCATGATGACATATGTTCGCTATCACTCATAATAAAACTTCATTTAATGAAGTATACTTCTTCATTCACTTTTCTCTTTTCTTCTCATCAACTCATCTCATTCCTATTTCTACCACCCACTCAAATTCCATGTCACCCACAATTTCTATTTTCAAATGCTTTCAATAAAATGTCAAGTTAGCAATCTAATGTAGCCATCGGAATCAACACTCTCATCAGCTCACATTCATGTACGGTAACTAATCACCAAGTACAACTTTCTAACTCCTTACTTTTAGTGCACATGTTTAATTAATTATATCTACTACTGCATTAAATGTATAATATACGCATTAAGCTAGTTTCCCAACCTCGTGCTAAATTTAACAAGTGAGGACACTTGTTCAACTTTCATAGGGGGCAGGAGAAGTGTACTTGTAATACCCCAAAAATGGGCTATAGGTTCATTAACCTCCTACATCTTCAATTCGAACGAAATCGATATCAAAGTCCTAACCTAAGGCACATCTGCACATTATCAAATCAAAAATTGATTTTATCCTAAATTCTGCATCGGAGAATATTCCTAGCAATATTCATATTTATCCTAATTATCTTTGATTTAATAATTATTTGGCGATAAATCCTATTTATCCTAAAGTTTGATTAATTGAATATTCTGAATATTTAATTAGTCAGATTTAATATTGCCACTTAATTGTTTAATTAGATTTAATTAAATTTATTCCTAAATTGTATTATTTAATTTTGACAATAAATCTAAAATCTCATGACTAATTGATTAAATTCTTATTTAATTAATTAATGTCAGTTGTCAATATTTAATAATATAGTTTTAGAATAAAGTTTGATTTAATAATTGATTAACCCATAAATCAATTGTTTTAATTCAAAAATCAGTTAAGTTGAGAATAAATCACTTTATTTTTAAATTAATTTATAATTAAATCATGCACAATCAGAAAAGCAGATAACTAGAAATTAACAATCAATTTTAAAGTTGAAACTCAACATCTGATGATGAGTTGAAATTTGATCTAAACTCTATTTTGAGTTAAACATTGCTTTTGCATGATTTTTGTGAGTTAATTATCTCTAATTTCCTGATAACTCAAAAATCAACCTGAGTTTATCAAGAGTGATTTATGGCTTTTCTCTTGCATCCTCAAGCCTTGGATTTCTATAAAATCAAGGCTCGACTCTTCATAATTATCAACACTTGAATTTGCACAATTACTATGGTGAATTGGTGATTGAAGGATTAAGCACTTGCGACAAGCGATTTGTGAGATCTTTCATTGTTGATCATAGTTTTGCATAGTTTTCATATCATATTCATTCACATCATTCTTAGATTAAATCTGCACTCAATTTCATTCATCTAGCTTAGATTCATACAGTTTTTCATATTATTGCACAAAAAATACAAAAATATAGATTAATCTGCATTCATATATACTTTCATTCTTTTGCATTCAAATCCTTCATTTAGGTCTTACATTGCCACTGATCTTGATTTCAATCTAAGAACATCATACTCACACCTACTAGAAGGTAGTAAATCACCTGGTTAGCATAGCTTCAATTACTTGTAGATTTTGGTTTTTGCTAACCTCTAATGTTTTACTGAAGTGTTGTGTCCGCAGCTAGGAACAAAATTCACACACACATTTCTAGCACCCACTGTGGGGCTCTGAAATGGTTTTCCATCTCTTCTATTTCAATTTCTATCTATTTTCTATCATTTTCTGGTCAATCTTGTGATTTTATTCTCTGTCCGTACATTTTTCGTATGACTTTTGTCAGAAAGTCATACCAGAACCTACTAATTGTCATACGAAATTTGAGGATTTTGAGGCTCATTTCAGCAACTACAGACTATCGTTTGGGAACTATTTTGTCATTTGGTGAGACACCCACTATCGTACGAGTTTCCAAATTGTCATCTGGGAGGTAACCCACTATCGTACGAGTTTTGGTACCAAGATTTAATTGTCATTTCATAATTTTTGGTAGTTTTTCAGATTTGGACTAACAGCTAACCCTAACAATTGAGATCTTCTATTTCTGACTGATATTTGTTGAATCTGATTGGGAAAAGGGCAACTAAAATTGCTAAAATAGGTAAAATCTACTAAGTGCATTGCGAGGAATTTAGGTATTCTACTATGATCTGATAACACTTTGATTTGGACATAAAATGAACTCTCACATGTCAGGCTTGTGTGAATTTTCTTGCTTTTGTATCACAGACTTCATTTTGGGTTATAAAATGAACATAGATTTGCTTTCTGCATATCTGTTACACATAGTGAATAGGCCCTATGAACACTATTTGTGGATGATCTCGATAGAGTGGGCTTCTTTTGCTTGTTCACATATGCGAAGCTCTTCTTGAAAAAGGATCCCCTTGTAGGTAGGGAAAGTACTGAGGTTGTCTTGCATTCTACTAGATTTTTGGAGTCTTCAACTTTTGATTGATACATTCTCTCCCCAGAGAGGTTGATAGATCACAAGTGGTTGACATCATAGATCTTTGTGAGATAATTTTAGTCTTAGCGTGTCAAATTAATCTATCTGCTTTGTTTTGGTGAAGTGAAGAGGCTAGGGGATTATGCTCTACTTCCTTTTTGGATAGTACCAGAAACCTAGATCCTTGAATCTAATCTAGTCCCCCTGTGGTATCTTTTGTGAGTCACTTTTAGAGAAGGTTAACCATAGTGGACATTCCCTTAATTAGGTCAACCACGTAGATGAAACCTCAAGTGGTAATAGCCATTTTCACCATGGTAGCAGCAGCTGCTATATAAATGTCCTTGTGGAGGAAATCTTCACAGGTGTGGTCTCTTTTTGGGCTGTCAGATCTCCCTAGCAGATCTTGATTGATTAAATTCTCAGACTGCGTCAAAACCCTAGTGTGCTTGGATTGGAGTTTTCCCTCTTGAGATCATAAAAGTTGTAGAGTCAGACCATTACTACAAACCCTAGTGAGGCCAAAAATTTTCATTTTCTAGGAATATGTGTGTTATTGAATTTTTTTTTGGAACCTACACAAATAGCACTCCTAGGGATTAGCATATTAAGTCACTATTGCTTGTTCATGCACAAGGTTTCTTTTTCCCTTGTTCATTATTTTTAGATGATTGCTTGTTGTTTTGTGTGTTTGATATCTACTTGGTTATTTGAAATGGACTATTACACAGATCTTCAAAATTGGATAGAAAACTTTGCCAACAATCTGAAATTGAAAGCCTAAAAATTTGCAAAATCTGAAGCAAAATTCCTCTATGGAGTCAAAAGTCATCCCACAGTCTCAGATTGTCGTATGAGTTTTGAGCAAAAGTCATTTCATAACTCCTGTATTGTCGTATGGGAGTTAGTATTGTATCGTACGAGTGTTGTCACCAGAAATCAAAAGAACATTATCCCTGGCAACAATTGTCATACGAGTCCTATCAATTATCATTTGAGATCATACCCAGTGTCGTACGAGCCTTCAAAAACTCATTTGAGAATTTTCAAAAAGTTGTCAGAGATTGGTCAAATTTGTCAGGAATCTAGTTTTTACAGCCTATTTCCAGATTCTATCAAAACATTCACTGTGTTGGGAACAGAGGAAAAAATAGAATGCATTCAATCATTTACCTAAAGTGGTCTATTGAGTCTGATTTAGCCTTCTGATTTATCAATTTGAGTCTTTTTCATCTTGTGTCAAAACCTTGGCAAAATTATCTTCAAATTTAGTCTTCTTACAAAACAACTAGGTGTTGTGAACTCATGACCACCATCTTTTGGGTGTCTACCCAAACTATTGTGGCATGTTATCCTTTATTTACATTTAATCTTCTCTTTAATCAATTTAATCTTGACAAGGTTGCGTCATTCAATCTTCTTGAGTCAAGTCATTCTTCAGTTGTCTTCATCTTGCTCTTTTGCTTCACCCAAGGTTAATGGTGGAAACTAGAGCCTCCTCACACAAGAAATCTAGAGAAGCATCTCATACCTTACCTTTGTCTACTCACGTAGGTCCAACTCTCGAGCAACTCTACAATTCAGGTCTTTACAAAGATGACGGTCTTGGCAATTTTTGATTGAAAACTAGTTACATACCCCCTCCATCAACTCGTGAAGGTAATCAACAATCTCTACATCAATCTATCCCAGGAAGTCCTAAAAATCCTAACATGTCTCACAGAGGGACACATTACTGGTCTCAAGGACATCACTCTCAACATGGTATGTATCAAGAACCCACACCTTCTGAAATTGCTCGATATCAAAATGATGATGATTTCAAGAAAATGATGAGGCATTTCTTGAAAGAAGATAGAGAGGCATACTTTCTAGAGTTATCTCATCAAGGAGCTAAACTTACTCCAAAATTTAATGTTGAAAATATCATCATGCATGAGGAAGAAACTCCTATCATTGCTATGATGAAACAAATTCATGCCATGCAAGTCAAACTTAACAAACTTGAAAAAGAAAAGGAACCTAAAGAGTTTTCCATGTAGGCTCTATGCCCTTTTCCATTCGATAAAGACTTGTACATGCCACCATTCCCTAAGTGAGTGGAGATGCCTAAATATGATAAGTATGATGGAAACTCTGATCCTCAAGATCATGTCAGACAATTATGTACTCAATCTATGGAGTTCATGCATGAACCAACCTACTTAATGCATCTTTTCCCTCGATTTTTGGGAGGGTCAGCTATTCATTTGTTCTTAAAAATTCCCCCTAAAATCAAAAATTTTGAGGAGTTAATCAAACTATTATATCAACAATAATTCTATAACATCCAACATCCAGTCACTATGATCAATATCTGCAATCTGAAACAGAACTCGGGAGAACCATTCTTGACTTTTCTCAAAAGATGGAGGAAGAAGTTTTCTCTATATGCTAGACCCATTCCAGAAACTGAGAAGCTGAAAATCTTCATCAAAAATTTTGTTCCAGAACTCAACTACCATTTGCAAATGCCAAATCATACATCCTTTGATAAGATGGTAGAAAATGCTATCAAAATTAAGAAAGTACTTGTGCAAAAAGGAGACATATCACTTCAAAAGGATAAGTATGAATCTGGATCTAGTTCTAAAGATAAAGGGAAAAATTGGAACAAGAATAAAGGTGTTGTTACAGATGGTATTGTTGATAATATCTATGCCCCATCTAAGGCACCCGCTTTCAATCTCATTGTTGGTACCCAAGCCATCAAAGCTTCTAAAGCTAAAACATCAGAATCTAATAAGAAGCCATCTACTTACAAACCTTGGGCTACAGATCCTAACCACAAATTCACTCCTCTTGGAGAGTCCTTGGAATTTTCCATGAAGACTCTATTGTCTAACAACATCATTTACTTGCCTGAGATAAAAGTCTCTGATCCTGAACCTAAACCGAAATGGTGGAGAGAGAATGATTTCTATGACTTCCATTGCAATAAGGGTTATAAAACTAATAATTGCATGTTCTTGAAACACATCATACAAGAAAAAATTGATAATGGAGAAATCATGATTGAAAATCATAAGAGCAATAATGATCATACAACATTCACGGAACCATTTTTGAAACATGGTAAAGAAGATTCTTCTTCTCAGCCTAATATGGGTGCTAAAGTCAATTATGCCTACTCTGGAAACAATGTTGTTATCAATATGGTTGAACCATGTCTAGCTGAGTGTTGCAATGTCATCACAATTTTAAGAAGAGATAGAGAAAATCAATCAGCAAATGCAGTTACTTGATCACAAGCTCAAACACATCTGCAAGGACAAATCCTAGATTCATCCAATGTCCCTAAGATGCCTTTCAATCTTTCATCTACTTCTAAATAGAAGGCTACCTCTAAATCATCAAATCCTAAAGACATGAGGCCTACATCATATAGTATTGTCTAAAAACTCCAGCATACAAATGCAAAAATCTCCATGTTTGAGTTGCTTCGGATATCTCTAGCTCATAGAGCCATTCTAGACAAAGCTCTGCTCAAATCCAATGTTCCTGACAACCTTTTTTTAGATAGGTTCTAGGCTATGGTTGGTCATCTAACTTCTCCATAATATATCTCCTTTTCAGAAGAAGAGGATAAATCCTTAAGTCATCCGCATAACCAGCCCTTGCATATTGAAGTCTTGATACAAAACCATCGAGTCAAATGTGTGTTGATAGATGGAGGCGTTGGTCTCAACATTTGTTCTTATAACTTGATTACACAATTAGGACTATCTGAAGCTGCCATTGATCCTAAAAAGAAAATAACTATCAAGACATATGATGAATAACAAAGATCTTCCAAAGGAACAATTGTCTTGCCTATCAGAGCAGGTCTAGTCATCAGGGATACTACATATCAAGTTCTTGATATACCTTTGGCTTACAATATTCTTCTAGGGAGACCCTAGATACATGAAATGAAGGCTATTCCTTCCACATACCATCAATGTGTGAAATTCCCTTATGAAGGAGTAGAGGTGATGATTCCAACGGACCTATACACAACTTGCAATGCATTGAAAGAAAGTGTTGATAAACTTGTTCCTAATAATAGTGAATCTTCCACTAAGCAGCTAGATGTTGCTTCAACATCCAAAATGGAAGACATTGCTAAAGAAGCCAAAATAAAGGATAAGGGTATGGGAGAATACATAATGGAACCTATTTTATCTCTCACATCTCTCCCGTTATCCCCTAAATCTTATGGACAACCATCTAACAAAGTGAAACCTATAGCTAAAGAATCCCAAGTCATATTCAATGGAAGTTTTGCAATAGAACAAGTATCTAAACAAGAGTTTGAGGAAGATGAAGTTGTACTTTCATGGCTATACAAGGATGAACCTCAATGCTAATCAGTTCAGAAATGTGACTCTATTTCAAGAAAAATTCCTCATAAGTCATATGGACCAGGGGACAAATTGATCACAAAAATGGGATATACTAGAAAAGGACCTCTAGGACTACAAGGTAAGGGTTTTCTATTGCCTCTTGACCACCATGGTCGCACAAAAAAGGATAAAAAAGGCCTAGGATATAAGAAGAATCCTTTCTATCTTAGCAAGAACTCCCCACATGTCTTAGAATAGATTGAGCCATCCACAACAAGTCAACTAAAGGAAGAAATAATTGAACAATCTAACAGTGATGATTCTGACACCACCACTAAGGAGCTCATTCCTTATGAGCGCTTGCCTAAAGAAATTAAAGACCTCCTTGAAGCTAAAGATGATCTAGTAAAAAGAATCAATGTATTAGAAACCCAAGAGCCTACTATAGAACAAGAGAGAGTTGCACCACAAGAACCAGCTGATCTCAAAGACATCCAAACAGATGAAGAAGAAGGTGGTAGTTATTCTGAAACAGATTCCCATGAGTATGAATTCAAATCAGAATCTGAGGGTAACCCTTCTTGGGGTATCCACCTTGACTTTACTCATGTTCTAAAATTTCCTAGAGGCATAGATGAGGAATCAAATGATTATGAATGGGGAGCCATTCCAAAGGAAGATGAGCTTATCACAGAAAAACATGTTGATATTATTCATCAATATACACCTAAACCCAATGTAAGTCTAGAGAGAAATAATGAACTTAATGAGTTTGATCCACTGATGGCTGAAGTAGACTCCCACAATGACATTGAGCCTATTCATGAATTGAATGTCTTAAGTTGTAATATCACCTTCAAACTCGAGAGTCGGGTTAGGGCCAATGATGATAGATCCATATCCGTAAACACTATTTCCCAATCTTTCACCGCTTTGACTATCCAATATCCTAAACTTCTTGACCAAACCTCTATGAATCTGAGCCAAGGTACCTATACCTTTCCAAATGACTATGCCCTTGCTTGCTACCTCAATGCAGTTGAGCCTATGACAACTTCCATTAGTGAACCAAGCGTTAGCATGATGGAGTCGGACATCAAGTATCTTAGTCAAAAGAATAAGAGTAAAAATAAAAAGAAAAGAAATTCTGAGGGTGAAAACCACTTCATGGCAGTCTTAGAACCTACAAAAGTAAAAATAAAAGATGTATCCAAAGGTGAAAACCTCTCTGAGGTGCCAAAGGATGAGATATTTGATGTCCTTCCGAGCCATTTACAAGATAGTCTTAGAGTAGTCATATTATAGCTAATAATTAATTAATTTAATTATTAGTCTATTATTCTCTACACTTAAGTTAGACTTAGGCATCTCATTATTCTTTAGGGTTTTCACCTTTAGGGTTTCAGTATCCTTTTATAAGGATTCCCTCTTTGTATTTTTCAGCAACTCAATGCATTATTCATAATAGATTGTTTTTTGATTGTGCATATGATGTCTCTGGCTTTTTGGCCTCCATAGATTTTTCTTGCCTTCTGTGCTTTGCTTCTTCCATGTGACAGGGTTATGCATGCAAGTGTTCTTGGGAGATTAGTCTTTCACCTAATCTAACAGATATATCTCTAGTTCTAATTGAGCCTACTCAATCCATCAACTTGGGAACAACAAAAGAACCACAATTGATCCATGTGGCACAATCCTTATCAGAAGATGAAAAGCTAAAATTTACTACATTCTTAACAGAAAAGAAGATCAACTTTGCATGGAAATATTCAGATATGCCAGGGTTGGATCCTGATCTTATAATGGACCATTTATCTATATCTCTAGGGGTCAAACCTGTTAAGAAAAAATTAAGAAAGATGCATCCACATGTTGCACTCTTGGTCAAAGATGAATTAGAGAAACTAATAAAAGCCAGATTTATCTATGTTATTGACTATGTTGAATGGATCTCTAATATTGTACCTATTTCTAAACTAGATAAATCTATAAGAGTGTGCACAGATTTTAGAGATGTAAACAAAGCATGCCCTAAGGATGATTTTCCATTGCCTAATATTGATATGATAGTGGACATGACTGTGGGCTTTGAGATGTATTCTTTAATGGATGGTTTTTCTAGATATAATCAAATCAAAATTGCTCCAGAAGATCAAGAGAAAACTGCTTTCACATGTGCATGGGGTACCTTCTGTTGGAATGTCATGCCATTTGGGCTTAAGAGTGCTAGTGCTACATATCAAAGAGCTATGACATCTATCTTTCATGACATGATGCATCAAACTATGGAAGATTATGTTGATGATACTTTAGTAAAATCTATGATGAGATTTGAACATCTAAATGACTTGAGAAAAATACTAGATAGAATGGAGAAGTTTAGTCTTAGACTTAACCCTAAGAAATGTGCTTTTGGTGTCACTTCTGGAAAGCTCTTAGGCTACATTGTTTCAAAGAAAGGTATTGAAGTAGATCCAACTAAAGTTAAAGCTATCATGGAGATGCAACCTCACAAGAATATCGGTCAAATGAGAACATTACAAGGGAGAGTACAATCTATTAGACGCTTCATATCTCAGCTAGCAGACATATCACAACCTTTCACAAAGATATTACATAAAGGTGTGACCTTTGCATGGAATGAGGAATGTGAAAAGAACTTTAACCATATCAAGAAATATCTATCAAATCCTCCTATTTTGATGCCTCCTATTCAAGGGAAGCCATTGATCTTATACGTCTCTAAAACATATACATCACTGGGGGCATTACTAGCACAACATGATGAGAACAAGGAGCGAGCTATATACTATATTAGTAGAACATTGGTAGTGTATGAGAAGAACTATTCAATGATTGAGAAAGCTTGTTTAGCTGTGATTTTTGCATCACATAAACTGAGACATTACATGTTAGCTCATACCACACATTTGGTAGCTAATATTGATCCACTAAAGTACCTACTAAGCAAAGCTGCCCTCACAGGTAGACTAGCTAAATGGGTCATGCTATTAAGTGAATTTGACATCGAATATGTTGAAGGAAAAGCTATCAAAGGATAGGTAATTGTTGATCAATTGGCTGATGCACCTTTGTTCAATGATACACCAATGCAAATGGAATTCCCATATTCCTCTATCATGAACCTTTCTTCTAGAGCATGGAAGTTATTCTTTGATGGATCCTATACACAAAATGGATCTAGAGTAGGCATATTGTTCATCACTCCTCAAGGATACTCAATCCCTAAAGCATTCAAAATCAAGTTTCCTTGCACAGATAATATTGTTGAATATGAAGCCCTTCTTCATGGCATGAAAATAGCAATTGAATGGAGAGTAACAAAATTACATATTCATGGAGACTCACAACTTGTCATACACCAAGTCAATGATGTGTATCAAATGAAAGATGGAAAGTTGATCCCATACAAGAGAATGGTAGATGATCTAAAGAAATATTTCATATCTATCACATTTGAGCAAATACTTAGAACAAAGAACAAGGTTATTGATGCAATGGTAACGCTATCTACTTTATTATAGCAGCTTGAACATGAGCTACACTATGAGTTCCTGGTGGAAGCACTATCTTATCCTACATATGATTCCCCTAAAACCTGCATGATCTGTACTCTTGTTGGTCATGATTCATCTTGATACAAAAAATTTTTCTCCTATCTCCAAGACCAAATCATTCCCAATACCTTTAACCGCCATGAGAAATGATACCTTATCTGAAATGCATCCCAATATGTCATCATTGGTCACAATCTATACAAACAAGGTCTAGATGGTACACTACTTAGATGTTTAGAATGGGAAGAGTCTCAATGTGCATTAGAGGAATTCCACGAAGGTATTTTTGAATCACACTCGAACAGTTTAACACTAGCTTGAAAACTTAATAGGGGGTACTATTGGCCTGAAATGGAAAAAAGAGGCTATCAAGTTTGCTAAGAACTGTCAAAAGTGTCAAGTACATGGTAACTTAATTCATGCACCAGGGAGAGATCTAATTCCCTTTACTACACAATGGCCTTTTCACCAATGGGAATTTGATCTTACAGGATCTATACATCCTCATTCTTCTAATGGACATACCCATATAATCACAGCTATAGATTATTTCACAAAATGGGTAAAAGCAGTTCCTTTAACTCAAGCGACTGGAAAACAAATTTCAATGTTCATCTTGAACTACATCATATGTCGGTATGGTATTCCACATTCTATAGTTATATATAATGGTGGAAAATTCAAGAGCAGAGACTTAGATGATCTATGTGCCAAATTCAAGATTACGCAACATTGGTCATCTATCTATTATCCTCAAGGGAATGGACAAGCAGAGGCTTCAAACAAGAATCTATTAAAAATCTTGCACTGCACAGCTAATAAAATAGGAAGAGACTGGCATCTCATGATCAATCCAGCTCTCTGGGATTATAGAACAAGTATCAGAATGCCCACTGGGGCTACTCCATTCACTTTGGTTTATGGGTCTGCAGTGGTACTACCTATTGAGGTTGAAATCCCATCACTAAGAATCATAATGCATGGTCTAGTATCTGATGATGACTACAGAGTGTCTAGGTTGCAAGAAATTGAAATACTAGATGAGCATAGATAAGAAGTGTATGATCATCTCAGAGTATATCAGAAGAGAATGTCTAGAGGTTACAACAAGAAAGTCAGACATAGAGAATTTCAGGTTGGCGATCTAGTCTTGAGAGAGAATCCTAAAAATCAATCACATAGAGAATGCAAGGGGAAGTTTGAACCCAATTGGCTGGGTCTCTTTTTCATCACTACTACTTTTGTCTCTAGAGCCTATCAACTCTCAATGACTAAAGGAGAATAGCTCCGAGAACCAATCAACATTCTCCATCTAAAGAAATTCTACACCTAAGGCATTCAGTCTATGGTAAAATGTCCTAAAAAAATTATAAAAATCTGAAAAAGTCCTAAAAAAAATGAACATCCTGGTGAAAACCTAGCAAATAGGCGCCTTGATGATTCTCAAAAAAATTAAAAAATATATCAAAAGTACAAAAAAAATTGAAAAAGTGAAAAATACAAAAAAAATGAGAAAAAGAAAAAGTGCCTTGGTGAAAACTTGGAAACAGGTGCCTTGGTAGAAAAAATAGAATCTCTGCCAAGATGGTGAAAACCTGGCAAACGGGTGCCACTTGTTTCAAAATGCTCCATCTATCAGTACAATCTTGGTCTTTCCCAACTTTCAGTCTTGCTTTAGTTTGTACATATCTCCCAGTTTGTTTTTGCATTCCCATTTTCAATAAGTCGGTCTGTACGCCAATCGACAAAAGTGTCAGTATCCTATCAATGTTCAAACTTGGGGGCAATCAATGTCATATCCTATAGTCTCCAGTATACTTTAGACGCGTCATATCCAGTCAGAGTCCTTTGAATCTACACTTGAGTCAGTCATTCTGTCTCCTCTACAGAAAGGATTTTTGCATCTACAACAACGCAATCAAACATCAACACAAACTGAAAACAATCTATGCTTTTACATGTTTTTATCTCCTTGTATGCTTACTGATTCACATTGAGATTTTTTCATATTGTGTCCTTTCAAGCTCTTCGATGATGTCCTTTTACAGGATTTAGAGAGTGATGAATGGGGGCATAATATTTTCTTTATTTTCTACTTGTATGTGAAAATCTAACAACTTTGGAAATTCTAGATTAAAATGGTGTCCATCTGTAAGAGCCTCTATCTCATATTGGATGGCCATGAGTACCTCAACCATTGATACCCAAAAAATTCAAGGAAGTTTGATCTAACTGTTGTCTTTTTGAGTGAGTTCTTATTCCTACTATGAAACATGATCTTACCTAAGGATGTGAATGATAAAGGGTCACTACGGGTAATTCACATTGGATTGAGAATAATCTCTTGACTACTTGATGTGTTTGTTCTGCAAGGTGTATTTTGGTCATCACGATGTTTATGTTTTGATGCTTATATAAATTGCTATATCAAAATGGACATGATATTCAAGTCATCCTGGCATTTGTGCCTTGGTGCTTATATCTAATTTGACATTCCGAGAACAAAATTAATATTCATATGTCCATGGTTGTCTAGCCAGTGGGCGTTGTATTGATTCTTGCACATATAAATCAATATTCATATGTCTATAGTTTCATAACTAGTGGGCATTGTATTGATTTATCTGATTACCTAAAAAGTTCAATGATGACAACAAATTGACACATGATCAGTGACTAGGTCCTAGGTCTTAGGTTTGCATTTCGTTCTGCATGTCATTTTTGTACTTTGCATGATTGCATGATCTCACAAATTTCTTGAACACTTCAATGATTCTTCCAAAAAAAACTTAAACTGGAAATGAAGAGCTAAATCTCACATGAAGGTTTCCTCACATAACCACAAGCAATCACCATCCTGGGTTAGACATCCTTTTTGACATAAGACTAAATACTTGTCTTCATCAATACCTACAAAACATATCATGTATATCATTGCATTTTCATTACATATTCATGATCAATTACATTTGCATAACATCCATACATGTGAAAGAAACCATTGTATTGCATAAATCCATACATACATTCTATACTAATAGCATTTACATCACATGATATCATCATAAATCAAAACATGAAAAGTACAAATGAAGTCATAACCAAAATCTCGATCTCATATCATATAACTTGAACTAGTCAAGGGTGCACTATTGGCACAAAGTACAAAAGAATGAGCTCATGTGAGCTATCAGAAGTCAGAATATTATACATGAATAAAAAGAGCAAAAATATCAGAATCTCTAGACAGATCAGATGTCTGCCTAATCCTCTGCATCTGGTGGAGGTGGTGGTGGTGCATCAGGTGCTACCTTGGCTATGGGTGCCCTAGCTCCCTTTGACGCTATCATATACTAAGAGTATGTGGGTACTCTCTAAGTAGTAGGAACAACTGCATAATAGGAAAAAATGTAATAAGTAGCTCTAGAGGTCTGATGTGTCACCTCTATCTGCAATCTCTTGTTCTCCTCTCAGAGTTGGGATCGCTGTCTAGCTGCCTCAGTAGATCACTCCTCCCAATGAGCACTCTATACCTTCAGGTCCCTGACCTATAATCTGAGCCATCTAATGATCTCATAAGGAGTTAGTGGTACACTAGGATCTACATCTTCTGTAGGCATATTGGTATCTCCAACAGGCTTCTTAGTAGTCTCTGCTTTCTGCGCCTTACGTCATCTAACCTCAGCTCCCAGATCAAAATTGGTATCAACATGTGTGGGATCCAGACCATCACCTACATCTTGCTATGCTCCCAGTACCTCATCTACTATACCAACACTACCCAAAGTACCACTCTCTCCTCTAGTCGATCTCCTATGTAAAATTGTAGGTCTACCTTTTGAAGAACTAGGGGGACGAGGTGGTCTCATCTATCTAGAAGGTCTCTATGGAGGTGTGAAAACTGCTCTCAGCCTTAGAGGTGTAGGATGGGGCATCAACACTTGTGCACCTATACATCTTTATCCTCTCCCCATTGGAGAACCTGTAACATCCATAGCCTCCTCCATGGAAGGTATCAACTTTGTCAAATCTGAAAACCTGTGTATAGGATGCTCTGCAAGCCATCCAATAAATCCATCTGTGACCCCTGCATCTGGAACATCTGCTCGATAATCCCAATCTCTACCGATGATACCACTGTACTCCTATGTACAAAGAGCATATGACAATCTAGGGCCCCATCCTAATCTGAGCTCTCTATGAATCTGTGCATACGCAACATGCTCCTATGGTGCATCCTAAATGATGCCATACTGCCTCCACACTCTGGTAATGAGGAAGTGCTCAATAACTATAGTTGACCTCCCAATCAATACTTGACTCTAGTAGAAATAGTTGAACTTCTCTCGAGCAGTAGGCCAGGCCTCAATCTGTAGATAAGGATGCCAGATGACATATGTGCTATCATCTAGGTAGCATCTAAAGTACTCTGTATGACCCATGCACACCTGTGTAACATATCCAGAGTAAATATATATCATCGGCTCCTCTAGCTAGCGTTGATCCTAACATACTGGTCTACAAATTGGGACATGCTCCCAGGCCCATATCTAAAGAACTAAAGCTCTGGAAGCAAAACACTTTCCCTCCTAATACACAATCTCATGCATCTCAGAGAACATGTGAGCTAGCATACACTGACCCCAACCCAACTCAGAAGGAGTGGCCATCAATCATGCAACCATAGGGGCCCAGCCCATCAAAAGACCATTCTACTGATGGTCAGACGTGATGATGCCTCCTATCATACCAACTATGATACACTCCAATCTATGGGTCTACCCATAGCGCTACACTAAAGTCTCCCAAAAAATAGAACAGTGAGCTATGTATCATCTCCAAACAAACGTTTGAAGGCATGTAATCCAGAGCTACCCAAGCTCACATATTTTGGACACCAACCATGAAATGGAATACACAATATCCTGTACACGTCCTCTGGAGTGACAGTAATCTCTCCTGTAGGGAGATGAAAGGTCTGGGTCTCGGAATGAAACCTCTCAATCAAAGTTGTGAGAAATTTGTGGTTCACCCTAATCTCGGGCAATCGAATCAAATACTCGAAGCCACAAGTAGCTAAATGTACCCTCATAGGGTTTGGAAGAGAAATGCATAGTCTCTAAGTTGTAGGATGAGAGATACGCACGTGAATGTCAGGGTATATGACCTACACAAAGCAGAAGCAGGGAATCCTATCAGTAAATTGGTTGAAAAATAGGCTAGCAGTATAGAAATTCAAAAGTTCACAATCTTAGAAGGAGCATTAAATGCTCAGCAATCAGCCTAAGGAATTAGAAAATAAAAAATTTTAACCTAAAAAGGAGTTTTAAGCTCACTGTTTTCCATATGACAATACAGTCTGGCATCAAAACTTGTACAAGTTTCAGTAGGGTCCCATACAACAAACCATGCATATACGACTTTCTAGGTCTCACTGTACGACATATGAGGGACTTGACGAAATGTCGTACGACTCTTGGGTCCCTCTCAAATGAGTTTTGGGGGGTTCTGACATGACTATTTATCAAGAATTAAAAATTCGTATGAGTCACGGAAGACAGTCGTATGAGTTTCCATGCATGCGATAATTGAAATTTAAAAACATATGAAAAACAACCTAAAAATGCTACAAACATGCAAAAATGGAATTTACAAAGAGGCACAGAGGTCCACTTATCGGATGTCCCTACTGCGGAGGCCACTGATGTCTCCAGTTGGGCTCAAATCGGTGTGAAGAGACAGGTACCTTCATCTCGGTCATTTTCTCACTCAGAGGGCTCCACAAGGATTCAAAAGTCAAAAGTGAATAATGAATTGAAAATGACCCTTTTGGTCCTTATATAGCTTTTGACCTAATTTTCAAAAGTGCTCCGTTTTCCATGAAAATTGCACCCCTAGCTAATTTCGATGTTCTAAACCCATTTGCAGGATCAAAATTGAAATCTAGGATTGTTTACTATGTCAAAATCATGATTTAAAATTTTTGGACCCAGGATGGCCGACTACTTGCATAATCAACCTTCAATCATCATAGAAATCATGAATTCAACTTAACTGATTATCTTACATCAAACTATCAAAATTTCAACTTGGTTAACCATGGTCAACTCATGGTCAAACCTAGTCAAACTTGGTCTCTAGGACCTCTAAATGATGATGAACACGTTCTCGGATGTCTATAATCACTTCTCAAATCAATTAACATACTTCTAAACCATTCAACGTTGACTTTTCTTGTCAGATTTCAATTTTAATCCCGAAGGGGGCATGG
The DNA here is from genome assembly GCA_027943335.1 of Chamaecyparis obtusa. Lineage (NCBI taxonomy): Eukaryota > Viridiplantae > Streptophyta > Pinopsida > Cupressales > Cupressaceae > Chamaecyparis > Chamaecyparis obtusa. The sequence goes on from BSBK01001904.1 coordinate 1,882,110, forward strand.
TATTACACATCATTCAAATCTGTAAATCTAAATCTGAAAATCAAATCTTTCCCTAGTGATCAAGACAACAACCACGTCTAGTTGTTGGTTCATCTAAAGTCCTCATCGCTTGGGGAAAATTTGTTATCTCTTGGGGCATATCATATTCATCGAGATCCATATCAATCTGGTATCCTAAATCTATCTAGTAAATTATATCAGCTTTTTGTAACCATCGATTCATTAGTGTTATTTCCTTGTTTCTTCATAACTAATAAGTTGAGGATGTGATACCAATATGATTCTCTTTGGACAATCAGGTCTGGAATCGGTCACTCACTTCTTCGCAATCATAAGGTTCAAAATCAGGTGTTTTGGCACTTTTTCGTAATCACCGGTTCATTGTTGCTATAGTTAACATTATCTTTGGTCAATCAAGACCTAAATCTTACATCTCTAAATATTTCAATTGGTTTCTGTCTCAGAATCGGTTAATCTTTCAAATCAGTTTCATACATCTTTATCATACACAAACTATTCTTTGAACCACTACGCTTTGCACAGTGATTCAAAGAGGGGCAAAATGTAATACCCCAAAAATGGGCTATAGATTCATTAACCTCCAACATCTTCAATTCGAATGAAATCGATATCAAAGTCCTAACCTAAGGCACATCTGCACATTATCGAATCAAAAATTGATTTTATCCTAAATTCTGCATCGGATAATATTCCTAGCAATATTCCTATTTATCCTAATTATCTTTGATTTAATAATTATTTGGTGATAAATCCTATTTATCCTAAAGTTTGATTAATTGAATATTTTGAATATTTAATTAATCAGATTTAATACTGCCACTTAATTGTTTAATTAGATTTAATTAAATTTATTCCTAAATTGTATTATTTAATTTTGACAATAAATCTAAAATCTCATGACTAATTGATTAAATTCTTATTTAATTAATTAATGTCAGTTGTCAATATTTAATGATATAGTTTTAGAATAAAGTTTGATTTAATAATTGATTAACCCATAAATTAATTGGTTTAATTCAAAAATCAGTTAAGTTGAGAATAAATCACTTTATTTTTAAATTAATTTATAATTAAATCATGCACAAACAGAAAAGCAGACAACTAGAAATTAACAATCAATTTTAAAATTGAAACTCAACATCTGATGATGAGTTGAAATTTGATCTAAACTCTATTTTGAGTTAAACACTGCTTTTGCATGATTTTTGTGAGTTAATTATCTCTAATTTCCTGATAACTCAAAAATCAACTTGAGTTTATCAAGAGTGATTTATGGCTTTTCTCTTGCATCCTCAAGCCCTGAATTTCTATAAAATCAAGGCTCAGCTCTTCATAATTATCAACACTTGAATTTGCACAATTACTGTGGCAAATTGGCAGTTGAAGGATTAAGCACTTGCGATAGGCGATTTGTGAGATCTTTCATTGTTGATCATAGTTTTGCATAGTTTTCATATCATATTCATTCACATCATTCTTAGATTAAATCTGCACTCAATTTCATTCATCTAGCTTAGATTCATACAGTTTTTCATATTATTGCATAGAAAATACAAAAATATAGATTAATCTGCATTTAGATAGAATTTCATTCTTTTGCATTCAAATCTTTCGTTTAGGTCTTGCATTGTCACTGATCTCAATTTCAATCTGAGAACATCATACTCACACCTACTAGAAGGAAATAAATCACTTGGTTAGCATAGTTTCAATTACTTGCAGATTTCAGTTTTTGGTAACCTCTAATGTTTTACTGAAGTGTTGTGTTTGCAACTAGGTACAAAATTCACACACACAGTACTAACTTCCAAGTGTCATTCCTAAACTACCATTGTCATACCCCTATCACATCAGTGTTGTACTTAGGCCGTGTTCCATTAATTCTTTTTATCCTTCACACATTTCCCATACTTTCAAATTCTGATTTCCTGAACTTGACATGACTTCAAAAGGATCATAATTAGTTTGTGAGGTAACTCGCACTTAAGGTATTGATGTCCTCTAAAATCAATGCCATTATTATAGTTCATGTCAAGTAAAACAAAGGTAATGCAAGCGAAAATATTGGTATTTTCAAGAATCACAATTGCATTTCAAAAGAGGGCATTTGTAGAGAAACCGAAAGCTTAGCAGTGGGTTGGAGAGTTGAAAAATTAGAGAGTGGGCATTATTAAGATGGGTGGACAATTACAGAGACATGAACTAGGTGTTCATGGTATTTTGCTGGCAGATGTTGAGGCAGTCCGTAGGTTCAATGCATGCGGCTGGCTTGGCTATTTTCTTCAGCTGATAGAGTTTAATGAGGAGGTTGCTACAAAATTCATGGGTACATTTGAAGAAGAAAAAGCAACCATATGGGGATTGACAGTTGCTTCTACTGAATAGAGAATTACAGAAGTTATAGGGTTACCAATTGTGGGAGAACATTATCCAAATGAGTATGATGCCAGGTCATCTCGAGCCCAGTTCTCCAGGCCAAGTGATCCTCCACTTGAAATTACTAAGAAGGGGTGCAATAGATTGTCCCTTCCACAACCATTTCCAGAACTGGCTACACACATCATCAGGCATTTAACTTGTGAGGGAAGGTTTTCAAACCGGCCTGCTCATCATTTTAAGTTGCTTAGTTGTATTAGGTATAATCTTTAGGTTAATATTCTCAATTTTCTTTATAATATGCTAAGTACCAGTGTCAAGGAAACTCAAAAAGGCAATGCAAAATCCATTAGTCACCATGCCTTGATCAAGGTTTTGGTTGAAAAATATCTTAGGGATGTTTCCCCCATGTCATGGGTAGAATTTGTCCAAACCAAAACTTTGCAACCCCAAGTAAATCCTGTGGCCCAACCTCTAGAAGATGTAGTAGAATCTTTTGACCCTACTGAAGAAGCAACTGTGAAAGAAAAAGGACTAGAATTACAGACAGAAAACCAACCTCTTGAACCTATTCCAGAGATTAATGTACCCACTTCTTCCTCAAGAAAAGGAAAGAAAAACGTTAGAAAAGAAATCCCTAACTTAGAAGGAGAAATTTCAAACCCTGCAATTCAAGTTAACAAAAGAAAATGGTCGAGTCCTACAGTAACTACTCCTACAACATCTACTCATGCAGCACATAAACCAAAAAGGTCTCGCCAACCTAAAACTATAGTGGTTAAAGAGGAAACTATGCGTAGAAGCCCTTGTATGAGAGGACAAGTGTCTCCACCTTCTCTTCAACACCCAGATGTTCCATCACCAAAAATTGATAAAGAGCCCTCTATTGAATATATTCCTGATGACTCCCCTGCATAGGCAGAATCCCATCCAATGGAGGAGCCTCCTAATGAGAAAGAACCTAGCAGTAGCATGCCACATAATGATCAAGGAATGCCTAAACTGAGTCCTAATGTAATGCAAGAGAGTATTCCTGTGAATGTTCAATCTACTCCTCCTTAGCATCTTGTATATTCTAATATATCCATTATACCTTACCAATCAACATGGTTCACTGACTTCTTCCAGCAAACTGTTAAGGAGAAGAAAAAGAAGGCTCAAATGCTAGAGTTCCCTTCATCAACAATTCGGTCTATCCTCTTTCATCTATACAACCATTTTATCTTTCAGAAAACATGGTGGAAGTAGGAAAGAAATCAAATGCAAAGGGATATGTTTGAGAAGGATGAGGAGATTGAATCTCTCAAAGAGCAACTAAGGAAACAAAAAGAACAAATGGACAAGGCCTTAAAACTAGTTGACCAAGTGATAGCTTATAGACCACCACCTAGGGTATATGCTATTTTCTTAAAGGAGAAATTTCTTTTGTTCCAACTTATGATGACAATGAAGGACATTGATTGTGAATTCAAGTTGGCCCAAGAATTCTATGGTTTGTATCTGACTCTTCCATCATGGCAAAAAAATCTATTATGTGAGCTTTATTTGCACAATTTTATTATCCCACATGAAATAGAGTGGAATCCTTTGCTCTATATAGGGGACATTCACTTAAGGGCCTTGATGTCATGGATGCATAATGAGACAAACTATGACAGACAACTGAACACCTATAGGGATCTAGAGAAATTTGAGCCTTTTCCATTAAGGGTTGAGTCACATAAGCATGATGTTCTTTTGAGGGATTGGCTCAATTTGACTTATGGGAGACCAAAGCCAGAAATCGGGGAGAAAGTATTTGCATTGAGAGATAAAGTTTACAGAGATTATCAGACATTGCCCAATTTTATAGCCCAAAGATCTCTTTCAAGAGTCAGAAGTAGGTGGAACAGATTACCGGAAGCTTTTAGAAAAGTAGAACCACATAGCCCTATTAATTATGAAGCAACTGTCCATAGAGTGGCTAATTACATGAAGTTGGGATGACAACCCAGAAGGGAATTATGGATGCCTTTATCCTTCTAGCCACCTACACTATTTTGGCCCTTATATGACATCAGTGCTACTAGACTGGATCAGTTGGTTGAGGAGCATCGAGAAGATTACTTGGAATGCACAAGGGGGTTCTACTACACTTTAAGAAGTGGAAAGAAGGGAAAGACGGTTGTTGGTGATTTCAAGACCATAGCAAGGAAATACAATGCTCGAGGACAAGCATTCTGTTAGTAGGGGGAAGATGATGAGTCTAATTATTGCCTCGATTTTGTTATGATCTTTATATTTTGTTGATACTTTGACAAACATTTTCAAGATAATTTATTACTTATACTTATGTGAACCTATGCCAAGTACAACTATAGCCACAAAATCTATGGGTAGCTTGAGTGATATGTTTTTCTGACTATTATAAATATAATGCAGTACTTCATATAATTATTTCAAGCTGTGTTCTAACATTTAAGTAGGAGTTGAAAATGTTGACTTGCATATGTGTACCAAATGTTACTAACCTTTCAGGTAAACACGGAGCGGTATGAAGAGTGGCGCATCTGCATTCAAGAAGGAGTGTTAGAAGACCAACCACGACGGGAGAATCTAGCATGATTCTGATGGATATGCCGAGCTTTGAAGGAGCTGCTATTCCAGAGAATATAGGGAATTAGTCTTTCTATATTTCCTCATAACTGTTATTTTGTTGTCAACAGTAATTGTATTATGTCGTGGTTGTTCTATCTCCTCCATATTTGGTGAGGTTTAATGAGACTTTTCTATTATGTTTTCAATAAGCGTCAATCCTTGATATAAAGGGATTTTGACTGATTTAGTAGGTAATGAAGAAATATAGAATTATGTATTCAATATAGTGGGAGTTGCTCTATTTTGTTCTTCATGAGTTATTTAGTTGTTATGTAACCAGTAAAGAAGAATTTAATGGAAGAGTGATTTTAGATTATCTCTTGTGTTGAGTAGTTAGCAGAAGCAACCCAAGGGGGTCCACTTGGAAGGTGGATTAGATTAAGTTAGAATAGATTTGCTTCCTGTACTTTTCCTGTTTCAAATAGAGTTACTATTTTATTCCTGCAGCATTGCCATTGTGGTTGTTCCTGCAACATTTGCAGAAATGGGTATAGTGAATGTTTTGAGTTGTTAGACAGGCTTAGATTCATTTCATAAGTTTTTTGTAGTAATTCTATTCAATAGTCAAGTGTGTTTACTTTCCTACAGCAATAGTATAGATTCCTTTCATGCATTTTATCTTCCTCCAGCATAGGTGTTATGATTCCTAAAGGACCTTAGTGCACAAACTGTGCTGTCCCATTTCAAGTCTAGGTCCCTGGGTTGACAATCTAAATGCATTTCATGATGGGGATAGGTAATCCATAGCATAGATATATTACCCTTAAGAGATACAATGGCATGATTATCCCTACGTATTGTGAGAATGTTTAGTTTGTACATGTCATTTTATTTATCTTACACGCTAAAAAAACCTATGGTACATGGTACTATGTGCTACTTCTCATATGTCTACATGTTATTTCACTATTTAAATGTGCTAAATCAATCTACTACGTGCTTTAAAATATCTATGCTATGCGCTAAAACATGGAATATATGATTCATTTAAAAAATTTGATGCATAAAAATAAAAATCTACCTATAAATGGAAAAATTGAGAAAACAAAGAGGATTTGGGTACTCACCGAAAGCTCGTAGTCTGCCTGACACTGGAACCGGTGCTCTCTAATCAGGACAACCATCATGATCTCTATCTATAGTCTTAAAGGGGCAAAGAGGGAAATTAAAAGTGAAAAGTAAAAATGAGTGGTGAAAAAGGGTTTTTACTCCCTTATATACCCTAATTAACCTAAAGGAGGGGTATTTTATCACTTTTTAATATATAATCAACTTTACAGGTTAATTTTTTTTTCAAAACTAGGATATCCTTATTCAAATTCATTTCACATCATATTATTGGAAATGAAATCAAAATTGAATTTTTTTTCACAATTTTTTTGAAAAACTGAGAAAATATTGGAATTAATCAAACTCATCTGGAACTCAATTCTGATTTAATTTATGAAGGCGAAGGATATCATTAGGGCACATAATCAAACAAATTAGAGTAATTTTCAAATCAGGGGCATTGGACGTAAATTTTTTGAAATCATCAATGAGGCATCTCAATCAATCTAATCTTTCAATCTGAGGGTTTCATCATCGAATTAGTTGTAAATCAGAAAATTACTTACCAAATTCAGATCAGACATCATTTAATCAAAGTGATCAGACATTATTTGAACCAACACGCTTCACACATTGATTCAAAGAAGGGCATTTGTATACGCTCAAAATTGGTCAAGAAAAGTTAAAGCAAGAAATTATTGATCAAAGCATGGAATAAATTGAAAATCAAGCCATCAAATTAATCAAATCAAAAGGATCAAATAATTATGTAATTGATTTTAATCAATCAATTGTATAGTTTAATTAAATTTAATCCAACCCATTCAAATGGGAGACATGGATAAATAAATAAATTAAATCAATTAATAAATCAAATAATTCTCACCTACGGCATGTGGACAAAAAAAAATCAACCAATGAGGTGAGATCATATGGAGCACGTGGATCACAAATAGCCTTTTCTATCTCCACCATCCAAATTGGCTTTGCAATCTTGACCATCCAAGTTGTCTCTCTATCCCAACATTTGAAACCACTAACTCAACTCTCATCTAATCTTGGGTCAACCTAATTCACATCTAACTCACCTTTCTAATTTTGGGAATCCTTTAAATAGAATGTATCAATAGATTAAATCATCCATTATCTTAGTGCATCATTACTCTAGTGAATTTGGTCTAGGTTTTCATAGCAATTTGAGTCATTTGAGTAATTTGATCATAATGGAGCATGTAGGATTGATTTCTTTCATAATTGAGCTAGATTAGGGATAATTACACCATAGATCATCATTCTCATTCTAGTTAAATTTCACTAATGAATGCTTGAATATGAGAGTATTACTTTAGCTTTCTAATTAGATATCCATAGGATGCTTATGTCTTAATTTCAATTGAATTTGGTTAAATAGTTGTATTTCCTTGCATTTGAATTGAAATTTTGATGAACTAATCCTATGAAGGTATATTTTCATACATAGTTCCCATGATGAACATAACAATAATTAACCTCCCTTGCAACTTTTTATTGAATGTATATGACTATTTCTATGTCAATGGAAAAATTGATGCCCTACAAAAACCTCTTAGATTTCTTGAAAATATGAGATATATTATTATATAAGTGCCTCACATGACCCTATAGGTTTAGATGGATTATTTTCAAGTGCTACACTTTGAAATAAATATCCTATGAAAGTTTGATAGTTTTATGCACCTAGGGAACTTAAGGGACATCACTACTAAGGTAAGGCGTTGAGAATTAGAGAAAGTTGGGAGACAAAAAACCATGCCTAGAATAAACCTTCCGAGAAAAATTCCTTAGTTTTTACGGTTTGTGCCCACAATGAATGAAATGAGAATTACATTCTCTTTCAACTTTTCATTGAATGCATCTAACAATTTTTGCATAAAGAAAAAAATCGCTACCCTAAAAAAATTGCTTTGACTCTTGAAAATATGAGATAGGTCATTGAAGAGGGGCCTCATATGAACCTATAGGTTTAGATGAATCATTTCCAAGTTACATGGATTGAGATTAAAAAATAAATTAAAAGTTTGACAATTTTATGCACTTATGGCACTTAAGGGACATCATTGCTAGGGTATGGTGTTTAGCATTTAGGTGAGTTGGGAAGAAAAATGAGACCATTCCTAGGATAAAAACACCTAATAGGGTGTGTGTGTGTGGTGAAAACTCACTCCCATGAAAAATAAAATGATAATTAGGCTACCTTGCAACTATTTATTGAAAGCATTTGATACTTTTTGCATTAAGAGAAAAAATATTTCCTTATAAAAACTATTTAATGAGTCTTGAAAATTTGAGATATTGTATTATAGAGGGGTCTTGTATGACCCTATAGGTTCATACATATCATTCAAAAGTTCCATGGATTATGAAAAATAACCCATCAAATTTTGATAGTTTTATACACTTAGGGAACTTAAGGGACATGTCGCTAGGGTATGGTGTAGAGTGTTCAAGCAATTTGGGGTGAAAAAAATACCATTCATAGGGAAAATCCATATAATTATATGTATTTCCACTAAAATTTCACATCCATGATGGATAGAATGAGAATTAGGATTCCTTGCAACTTTTGATTGAATGAATCTGACAATTTTTTTTGTCAAGAGAAAAAATTATGCCTTATGAAAAATGCTTCAAGTCTTGAAGATATGAGATAGGTTATTGTAGAGTGTCCTCATGTGAACATTTACGTTTAGATGAATTGTTTGCAAGTGTCACTATTTGTGGGGAATATACTATCAAATTTTAATGGTTTTGTGCACTTAGGGAACTTAAGGGACAACATCACTAGGGTAGGGTGTTCACCATTCAAATGAGTTGGAAGGTAAAAAAGAGCCATGCCTATGGTAAACCCACCCAACCAGATGCATTGCCACTAATTTTTTGTACCCATGATGAATAAAATAAGGATGATGGAAAATTTTCAAGTACTTGAGTACAAGTGTAGAGGAATATATGAACTTCATGAAAATGGAGAGGTTAAATGATATGCTAATTTAAATCCTCATAACATGGGTTGTGTATGTAGGGTATTAAAGGAAGTGCACTTAACAATATGAGGGTCTCACAAGTACATGTCTGGTACTTGATAGTGAATGTCTAATCCATCAATTTCTTACATTACTAGTATTGATTAATGAAGGGTTAAACCCACCACAAACATGTATTTTTTTCCAAATCCATTAGCCAAAGTGAGGATACCAAAATAATAGAATCCAAAGGTATTGGTACCATAGTACTAATTCTTATCTTTCTTAGTTTATTCCTTAAGTAAAAAATATCATACCCATGAAACAATAGATCCAAAATAATCCAAACACGTGAAATAGAGTTCATAATGCATATTCATAATAATAGGCATATGTAAAATAATCATTCCAAGGTAACCAATATTAATAGAACACATCAAATAGAAAAAAACATAGGATATAAACAAATCAAATATTATTGAAACATAATAACAATGACACTCACATAAGTAAAAATACATAATGACTCGATAAACATGATTAATACATCTCATGCACATGAAGGAAAAAATATATCAAAGTTCAACTTTAATATATCCTATTCTCTAATAAGTATGCATGTCCAAATACAAATATGGCATAAATTGCAACTAAAAAAAAGGTTTACAAAATGTGCATATGCCATCTCAAAATATCTACAAAATATACATGTGCAATAGCCATGTATGGAACCCAAATTGTCCACTAGTGAAAAATATGTCTCTATGACATCCAAAACTACTGATGAGTCATCAAAATCGAGCCTCTTGTACAAACAAAATTCAAATCATAATTGAGATTAGCCAAATTATATGATTTATAATTAGAAAATTAATATCAAAATATATACAGTGAACTATAATTGAACTTTAAAATTGAATTCTTGATTACCTCAAGTCTACATTTCCTAAAACACTTGAGAGCCTTGGCATATGAATGTTCTAATTTTCAGGTATGTCACTAACATTTCCAAAGTCAACCTATATATGTTCACAAGCATAAAATTGATACAAGTTATCTTATAAATGTTAGTGATAGGAACATATATTTATTAAACACAAACTAAAATAAAAAGTTACATGTGCAAGCATCTCTTCTTCTACCAGTGTCAATCATGTCAGCAAGGATGTGAATCCCATAATTTCATGTACATAAAAATAAAAACTATGTGAAAGTATCAATCTATGTCGAGCATGTATAATCATTTTGATTTATTTAAACTCTTAATTCAATCAAATTTGTATTCAATTACCTTTCTGCTACAACTACCTCACACTACACTTCCCATGCACTAGGTGCATCTTGCAAGAGAAAAATAAGATGAACACATTAATTAATATATAATTTAATTAATGATAATTTAAATGACAAGCATGTATTAAATGAAAAATGTCAAGGATGTTAAGTGTATAAATATATACATTATAGCTAACAAGGCCAATTGAAATGGTTGAGAGAATAGTATCTTGTACTTGTCTCATACACTCGTCAGACATAAATTAAACATAAATAGACCATGTAAGTAAACATTATTACAGTCTTGATAAGTTATCTCTTATAAATATTTATTTATATTAAAATGCACCATGAAATTAAAAGTTAAGTCTTACCACTATACTCTCAGTGAATGATGCATGCACCTCTTCATCTCTCACATGAGAGGAATCCTAAACATGTTATCCAACTCTATCATCTCATCTAGTGTACTTCCTATATAATGAACCTCATAATTGGATGTGTCAATAGGATGCTTGATAAGTTATCTAAGGGGACCTAAGAAAATGTGCTTGCAAATAATGTAAGTATGGGGCACAAAAACATGTTGACCTAAGGAGGATGTGCTAGTGCCACAAGATCCACTATCAAAATCATAACCATGGGGCTACATTAGTGTTTTAGACTGAGTAACCAAAAGATAGAACAAATCATAAATATCCATAATAGTTTGTGAGGTAGCCTTTGTGACAATATATGGAGGTTGTATTGGAGGTAGAAAAGCTATGTGAGGAGAGGGAACACATGGGCCCTATAATACTTGATTTTCCCTAGGTTTATCCTAGGGCATACCTTTGCCTACACCTATGAATGGTCTCATGTGAAATTAGTTCACATGTTTATGCAAGATAAACTTGGCATGTATCTTCTTTGATGAAATAAAAGTGAACACCCACATTGTTTCTGGGTGATCTATCAAAACTATCCACCAACTCAATCTTAAAATTTATCTTGTATCCCATCATGTGTACACCATTTCATGGAATTTTTTTTTTTTAGGATCCATTGATTGTGAGGATTCATTTCATAATGATCCCTCATGGATTCTCGCCACTGAACTACAAAATTATTCTAGGTGGTGAGGGTTTGTATATTTGATATTATCGAATGAAATGTGTCAAACATTAGGGATAATTGAGGGATTTTATGAAAAACATTTGTAATGCCCCTCAACTTATTCAAATTTTTAGAAATTAGGTCTTGTATTGGTTGAGGGTTTAGTGGTAGAGGGTTTGGTGGTTGTGGGTTTGTGAGCTATGGGCTTGCAGGCTATGACTTACCAAGGTTCTCTACCATACCCGGTTAAGTTATAAATTTATATAATTAAGATACAGTTTAAATAATACAAATAATTGCAGATAAAAAATCTAATTTAAATCACCTACAAGCATAAAAAATTAATTAAAAATAAAAAATATGCAATGTTATTCATACTCGGTAGTCAATTTGAGAAAGATATGTGTTTGAAGGATCAGATATTTGATTTTCTCTAGATATCTCATACTAAAATGCAAAGTAATGGGTTAAAATCAACCACAACCATTATATGCTCGAGTGTATAAGATACCCATAGGGGTCAAATATATGATCCATATAATATAATATTAATATAATATTATATTATATGTAATATTTTATAATACTGTATCTTAAATTATATATAATATAATATATATTATATTATTATTAGTACATTTATAGTATTATTTAATATTTTTTATATTATTAATACAAACATATCAAATATCCAATATGATCTATAATTAAAAAGATTACAAAAATAAATTGTACTTAACCCAAATTATAGTTTTTCCTGATCATAACAAAATTGTGTGGTTCTATTTATTCATCATTAAAATTATAAAGTTATGTTAGATTTGACAAACGCAAATCATCCCAAGAACACCTGCATGCAAGACTGTCACAAAGAAGAAGCAAACAGACAGAAAGCTATGGCGGCCAAAAGGCCAGAGACTGCAAAACCATGTTGCAAGAAAATAATCTTCTATTAAAAAAATGAAAATAATACAATCTCCTTAGGAATTACAAAGAGGGAATCCTTATAAAAGGATACCAAAACCCTAAAGGTGAAAACCCTAAAGAATAATGAGATGCCTAAGTCTAACTTAAGTGTAGAGAATAATAGACTAATAATTAAATAAATTAATTATTAGCTATAATATGACTACTCTAACACCCCCCCTTAAGTGTAACTTAGGGAGAAGCTAAACAACTAAGGACTAAAAGATGCATGAAAACAAAAATGCATGAAAGAGCAATGGGTCCCGGCAACAAGGCCTGATCAGGTACCCAAGTACAAGAAAATAAACTAGATGAAGGAAACAAAGCCTCCAATCTAGGGAATGTCCCAAAGAAAGGAACAAGAAAGAGCATGAAGCATCTCCGAAGCATGAAGCTGCAAACACTGTCAGAAGAAACTGTTGGAACCCCCACTGAAGTGCATGACCAGGTAGAGAAGACAAAGTCTGAAGAGCTGATCAATCAAAGAGGTGACCTCCAAAATAGGAATGAATGAGTGTCTATATAGTAGATGAACCATCTCACCGAAATGCATAGGTGCCTAGCCACTGCATCCGCCTAGTACATAGGAACAAAAAATGAATACGTAGATCACTCAACCAAACCAAGGAAGCAATAGAGCCAATAGGTGAACCCCCCCATAATGCTGAACGGGGTGACAGGAACACTGAAATGCAATGCCAGAAACATCTGCAAGAAGAAGAAACAGGAACACCTATGTGCAAAAGAAGGTACAAGCACAGGATAAAGGGCGGTGTCATAGACACAGTCTACATGGGCTAATGTCGTGGAAGGTACGGTCACTTGACAAGAGTGGATGCGCCTATAGTGGCAAATGCATCAGAATCCCCCCATGGCACTTTATAACTGAGTGCGTATACAAACAAACACATAGTGTTCAAGATCCCAAAATGCAAAAGCAGGCACTTTATCTCAGTGCGTTTACAGAAAAAAGAATGCAACAGAAGAGAAGCATACAATGCTCAAAAGACAGAAAGAAGAGTGAGCTATGAACTCAGAAGAAGAGATCCCCGGACCTGTAGAACCAAGCACTCCACCAGAGGGCATAAACTGCATAACTCAGAGGAGTGAAAACTTGGAGTAGAATCTGGAAAAAATACCTCTGCCACTGAATAGTACATAGAATCAGCTTTCCGACGATATCTCGTTTGCCGAAAAAGGAGTCCGGATGAGCCAGATATGACTCCCGGAAGGCAAAAAAAGATATCAGACTTCAATAGCAAAAAACACTATTGAAACGGTAGAACCCAAAACCCTAACCTCCATCATCAGAAAGAGCTCGGAAAGAGCTTTCCGACGATATAAAGAAGTCAGAAAACCGATACCGTATGCACAAGATACGGCCAAAAAACCCAGCTACCCCTAGAAAAAGCTCTAAAGGACAAAAAAACTTTTTTTAAGCCCCGGGGGCTGGAATTACAAAGCCCCTGGGCGCATGGCGCACGCAGGGGGCTGGAGCTGGAGCTCCCGGTCAGTCATATGACCGCGGCGGAGCGGAGCGGGGCCGAGAGGCGGCGCTAGTGCCGGCGGTGGGCGGGCCGGCGGAGCGGTGCTGGGGCCGTCGGAGCGGAGTGCGCTGCGGGCGGCGCTGGTGCCGGCGGTGGGCGGGCCGGTGGGGGCCGAGAGGAGCTCGAGCGGCGCGGAGGACGCAGGGCTGAGCGCGGGCGGAGGCTGGCCGCGGCGGCGCGGCGGGGGCGCGCTGGCCGGCAGCCGCTGCGGGTGGCGCGCTGGCGGCGTGCCGTTTTTTAAAAGAAAAAATGCTTTTTTTTGCGTTGTTCGAGAATTTTTCTCGATTTTCGAGCCCGTACGGCCCATAGGAGGCCGAAAAAATTCCCCAGAGGCTCTGGTGTCCAAATCGGACGAGCTTTATATGGATTCTGGGGTTTTTGGGCCTTCTAGACGCAATGGAAGTGTCCGTTTGGGCCCAAAATGCCTCCAAAAATAGAGACCCCCCAGAACCACTAAAAAAAGCCAAGAAAGCTTCTGAAACCCTCTGTGCTTCAATAAAACAGGAACAGTGAACCGCAGATCAGCTCTGATACCATGTTAGATTTGACAAACGCAAATCATCCCAAGAACACCTGCATGCAAGACTGTCACAAAGAAGAAGCAAAAAGACAGAAAGCTATGGCGGCCAAAAGGCCAGAGACTGCAAAACCATGTTGCAAGAAAATAATCTTCTATTAACAAAATGAAAATAATACAATCTCCTTAGGAATTACAAAGAGGGAATCCTTATAAAAAGATACCAAAACCCTAAAGGTGAAAACCCTAAAGAATAATGAGATGCCTATGTCTAACTTAAGTGTAGAGAATAATAGACTAATAATTAAATAAATTAATTATTAGCTATAATATGACTACTCTAACAAGTTAAGTTCACTTAATTCTTAACACAATTTAATGACTTTTTTCTAATTACTTAAATGTCATAATTAGAACTCAAAAGGAATCAAATACCAAAATGAATGAAACAAAATTATAAGATAGAAAAGAAGAGAGATCACAAGATTGATAATGGAGTTAACTCAACATGAGCTATGTCTTCAGGTCTTCTTCTCAATGTAGGACTTCTTCATCAATGCCACCAAGATTTAACATGCTTTATACATCATCCAACCTTCAGACTTGCATTACAAGATCTCTCGCAATCTCTCTCAACACCTAAGAGTCCTTTACATCCTCCTTACTTGTGCTAAGGGATGGGCTTCAAATACCTTAGAATCCCCAATTGTGCTTAATGAATTAAAAAATATAAGTCTCTATGCTTACAAAAAAAAACTCTCGAAATTCTCCAATTCCCTAATTTACTCCCAAGAACATTCTAATTCTATATCCCTTCAAAAATTCCCCCCTTTAAATAATATTTTACATGCCTAAAAAGGCTTAAAAAATAAATCCCTAATATCACCTAAATTAAGCCCTTATAAGTTTTAAAACAAATGAAAATATTTTTAAAATTGAGCTTATCTATTTTTTGGGCTCCCCTCAAATATAGTTTGTGTTGTTTTAATTTTATTGTTTTGAACTTGCAAATATAGGGCTCCTCTTTTCATGGCCCACCTTAATCACATAACAAAACCAATATCTTCCAACTTATCCCAAAAAAGGTGCATGGTGCATTGGTTGGGAGAACTTAATGGGATTTTGGAGGTTGGGGATTGAAAAAACCCAACCCTCTCTTATAAGGATTCATCACTGTTTAAAGGATAAATAGAACATAGAATTGAATTAGTTGCAAGGAGCCTATTTGGTCTAGTAGATGAGATGAGTAGTAGAAAGTTAGAGGTCATAAGTTCAAACCCTAGCATCAATTTTTTTGGAACTAATAAAAAAAGTTAGAGAAGCTCAAGGTTCCATGTGGTTATTGATCATAGGGCCATGTGGCATTCTTCTTTCAACTTGCCCTGACATGTGCCAAGCCTATATTAGGCTACATCAACACCTATGCCTTGTCAACACCAATCTATGTCAATCCCACTTGTCTTTCCACACATGTCATCACATCATTTGTACAAATGTCATGTCAGCATGCTCATGTCATCTGGTCAACCTATCTTTTTTTCAATTTTGACCAACCATATCTTTATTATACAAACTCTATTTGAGACCATTCAAGTTGCACTAGAAAGCTCTTGATGAGCTCTTCAAATTGAGACCAATTTCATTTGATTTTGAGACTACAAAATTTTTGAGGTCTTCTAGATCCTCCTAGATCACAATATTCATCTAATATCTAATATGGTTAGGCATACATGCCATGACCAAGTGTATTGACACCTAGGCCTACTAAAAATTCAACATCATGGATTTTCACATTTTTGGGTAGATGAATTTTTTTTCATATCATCACTTTTTGGCCCCCAATGATCCTGCACATACCCACTTATGGTTTGATGGAATATGGAAGATGATATTTCTTGTTCACTTGAATATCTCAACCTTTCTTACCCATCCCATAGAGTAGGGTTGTGGTTGTGTTATTGTCTTCAAATTCAATCTTTTCACAGTCTTAGAAAAAAAGTAAATTCTTTTGGCTACTTTTGTCAACAATAAAGTGCAAAATTTTTCCTTTAATCCACATATATGTAAATGGAACAATCTCTCCTCATCCTCACGAGGCAATGCTTTTGTAGTGAAACTATGACATATAGGTTTGCCTCAATGACCTATTTACTATTTTTTTTCTTGGAAGAGTCTATTGGTTTAGGCTCAACATCTCCTCTAGGTGTCTCCATCATTAGACTCATTATAGTTCTACAATATTAGTGTTTTTGATAGAAAAAGAAACAAGAGGGTGTTGGCCATGACCAAGTGTTATGAGAGGCACTTTTATGAATTTCACACCACATACCTGTATCTTGTTGTGTTTTCTTTGCATCTTGCATCTTCTTTGTTGGTAAACTAGAAAATGACTCTTTGCCTATTTATTTTCTTGTGGGTTTACTACTTTCACCTTTTTCGTTGTTTCTCATGAAATAATCCCTCCTTCCTTTCTACTTGAAGCTTTCCTCAATTTTTGGAGTATTCATGAAAGCATTGGATAATTTTACTATATTTTGAAATTCCATCTTGGTTTGGATATACCTATGAAGCCAACTCCGATATTTTAAACCTCAATATTTGACAAATGCTTTGATGCCTAGTTTTTCCAAGAGTACATAAAATATATTTGTATACTCTTGAATTAATTGGTCCTTCTGTTGAAGCAATTTTCATCAAGCCTATAATTTTGTTCATAGGTATCTTCAAGAAAATACTCCTCTTTTATGTGCTCCACAAACTCTCCCATGTAGGTTTTTCATCAAAATCTATATCAAAATCTTGTCCAACTTGAGCTTCCTTAGATGTCGATTTAACTTTCCATGATAGTTTCACATGATTCTTATCTTTGAGGAGAGTGTTGGTTCCTCAAACTGGACTTTATGCTTTGGGTAGAAACCAATACATCTATAGTTTTTAAGGATGGGTTAGATCCAAATATAAGCTCTAAGATGACTGTACGAACTATAGGGACAAGACTGCCCTCTGCACTTATGGCTCTGCAAAACCAAGGAGGGTACTCGTAATTGTTAGGATTAACAAGACATAAATAACAATTACATGCAAATATAACCAATGTCAGAAAATAATATACCACATAGAAGAGAACA
This sequence comes from Chamaecyparis obtusa, assembly GCA_027943335.1. NCBI lineage: Eukaryota > Viridiplantae > Streptophyta > Pinopsida > Cupressales > Cupressaceae > Chamaecyparis > Chamaecyparis obtusa. Next base: position 1,899,724 of record BSBK01001904.1, read on the forward strand.
AAAGACACAGAGATTTAACATGGTTCACCCAATCCCTAGGCTATGTCCACCAACAATGAGTCCAATATTTTATTATCCAATGATTACAACTTGATTACAATCTGTAATCCCTTACAGCTCAATTCTGTCGCAAGTACTAAAATCATACATATTGAAATCCCTAACCCTAAGCCATATTATACAATATTTTGCTGCTTTAAAGTGTATAGTACTTTCTTGATCAGTCACCACAAGCTAACACTAATCCATTCAAATAAAAACAATACTCCTTATGACACCAGGATTGGATTTGAACAAAGCAGATGAAATGGAATGGTGAGAAAATACTAAATGGAAACCAATCATTCTTTGATTCTCAATCACCATGATTTAAATAATAGGCCCTATAACCTCATTATTTTTAAGCAATTTGGGATTGGTTATGATTTAAAACTTTGTGGGATATAACAGACCATACCAGAAAAGTTATTGTAGAATATACTCACTTCTGATCAGTGCCTTATCCATTGGGCAAAACCCCTAATGCACTGCAGTATACAGAATCCAACTATTGTTCTTCATCACAGATCCAATTCATTCACACAAATACACAAAACCCACACTGCTTACAAGCATCCCTGTGAAAATCAAATGAATTTATGCTTCATCTACAACATTATTTAATCTGATCCTAAATCAGAACTAGAGGATGAAAACATATGAAAACTCATAAACTTGACACAAATGGAGAAAAATGAGAGACGGTATTTGTATTATGCATGAGGATCATGCCTTTGTATACACCCTACTTTGGGATTAAAACCACTTCAATAACAACAAATAATCAAGAATTTTTCCCTTTACTAGAACAACATAATCTGATAAAAGCTTGATACATCCTAGACTGAGAGCAAAGTAATCAGTCGGTGTTCTAAAACTAAGCAGAAGACTAAAACTACATCCCCTACCCAGCCCACAAAACACTTGGGACCAACTCTGAGAAAATATAGAGAATGTTTGGATCCCTTACAATAATGAAAAAATCAGCCATATATCCCTTAGGAAAAGAAACCTAAAAGATATTTCTACCATGTCACCTGTCTCTTTTTAGAACAATCAATCCTGCAAATAATATCCTCTTCCCACCAAAATCTGACCTCGGAATCAAAAGCTCTTACTGCTCTTTCTCACTTGCTCAAAATTGATTTCTATTGTCACCATTGAGTCCGTTGTTTCCCACCGTTTCCAACAATATATTAAACTCATATGTTTGAGCAAAAATTCAACCTGCAAGCAGCATTTTCATTCTCTTGTTTCATGAGCAACTGACATTTTTTAAATTTGAAATTACAACATAGTTTGGACTTTAACAATTTGTTTTAAATCCTTCTGCACATTTGAATTTGGAGCGAGTTCATATTTGCCATGTGGCACAATTTGACTTGCTCGACCGACACCTCATTGCCCGTGCCACTTGTCACTCACTGATTCGCTGCCGTCTCCACCTGGGCATCAACCTGCAACCTCTCACCACATCACCACAGTTGCCACGTGTTGCTATGTCGCATGATCACAATGGATAATTCTTTGAGAGCCTTCTCATCGTGAAGATGCGACCATCGTCAGATCAATTAAAAACTTGATTTTTAACAACTTCGCCAAGTCACCCAAACTGAATAAAATGCCTCCAGTCATGCCTTTAAAACACTGATCAAAACCTATCACTGGACCTTGAAACTTGGCAGACATGAAATTTGTAGCATAGAAAACCTCTCCATCAGGCGGATTCCTCTAAAGATGAACATGGCAAGAGATTTTAAAACTTGAAAACACCTGTTCAGAATTGTTTTGTAAGCGTAAATCGGAATCACTGGGAACAACCTCCGAATAAGATTAACTAAAAATATCAAATGATGAGCTGAGCATGAGCCACTGACGCTGAAAGAAGACTCATATACAAAGAACAAACCCTCATCTGGAAACAAGCATCTGACAATAAGATATGAATTTTGGAAAATGGTTACTTTGCAAAGTTATCCTATCTGCACTTTTCATCAGCATACAACACTTTTTGTCTGACCTTGCAAACCTGTCAAACAGAAACCTCATGGATTGAAACCCTAGATGAATGATCTCTCTTATGCATAGAAAATAAGGTTATAATTAGTTTCAAAAAATGATCTACTGGCTATCCAGAAATAATCCTCAAAGTTAGCCACTTAGAACATCCTGAACTGATAGGCAGTGAAACTATAGAAATTGCATTTGGATTTGACTGAGCAAAGTGATCAAAAGGATTGGCCACAATTTGAAACTCATTGGAGAAGCTCATTTCCATGTCTTCAGTATGAAACAACATTCAATTCATTTGGATCACTTATTGGGTGAAATTTGCATGACCTCAAAGTAGGCCACTGAAAACTCTGCATTCCCACATTCAGTAAAACTGAATAAAATGCAAATAGAAAGGCCTTAGTAAACTGATCATACAAACCTACCAGAATCTAAAAATGGGCATAGAGAGTCAATCTCATACCTACAATATAGTGCAACAATCCTTATGGCATGATTATCAACCCGGTGTCAAATGCAAACCTCCAAAGTAGGTCATTCAGAAATAACCAAACAGAATGTAAAGTGCAAATTTGGGCACTGACCTCCAAATGGGTACCTCTGAAACATGTCAGAACTGAATTCTGGGAGTTGTGACCAATTGCATGTACTAAATGATAGGTGAGGAAAACATGTCCTAAGCCCCATCACATGAAAATCATCCGGCCTTCTTTTGCTTGCACTTGAACTAGGGTTCCTTAAAATGATCCTTGAAGCACTGAACTTAGCCTTAGGGAAACATTCAAAGTACAGAGTCTAAAATGAACCCAAATTTTAGAGTTCCAATAGTGGCTCTATCTGGGGACACGTGCCCCTTTTGGGCATGCAGAGAATTCATAATCTTTGGTAGAGCATACCACTCAAAAAGGAAATCAAACTTCTTGTTATTTCTCTTCAAAAACAAGGAACCTTTATTGAAAGAAAGACACCACACAACTGAAAGCAAAGCAACTATACAACAAGAACACTATTTACAAATGGCCCAAAGCCATCAAACTAAAATTATTGTTTACCTCTATCAAAAATTTAATTCTCATCTCCATGAATCAAAAGTAAACTGAGAATATCATGACAATTTTGATGCCTACATACGTGGACATTCCTGGGCTGAAAGATAATTTTGTATTTGTTATAGCCCACATTATTTTAGTCATTATCAACATCATTCTCATATTCCAAAAAATATGGTATGTGTGTTACCTCTTCTCGAGGACTGGAAATATAACATTCATCTAGTAATGAATCAAAATATGAAACACAATAGTAATCATGCATTACTAGAAACTCACCTGGCTGAGAAATTATTGGATCCTCGAATTTATCTCCATGAGATGATTCAGCCACTGAGTAACTTGGTTCCTCAAAGATGTATTCACAATCTAGATCATGAACCAAGTGAAAACTTTTTTCATAAACATTGTGACAGAAAGACAACTGATCTACATCATCACTTTTATCAAAAATTTCATTGTCCTTATTATTGAAGACATTGTCCTCAACATTGTCACAATCATCATCATACTTATCAAAAGAAGGAAGAGAGAATGAATAAGAAACTTATTCATTACTGGAATCCACATGACAAAACAAAACACTGTCATGATCTTCTTTATCATCTTCTGCAAGCTTATTATATGAGGAGAACTCATGTAAACATGAATCATTGTCAGCATCACTCTTAACACCTGCCTCATTATCAATGTCAAAGTATATATCAACTGGGTACTGCAAAGTAAAATCTACATTGGGGGCATACCTCTGAAAATCAATAGCCAAGAGTGCTGAGATTTTCTCACTGCTTAGCAGGCATTGAACTTCATTTTTATTTTTATTTGCTTCACTGATGGTGTTGCAAACATCATCATCTTCTTGAATAGGGATTGAAACTTCTTTCCTTAAATCATCTTGTGCACAACAATCACTACAACAAATTTTATTTGCATCATATTTATCTTTTTGTTGTTGACACAAAACTTTCTTGTACTGCAACATGAATGTTGCTCTCTTATGGTAATAAAAGGGAAGGTCTACAAACTTAATAGAAACATAATTTACTGTAGACTCTTCTTCATCATCTTGAAATTCACTGATCTCACTGTCAGCATCATAATCAGCATCAATAGAGACAACATCATCATCACTTTCAGATTTAGGATTTTCAATTGAATCTATCCATCTTTCAACCTGTTTAATAGCTTCTTCTTTATTGGGTACACACCAATTGACGTATTTAGACATACAAAGCTCTAAAAACAAATCAATATATGCAGATGTTGAAGCTCAACACCCTTTGGAAGCTCACAATATTTATTAGAAAATCTTTTATAAAACTTATGTGTTGATTCTTCTTTCCTTTTTCCCACATGTCTTCTTAAAAACACTATGGTTTCCTCTTGGATTCTTTGTTTCAAAAAAATTTCTTCATACTTTGACAAAGAACCAGCACATTCATTTCACGACAGGTCCACTGACTTCTATGTCCCCCATTGTTTACTATTTCACACTTCACTGAACGTTTTGCAAAACTACAATCCTAATTCTTGAAGCATGCAAACCTCTTTTTCACACCTTGTTCCTTTTCTTAGTGCTCAAATCACTTAATAAGGAAACATTTCTTATGCTTTGAAAAATAAAATACCTGAAAGTATGTGGTTGAAACTCAACCTGCTGACTAGAAAGTTGATAGATCTGAAGCTTGCTTCACTCGAATCTTTGTAGAGTCGCCACCTCCTTGAAGAGGACAAATACTTTAACCATTGTATACCTTTTCTGGCCTACATAAAACTTGACCAGGAATTCTAAATACTGTTTATTAGAGCTGGATACATTATATCTTTTATTCTGAATTTGCACTAATCAAACAGAGGATCGAGTTGCCACTCACAACTTGGTGAGATAATATAATAATAATAAAAATTTGAATCTGACTCTATACTTTCAATGGTAACCATTGGATATGATAAATAAGCCGACCAAGAGTCTAGCTCAACTTGTACCCACGTTATTTATAGCTTGTTTATAACACCAGAGATATCAAACTGGATTTAGCATGACTGTATCATCTCTACTCCCCAGTAGAGTCGCCATTTTGTTGGTTCCTCAAACCAGACTTTATGCTTTGGATAGCAACCAATACATCTATAGTTTTAAAGGATGGATTAGATCCAAACATAAGCTCTAAGATGATTGGACCAACTATAGGGACAAGACTGCCCTCTGTACTTCTCGCTCTGCAAAACCAAGGAGGGTACTCCTAATCTAGTCGAATAAAAACAATACTCCTTATGACACCAGGACTAGATTTGAACAAAGTAGATGAAATGGAATGGTGAGAAAATACTAAATGGAAACCAATCATTCATTGATTCTCAATCACCATGATTTAAACAATAGGCCCTATAACCTCAATATTTTTAAACGATTTGGGATTGGTTATGATTTAAAACTTTGTGGGATATAACAGACCATACCAGACATGTTATTGTAGAATATACTCACTTCTGATCAGTGCCTTATCCATTGGGCAAAACCCCTAATGCACTGCAGTATACAGAATCCAACTACTGTTCTTCGTCACCGATCCAATTCATTGACATAAATACATAAAACCCACACTGCTTACAAGCATCCCTATGAAAATCAAATGAATTTATGCTTCATCTACAACATTATTTAATTTGATCCTAAATACGAACTAGAGGATGAAAACCAGGGAAAACTTTAAGAAATCCCCTCCCTAGAAAAAGTGTAAAATCCTGGCGAATCCTACATTATTTTGGGTCGAAAAAAATAATATTGTTGGCAAATTTTTTTAATTTGAAAGGAAAAAATATTATTTGTACTGGCAATTTTTTTTTAATTATATAAAAATTCTATAAAATATTGGTGAATCTTTTATTATTGAAGAAAATCATGATGACAGGAACACATACCTAGAAATCATCATTATTTGATGATCTGAAATCAATGGCATGAATTCTATTTCGGGCCAAGGTTTTAAAGGACACAGAGATTCCCCCAAAAGTCTTCGGAATAGAGACGTGTGTCAAATCAATTTCGGGCCATAGTTTTAAAAGACATAAAGTTTCATTGAAAGTCTTCAGAATAGAGACACATGTAAAATCTATATACGTAACACGTACCCTAACGTTAAATTTTGACCACATATTGGTGAATATGGTTTTCAGTTACAATAAGCTTTGGAAATTGTAGGCGAAAATTTTCAATTTATAGTGTCCAACAATTAATTCGATTGGTGATATTGTGAAAGAAAAGGGGAAAAATACATAAACCAATGGGCAATGGACTTGGGCATTCCACCCAATATTTATAAAGTTCAGGTGACATGGTCTACCTGATATACACATTATATTCATCAAATCTCAGGTTGCTGACATGTGACATTCGCCAGTAAAGTTTTCCTTGATGAAAACATATGAAAACTCATAAACTTGACACAAATGGAGAGAAATGAGAGACGATATTTGTATTATGCATGAGGATCATGCCTCTGTATACACCTTGCTTCGAGATTAAAACCACTTCAATAACAACAAACAATCAAGAAGTTTTCCCTTTACTAGAACAACATAATCTACTAAAAGCCTGATACATTCTAGATTGAGAGAAAAGTCATCAGTTGGTGTTCTGAAACTAAGCATAAGACTAAAACTACATCCCCTACCCAGCCCACAGAACACTTGGGACCAACTCTAAGAAAATACAGAGAACGTTTGGAACCCTTACAATAATAAAAAAATCAGCCATATATCCCTCAGAAAAAGAAACCTAAAAGATATTTCTACCATGACACCTGTCTCTTTTTAGAACAATCAATCCTACAAATAATATCCTCTTTTCACTGAAATCTTACCTCGGAATCAAAATCTCTTACTGCTCTTTCTCACTTGCTCAAAATTGATTTATATTGCCGTCATTGAGTCCGTCGTTTCCTGTCGTTTCCAACAGTATATTACACTTATATGTTTGAGCAAAAATTCAACCTGCAAGCACTTGTTTCATGAGCAACTGACATTTTTGAAATTTGAAATTACAACATAATCTGGACTTTAACAATTTATTTTAAATCCTTCTGCACATTTGAATTTGGAGCAGGCCCATATTTTCCACGTGGCACAATTTGACTTGCTCGACCGACACCTCATCACCCGTGCCACTTGTCACTCACTGATTCGCTGCAGTCTCCACCTATGCATCAACCTGCAACCTCTCACCACATCACCACAGCTGCCACGTGTCACTTTGTCCCATGATCGTAGTGGGTCATTCTCCGAGCACCTTCTCATCGTGGAGATGCAACCACTGTTAGATCAATTCAAAACTTGATTTTTAACTTCGCCAAGTTGCCCAAACTGAATAAAATGCCTCTAGTCGCGCCTTTAAAACATTGATCAAAACCTATCACTGGACATTGAAACTTGGCGGACATGAAATTTGTAACATAGAAAACCACTCCATCAGGCGGATTCCTCTAAAGATGAACATGGCAAGAGATTTTAAAACTTGAAAACACATGTTCATAATTGTTCTATAAGTGCAAACCGGAACACTGGGAATAGTCTCCGAAGAAGATGAACTAAAAATATCAAATAATGAGCTGAGCATGAGCCACTAACGAAGAAAGAAGACTCATATACAAGGAATACAAGGAAAAAACCCCCATCTGGAAACAAGCATCTGACAATAAGATATGAATTTTAGAAAATGGTTACTTTGCAAAGTTATCCTATCCGCACTTTTCATCAGCATAAAACACTTTTTGTCTGACCTTGCAAACCTGTCAAACAGAAACCTAATGGATTGAAACCCTGGATGAATGATATCTCTTATGCATAGAAAATATGGTTATAATTAGTTTCAACAAATGATCTACTGGCTATCCAGAAATAATCCTCAAAGTCAGCCACTTAGAACATCCTGAACTGATAGGTAGTGATACTATAGAAATTGCATTTGGATTTGACTGAGTAAAGTGATCAAACGGATTGGCCACAATCTGAAACTCATCGGAGAAGCTCATTTCCATGTCTTTAGTATAAAACAACATTCAATTCATCTGGATCACTTATTGGGTGAAATTTGCACGACCTCAAAGTAGGCCACTGAAAACTCTGCATTCCCACATTCAGTAAAACTGAATAAAATGCAAATAGAAAGGCCTTAATAAACTGATCATACAAACCTACTTGAATCTAAAAATGGGCATAGAGATTCACTCTCATGCCTAAAATACATTGCAATAATCCTTATGCCATGATTATCAACCTAGTGTCAGATGCAAACCTCCAAAGTAGGTCATTAAAAAATAACCAAACAGAATGTAAAGTGCAAATTTGGGCACCGACCTCCAAATGGGTACCTCTGAAATATGTCAAAACTGAATTATGGGAGTTGTGACCAACTGCATGTACTAAATGATAGGTGAGGAACACATGTCCTAAGGCCCATCACATGAAAATCATCTGGCCTTCTTTTGCTTGCACTTGAACTAGGGTTCCTTAAAATGATCCTTGAAGCACTGAACTTAGCCTTAGGTAAAAATTCAAAGTACATACTCTAAAATCAACCCAAATTTTAGAGTTCCAACAGAGAGTAAGGGTGATTTGATATGCATCTAAGAAATTATTAACAGAAAAATAACTTTCCATTTTGGATAACCAATTATCAACAATATCTAGATCATTTTTTCCTTGAAATGTTGGAATATTAAAATTCACCTATATTTTTAATGGAGTGTGTTCACCAAATGTTGAGTTTGTGGTGTGAACTTCAAATTTCAAGCATTTGAAGATTTTTTCCATCATTTCATCACGTTGCTTGTTTAATACTTCTTCCATCAACATTTTGAATGGTTCATCTAATCTGCCACTTTGTTGTTTCACCATTTGTAATTATGTGTGTCTCAAAAGAAGGTACTATGAGAGATTCATTATTTTCAAGCCTACCCTTTGGTTAGCTAATTATGTGTGATGAGACATACAGGAGAAAACAAGCTCTAACACCACTAATCCAAATTATGGATTTTGAATACAATACCTAGTGTATAACCTATGGTATTATTAACCTACTCAAGAATAGAAAACTTGACAAGAGATGTATGCAATCCAAAAAGGTGGTATCTTTCATTTTGTAAAATAGTATATATAATTTGCATGAGATCCCAAGGGTCACCAGAACCCCTTGGAATTCAAAATGAATGGTCTAAATAATATTTCTTATAATAAAACTAAAAATTAACAAAATACGATATACATTTTAGTCCAACTTCGTAGAGCCATAACTTTTTGTTTGAAGCTCAAAATTACAAATTGGTACTTACACTGTTGGAAAGATCTCCAAGAGCTCTAGTTTCAGTCCATTAACACCATGCCTGACAATCAAGTTAAGGGACCGTCGAATGTTTCAAACCCAAATTCTATTATGAAGATCTCAGAAATTACAATTTACTAAAACATAGAAAATACTGAAAAATTAGATTTGTAATATTTTCCATTATCACTTTTACCAACTCCATATGAGCTCTCTTGGAGCATTTTCTCATCACATGACTATAGCTATAAGATTATGAAAACAATTATCACACAATAACATGTTATTCTAAATTATTAATTTTTCAATAGAATTAAAATAACATTATGATCTATTTAACAATGTGATCTAATATTCTTTTATTGATTTTTACAATTTATTTAATAATTCCAAAACATTCTATCTAACTTCATTAATATTATTTGCTAGAAATAAATTAGAATATAACACTTATTTTAACTTTTAATTAAATATATTTTATTATGATACATGTTTGAAACATTTATTTATTTCATCAACAAATAATATTTTATCTAAAATAGAAACTCAATATTTAATTACATTTATACATTTACTACAAATTAATATAAAATATTTTTTTCCCTCTTAAATTACTAGAGTTCTTATATTTCTTTTCTTAAGTCAAAATAAACTAAATTCTTGTGGGGCATGAAAGTGCTATTTACTTTTATAAAGTCACATGTTTGTTTTTATTCTTCATTTTTTTTTATTGAACCCTGGTGGGCTCAATGAGAACCATTGAGCTTTAGCGCTAGGCCAACCAACTGTTGACATTTATTCTTAATTTTGCTAAATATCATCCTAATTTTAAGATATGATCTAAATTCATTATTTTTTACAATTTAACTATATACTTTAACATTTATTTTAGTATTAAAAAATTTAAATAAAGAAAAAATTAATTTTCTATTAATATAGAATTTATATAAAAATAGTTTTATTCTTTTCGAGAGGTAGTTGTTATAGATCTTTTTCAACATCAAAATAAATGAAATTTTTGTAAGACCAAATTTATTTAATTTTTAATTATATTTCTTTTAAAATCTATTTCATAATTATAATTTGAACAATACAATTTAATTATATTGGAGTCTTCTCTATATTAGTCTTCTAGTTCTTGTTAGTTTTTCTAACATACTTAATGAATCTTCAATTTTAAGTCATGTTGTCAATTACATTAGCATCACTTAAACAAATCTAAGTGTTTCTACTTATTAGTAGTTGCCCATAGACATCATTTTATGAATTGTTAGCCTTAACTAGTGATTAAATGAATTACTTTTGGACCAATCTCTTTTAAGCATATTTCTCATTGAGTGAAAAAACTTATATTGTCTAGAGTTGACATGCACATTTTTTAAGTTAATAAATTGTAAAAATTACTTATTGATAATATGATTGGTTAAAATAAATTGAGTCTTATACACGAAATTTCCGGAATATAAAAGACCCACAATTTTAATGTCATCTTTTTAGCTATATTGCATAAATTTAACCATTTATTAGAGAAATTGTTGGGGGACATTTATAACTATTTTTCAAAGTACTCATATGGATGGGCTACTTAATTTTTAAATGATTTGTTTTTCTATTTTTTTATATTTCTTATAATGATTGATATTATATATTATTTAATTAGGTTAGATTTATTATATAATTTAGTAATATATAGTTTGTTAATAAAACAATTAAAAATGTATATATTTTTTAACAAATAATATTTTAGATAAGTCAAATATAATTACATAATATTACAATCTATCTTATTATTTCTAATGTAATGTCATTTTCTCAAAATTAAAATAAAATACAATGTACCAAAATAAAATATATAACTTCAATCTTATAATTTCACTTGCATACTATAGACTAATCAATTTATTCAAACTAATGTTCTATAGTTAACACTGCAAATATTCTCCTTATCTTATTATATTTGAAATAAAAGAGGGGTGAAAATTTATTCAAACTGAAAGAGACAAGAAAAAATAGAGAAAGGGCATCAAACAGCCCTATCAAGATCCACCAAATGATCAAATTGATGGGACAAGCCCATAGGAAGATGAGTCTTATCAACAATGTTCCAATTACGCATATGATCGAAGCCCAATTCCCCAGACAATCAGCAACACTATTCTATTCCCTGGGAATATGAGTGAAAATAACAGACTCCAAAAAAGTACACAAATTATGAATCTGGTTCGCAATCAAAGCTAACTTCCAATTGACAACCTCAGAATGTTGCTGATTCAATAGACGTATCACCACTTGTGAGTCGGATTAGATAAGCCTTCTCCAACCAAAGTCACAAGCATTCTTCACAGCATACAAAATAGCTATGGCCTCCATTGGGTTGTTAGTGTGATGACCTTTATAAATCAAAAACACAAACTGAACATCCCCCTTATTATCTCTACCAACTCTACCAATGCCAGCCTGTATTTCCTTTGGAAGACCCATCCATGTTGATTTTAAGAGCATCTTGCGGAGGGGCACTCCACTTCCCCGCCCTATTTATCTTTCACAAGAGATGTCTACACATCTTTCTCAGCAGTTTTCCATGTGAGGGAGGGATATTCAGGCGATTATTGAAAATAGCCTCCCCTGGCTCCATGGCCTCAAAAGTGTCATATTTTGCAGAAATAGTTTCCCCTAAAGAATGGAGAATTTTCCACCATAATTGAAGAACTTCCAAAAACTCATCTTTAAAAATACGACGGTTCCTCTCCAACCAGATATTGCATTTTTTAATGTATTTAATTTCAACTTTATTCAATACAAATAAAATAAAATAATTTCAATATACAAACTTTTTATTTGAAAAAAACAAATAATATATTAGGTAGAGTTAAATTTTTCCTACAATGTTCAATTATTCATGGCCCCCATGAACGTGACAAATTTTCAAACATTAATAGTTAAAGAGGTCAAATGGTCCACATTCTTTTAAAATAGCATGGTCTGTACGTTGTATAGGAAACATGGAGGTGACATTTTTAAACAAATTTAAAAGGTGCACCTCACCCACGTTAAAATTCAACTGTTGCTTCACATGTCTTGCCTTATTCTCATCCAAAGATGAAAAAGAAGATAGAGATTTTAAAAAGCATAGATGGTGCCCATTTGTTGCCTTCTACTTGGACTGCAACGTGATTTGGCCATGGAAGGCATTTGCTCTTCAGATTATATGCATGGCTCATAGTGGATTACTTTTCTTTAAGCATTGTTCCCCATTACTTTGTGCATCTTTTTGTCCACATTCCAGCTTGTGGGCCTCTAATGCTGACCCTTTATTACTTTTTCTATTTACATTTTGTAGATTATTTGACAAAAATGATTGAATCTTGTTTTCTATATTAAAAATTATAATTTCATATTAATTACAGTTCTTACATGTTATTGACAGCTTTCTAAAGAGAAAATAAATATCTATAAGAACATGAAATACAGATAGTATTTGTTTGATAATTAGTATTATATCATATCATTTATTTATTATATATAATAAAAATTCTTCGATATGATATTATTAAAATATTGTAATTCTTTTAGTCATTATATTTTAAATATTGCTGTAGTCAAAGAATGACTATTTTAAAGATTATCATTTGAATAAGTAAATATAAAAGTTGAAAACCTTCCTTCAGTGTAGAGGGGATATTACTGTAATTTTTTTTCATAAAAATTGTAATATGGTTGTAAATAATTTGAATATATATGTAATATAATATAATGTAAAAATTAATGTAATATAATTTCATTCTTTCAAAGTCTATTATGTTTGAAGATTTTCTTACAGCAATATAATTTATACTTTTATATTACTATAGTTTTTTTTTATTTTTATAATATTTTAAAAAGTATTTAGATTTCATATATAAAGATTTTCTCTGTTTAAAATGTTTCCTATCACATTCTATGATTCATTATCAGTATAAGTGAACTACAATAGATCATAAAATGTGATCTAAAACATTGAATCCAATCACAGTCCAATAATCATTATAGATTATAAAAATCTAATATCTCAAAAATTAAAATTTATAAAATCTTTATAAAACCACATAAATAAAATAATAAATTATTTCCATACACAATCACATAAAACAAAATTAGTACTGTTATTTAAGAAGCGAAACAAAGACTTCAATAAAGTAAAATATTTCTGTTGATTCAGAGAATCATGAGAAAACCTTGGTAAAGGTGGTAAATCCAATGTATAATCATTAAAAATAAACAAAGCCTAGGAAGAATCAGCTTACTAAGGTGGTAAATTCTACCTACAATCATACAAACAAACAGTTAATGGAATCATAAAAACAAAAGGCATTGAACTATTCTTCTTTTTGCAACTGACCCACGGTGGGAACAATGGAAAAGTCTACAAGTATATAGCTATGGGACACTAAATTGATGATAATCAGATCAACCATCATCAATGGGAAACAGAAGCTGTTCTACCTGCAAGTCAGGTGACAATGCAAAAATCAAGGTGTTGCATGCAAATGGAAGCATAAACCTTGTGAAAGGCCCCATCAAAGCAGGAGAGCTGCTAGAGCAGCATCCTGGATATTGGATCTGCCACTCTGAGGCATTTTATATAGGAAAACCCATTGCTGGACTCCCTTCTAATGAGGACTTGAAAGTAGGCCATACATATTTTCTTCTTCCTAGGAGAAGCTTTCAGTCTGCTCTTACAGTCTCCACAGTTGCTTCTTTCATCTCAAAGGTGGTGGCAACATCTGCAACACAAAATGGTACTACTAGAGGCCCAAGGAGCAATGTAAAACTGCAGGCCAGGCCCTTTAAGATACAGAAAAAGGGTGATTCTCTGCAAGTGAAGATCTCAGCTAACTTTCTTGCAGATCTAGTGATAGAGAATGGTTTGTCATTCAAAGAACACTCTTATGGTGGTGATTCTAAAAGGCCCTTGTGTGACAGTTATCAGCTGATGGAAGACTATGCAAAGTTAGTGAGGCCAAGAAACAGGCCTTGGAAGCCCAAGCTGAGTACTATTACAGAGGCTGATCATAGTAAGCCAGCCTTTCTGTTAAGATTGTTCAGTCACAGTGTCAGAGGTAACTTTGTCTTTGGGGTTTGATGTACACAGAACTGAAGATGATATTGCAAAAGTTGAGTTCTTTTCTACTTTGTAAGTTTTGGGTGCCCTCTAGAGCCTCATATTGTAATCTTGGATCACACTTTTAGAATTTTCTCTAATGTGCCTCATAATTCTTATGACTCAACCTGGCCATAGTTCTCTTGGAGTTATAAGAAGTCCTTGTGGACAGCCTTTGTAGTAACTTGAGGATTTGTACATATGGGCTAGGCTGGAATGTGCCCAATTATCCTTATACCATCCTCTCACCATAGGTTTTCTGGAGTGATGGAAATAGGCTGGAATGTGCCCAATTATCCTTATATACCATCCTCTCACCATAGGTTTTCTGGAGTGATGGAAATCCTTTGACATAATCATACATTCTAAAGATGTTCATTTTAATTATATAGTAATATCTTTGATGAATACCATCTATTTGTCCAATTTTATTGTATTACTTCTTGTATGACTGTAATATTTGTTATTGTTGTTTCTAGTTCAGATTATGTATGTTTTTTTTCATCTTTTCAGATTACACTCTATCATCTATCATCATAATCTAGCTCAAAAGTATTGTTTATATTTAGCTGAAATATATAATACTAAATAACTAAAATCTAAGTAAGTTTCTCATAAATTTACTAATTTTTTTCAAACTATATGGTGTTTAAGACCTTAAATGATGAGAACAGACAAATTTATTATCACTGAATACCAATTGCTTCATTATTAGAGTTATTAGCATATTTAAGATTATTGTAAGAATTATTTTAAAAATTGTTTAGTATCCTGTGTTAAGATCTCTTATATTAGATTATAACTCTAAATGTCTATATAATTGTATGCAGGTAATGTGGGACAGGTTTGCCTCACTTCAATCGTACAAACACTGATAACTCTACCAAGTCCAGAATTTAATAACAAAATTTGTTCAGAGCTTTTGATCTTGACTTAAATCAATGCTATACAGATTCGAATTTTGCGAAATGCAAACATATCCTTGAGTTAAATAAATTTACACAAACTCAGCCTCATGCATAAATTGATTTTTTTTAAAGATGAAGTGGATACAACAAATTTACGGATGATAGCAATCTCTATATGGTTTGTTTCTGTTAAGAGTGGAGTGTTCTTGCAAAAGAAGTGACTAGAAATCTCCATAGGTTGGACAAGTCTTATACATTTCACTGCTTAGAAAACATATAAATCAAACATTCAGGTTTCCTTATTCATTCGTTTTTAGATCATTAATTTCTGTGTATTAAAGTATTTTTAATATTTAAAATTCATACACATTTCTGTATTTTTGAATGAAATCAATTATACATTTGATTATGTATCTTATTATTATTAAAAAAGAAAATAATTAACAATATATTAGCATTTGTACTAAAAGGAGGTGTAATTAATCGATAGGCTATTTGTGGGAGCTTTGCTCCCTGAAAAATAATTTTAAAAACAGTTAAGCTTTTATTTCCCCTTTTTTCTAAAATTACCAAACAAATCTAAAATAAAAAATAGCAAGTTAAATTGTTTTTTCCCATTCTTATCTTGTAAAAAAAAATAGAAAGTTGCCTTTATTTTCTTCTTTCCAAACACAAATTTGTTAATCAACTCTTCAAATAAGGTATGTTTGTTGTATAGAGTTTGAATTGGTCTCATTTATAGTTTGATCGAGCATCTTTTTTCTTTGTTCGCATGTATAGTTTTTTAGTTTTATTTGTAAGTTATAAATAACTCATAGCGTGCTCATGTTTGTTCAATTGAATTTTTGTTTTCACGTATAAATATGTGTTTTGACTGATTTTTTTGTTTGGTTGTGATGGGTAGAATGTCTAAATCTCAAGGGAAACAAACTTGGATGGGTTTTTGCTTTTATGGTTTATTCTTGGAGAGGAGCTTGAATTTCTTTGCCTTGATATTTACTTTAGCTAGTTTGGTAGTGTGATAATATCTTGGAATTTTTAGATCTTAAAAATTGAGAATTTCTAGGGATAAACAAAGATGATTTCTTATGCTAGATGGATTTAGAAAAATAAAATGGGTACATTTAATGTCACTTTCAAACATAGTATATAGAGTCATTAGAGTAATGATTACTCATTGAAGTAGTCTTGATATTACTAAAAAGTTAAAAACTATGTTATTTTCTCCTTTCAAACATAGTATATAGAGTCATTAGAGTAATGATTACTCATTGAAGTAGTCTTGATATTACTAAAAAGTTAAAAACTATGTTATTTTCTCCTTTCAACATTCTAAGAAATACATATGGGTTTATTTCTTATTGTTTCTTAAAAATTTATCAATATTATGAAAAAAAAATAACTAACATATTTGACACTTAAGAGAACAAATTTAAATTGCAATACAACATCATGAACTAACGATTGGTAAATGTCATTTTAGAAAATTCCTTCTACATATAATGAATAAGTAATTTTTCATATCCTACAAGAACAATCACTTCTCTAAAAATAAAAAACCTATCGGCTCATCGTTACACATACAAAAACGTGCAACTGCTAGTAGTTATATCAATAGTAAAATATAAGTTATATAATAAATTGGAAAGGACAAACTAAGGAATATGAAAATTGAATTTAGTGGTGAAATCAATGCATGGTTGTTAAGTTCAAAATAAAAAGCATTGAGATCATGTAAGGTATTGTATGCACCTTAAAATGGTCGCCTAGACTTTGGGCTCCCATTCAGCAATTTGTCAAATCACTGAATCAATATTTTCAAATATCAACAATATCAATTATATCAATTTCCTTGATCAAATCATAATCAATTCAATATTTCCTAAGGTTGAGCCTTATTTAATTTAAAAGAGAAAAAAATAAAAATCTTATTTGATTAAGAGAACATGCTTCTTTTTAATTAATTAAAAATCTCTTTTAATTAAATAATAAAATCACTTTATCCTAAGCTTTTATTTAATTAAAAGAAATTTTCTCCCCTTTTATTTAAATAAAAAATCTCCACTTTTCTTCTTATCCTAAGTTGCACAAATAAAACATTTATTCTTATTTTATAAAAAGGAAAAAATACTTTTTGTCTCACAAGGACATAAAGTAAATGCTCAACATAAAGTAAATGCTTCTAATTTTCTTATTGGAGGATATTTGTGCACAAGGATCAAGCTTCCATTTTTCTCCATCGTTGATTAAGTCTTTTGCCTCTTAATCTCGATCGTTCATTGATTTCTCATTCTCTATAAAAGAAGAGCTCTCTTCTTCATTTTACACACACTTGAATTTTATGCTATTGTTATGCTACATATTTTCTAAGTCATCTTGAAGCTTTTGGAGACATTCTTGCATCAAGTTTTGAAGATTTGGAGCATCATTGACATTTATCTTGCATCTACATCACATCCTAGCTTGCATCATAGTTGAATAATCATGGTATCATTTCCTTTCATGTTTTAGATTAATCTCACATAGTCTAATTAGAGGGTTTGTAACTCTTTCATTTCTATTTTCATAGCCTAATTTGCATACCTGCATGCTCATCTTAGATTAATTTTGCATTGCATTGCATTCATTTGGATTTCATTGGAGATATTGGCATTGTTGCCCTTGTCTTTGATTTGGAATCTCTCATTGTGTGGTTGACTAACAAGGTCATGAGTTTATAGCTCTAGCTGAGAGCAATTTTACAAATCTTGCAACTCCATGCATAAAGAGCTATGGATCGATTTGTGAGGGCTCATTCTTGAGTTTTCTTGCATGTAAAGATTCATAGAAGTGTGACAACATATTAGCACACATTTTTGGTGCCCACTGTGGGGCAACCCACTTTTACATGCTGGTTTTTTATTATTTTTTGGAGCTAACCCTTGTGTAAATTTGTTTGGAGATGGAAAACCCTAGATTTGAAAGATTTGATCATATCTCCCAAACGGCTTGGTGTTTTGGTCTGAAATTTTTTTTGTAAGTTGGTGACATATTAGATAAGCTCCAAAAAATGTTTTAGAATTTTTGGATGTAATATCTATTTTTTATGATTTTTTCTTTGTCTTTCATAAAAAATCAATTTTTGACGCAAATCAATGTATTTTTAAGAAATTTTTACATTTCTGGAAAGGTCTTAAAATTATACAAGGGGTCTATTCATTGTGTTTTTAATTTAAAAATTTTATCATAGTTCATTTGGTCAATTTATAAAAACTATTTTGTTTTGGTAAAATGGGTCTCTAGGACACAAATGAAGAGATTTTTCTAAAATTTTTATATTTTTGGAAAACTCTTTATTTTTTAACATAGGTCTCTTTTCTGCATTTTGGGTTTAAGGTTCGAATTCATGTGGTAAAAATCAGATCTTGTTGACTAGGTCAACAATGCAAAAAAAAATTTTTTTGTGATGGGTAGGCACTTATTTTTCATTGTTCAATGCATGATATGAGTTATCATTTGAATTATTTGCTAGTTATCATTGCTCCTAACAATTGATTTTCAGATCTAACCTTAGGGTTTGCATAAGTTGGATATACATTGCATATCTTGTTTGCTTATTTTTTTGTCTTGTTTATTTGAAGGTGCTCTTGCTTCCATGAAAAATGCTTAAAACAAAGCGTTGGACTTGAGGTACTTTATTCCATCTCTACAATATTTAAATTTTAAGATTAAAATTGAACCTCTCATGTGTTTGGCTTGAGTGTTTACATGCTTTCATAGAACACATTTCAATTGATGCTCTTAATGGAAAATGAATGAACATAGATTTGCTTTCATACAAGTTTGTGTAAGTGAATGCTTGTGTTTAAACCTTAAGTAATTCTTTGTTCCAATATCAAATATCTCATTGAGTGATTGAGGGCATGGATTCATTCTTTGTTTACATAGGGAGTTAAATGCACCACTTTGTGGACTCACTCTATGTTTGCTTGAAAAGTTAAATATTCCATTGATTCAACCCTTTGTCATTTGTGAGTAGTATTGATAAGCAACTTTAGATTACTTTTGATTGATCTTGTTAGCTAAATTGGATGTTGGACTCACTTATTTCTAATCGCCCCTCATTACCATCCTTTGGATGCAAGGTCAACATTCATACATAGGGGAGGGGTCTACTTGAAAAAAGCGTTAAGTGTTCCACAAAGTTTCTCCCTTTTTATGCTTTCTTGATTTCATTAGTTTTTTAAGGTGTGGACTCACTTTGAGTTTGTGTGAGGAGTTAAATGTTTCACTTTTGGACTCATTTTGAGTTTGTGTGAGGAGTTAAATGTTCCACTTTTAGACTCACTTTGAGTTTGTGTGAGGAGTTAAATGTTCCACTTTTGGACTCACTTTGAGTTTGTGTGAAGAGTTAAATGTTCCACTTTGTGGACTCACTTCACATTCTCTTGAAGGGTTAAATGTTCCACTTTTGGACTCGCTTCACATTCTCTTGAAGGGTTAAATGTTCCACTTTTGGACTCACTTCACATTTACTTGAAGAGTTAAGTGTTCCACCTTTAATGTTTTAAATACTTTTGATAGTGAATTACTTAATTTTATTTTTAGAAGACCTACTTGGGGACACACCACCTCAAGGGATGACCTTAACTCCCATGTTCCAACGGAGTATAAATAGCGGGTGGTGAATCGAAGGACACCTCTCTTGAGAATTGAGTTTGATATCACTCTTGGCTAAGCCTCAAAGAACTTTATACCTTTGAGAAGTGAAGGAGGAGATTTGGGTTACCGTCTCCTCCCGGTGGTGTGATTTTGGATTCTTCTTATCTACAGATTTGGGCCTCACGTACCTTGCGTATATCGAGGACTCCTTTTAGAAAGCCACATATATCCTTGTAGACAACTTGTTAAGGTGTTGTTGTGTTTTATGTGCCTGCTAAAACATTTTCAAGAACATACACAAATAGAACCTTTAAGGAGTAGAAATACTAAGTCACTATACTTGTTCATGCGCAAGGTTGCTTTGCCCCTTGCTCATTGCTTGAAGACTGTTTGCTTGAACTCCCTGGTTGCTGTTCTATGTGCTTGATCATCATTGTGAAATCTTTTGAAAAATCTAATTAGAATACTGAAACTGAGTTCTGTCCTAGTGGGTTCTCCTTAGAAGCTTGGTCTTCCTTCGTCAATCTAGATCTCAGATCCTAGGTGTTGTCATGTTGCTCAACATCTCGAATGAATGTTATGGTATCAATTGCATAAGATGAATCTTAGTCTTCTATTTTCTTCTCCATTTCCCATATTCTTCTGAAGTCTTCTATTCCCATGTGAAATTCTTCTTCTTCTTCTTCTTGATTCTTTTCCTCTTATTATCTAGTCTACTTTCTTCTATTCTTTTATTCATTTCTTCTACACTTGATTCCTCTTCTTCTAGAACCATGAATTTCAACTATCTTGTTAAGGAACCTCTTTTGAGAATAGATGATCTTGAACTCATTGCTCAATTTGAAAAGTATCTTTATTCTTCTAATAGTCCTTCCAAATATCTCATGGGTGATAAACTTATGACAAAAATAAAAGAAAAGATGATTAAATCAGATGCCTTTGCTAGGACCATAGACATGATCATATCACAACCTCCTTCTTCTAAACGTTCTTCATCATCTAAGTTTTCTCATTCTTCCTCATCTTCCAAATCTTACCATGACTCTTCTAAACATTATTTGCATTATTCATTATCCAAGTCTTCTTCTTCCACTAAGTCTTCAATTTCCTCTTCTTCACGATCTCATTCTTCTTCTACTTCTTCAAAGAGTCTTACTTCTCTTCACAAGACATACCATAATGAGCAACGTGATAGTCCTTATGATACCTCTTCCACGAAGAGTGACACACCCACCTATGATGACTATGATGACTATGATGATGGACAATGTAGTGATACCTATGACACCTCTATTCCTAAGAGTCCTCCTCTTCGTGTGCTTGTGCTTGCTAAAGGGTCATCCTATTGGGTAGATCGTGATGGTGATCTGTATGATTCTAATTTTGAAAAAGACTTTGATGAGTTCTGTGAACAATACCCTGATTGTGATCCATCTACTACTACTGAGGACTATAGAATGCACCGTGCTGATTTGAAACGTAAATATTATAAGAATTCTTCCTCTAAGAACTCTCATGCTAAAAATAAAGATGAAACTCTGAAGCAAGATCATGTTAATGCTAAACCTTTGTCTTGTGATGGTTCCCTTCCATCCTCTACTTCATCCAATGCCCATACATCTCCTAAAACTTCTAAGTCTTCCAAATCTTTCATAAATCTTTCATCCAACAAAGATCCTAAGACTTTCCATGCAGTTCCCTATAGTTATTCTCAAGAGCCACCTCTTAAAGATACTCAAGCTAACTTTCACTTGGCTGCAAATACTTTCAATAATGCTAAACCTAAAAAGCCTAAGCTTTTATGCGCTATAATACCTACTCTAGCTAGTCCTTCACCATCTTTTCCAAACTCTTCCATACAATCCCAACATGCTTCCTTGTCCTTAGAAGTGGCTCCATGTCAAGAGGACTCTAAAAATGATAAAGAAAAGAACATAAAGAAAGATCAAGATCAAGAACCCTCCATGTCATCCAATCTTGTTCATGATGTCTCTCATTCATTTCATGGTTCTTTCGATTCTTTACGCCCTTCCTCATTCATTCCACCATGTCTTAAATCTTCTCCTAAGCAAGATCGAGCTACTACTCACATTATTGAGCTTATTGATAAACAAAATAACCTTACTACACTTGCGCTTTCCAAAGATGATACTTCCATTAAGATTATTAAAAATGGTGTTGTTACTTCTGATGTAAAACCTATTGAAAATAAAAAGAAAGTTGATACGCTTATGCTACCCAACGATCCTTGTCAAGATCAAAATCTTCCATCTTCTTGTTCTACCACTCCATGTTCACTTCCACTTTCTACTCTTCCTAAGTCTTCGCAAGCTTTGAATGATTCTATCAACGAAGTTGCTCCTATTCAAGATGTGCACAATCCTATTGAAAATCCTAATGCTCATTCTAAAGATGCTGATGTCCTTGGTTGTCATATAGATGTTGATAAATTTATTGATTATCCTTTTGCATCTTCCACATCTATCCTTGGACCTCCTCCACCAATACTAAGGGCTTCATGTCTTCCTTCCATCTTGGGTCCTTATGTCCCTTCACTTTCCCCTCCTAATTCTCCTAATTCTTCATCTATCTTGGGTCCTTACATCCCTCCATCTCATATCTTTCCTCAAGGTCAACATAGATACATACCCTTGAATCCTTTTCATTCACCCATCCATCTAAACCAGTCATATCCTTCTTCTTCTACAATTCTTAAGTCTTTTGGAAGTAACTTGAATGTTCAATACAAGAAAAAGAAGCAATACAAGACTCCATCAAAAAAAGAAGATCACCATGTCTACTCTAATTGACATGGAGGCATAAAGTCAAAAGAGATATTTAAGAAGAAAACTACAAGACAAGTATGGGTTCCAAAATTCATCATTGAAGGTATTCTCTCTAAATCATCAAAAAGAAATGAAAAGCCTATGGCTATATGGATTCCAAAGTCTCTCTTAAGAGAGTCTTATGTTGAACAACAAGTGAAGTTGACATTCAAGCTTCCAATGGCTTCCACTTCATTTTCTTCTAAAAATATTCTTCAATTACATGCACCTAAACCACAACCTCTGCTAAACATTCACCATATTCCTTCACAAATTCCTTCATTCAAGTTTCCTCCACCCTCTCACCACCCTTCAAGGTGTGTGTTGATGTTGATCTTGCTTTCCTTTCCATCTACCCTTTCACAATCCTTCCATTCATTATCCTTCTACCTTCTATCCTTTTTCCTCCTTTGCCTATTCCTCCTATCTTCCAACCTCACTCGCTTTACATAAAACCTTATCCTCCATTTTCCTATTCCATCTTCCTTTCCCTATCAACGTCTTTGATCATATCATTTTGAATTCTTAACATATCATGGTTTATCCTTTCAAGGAGTATTATCTAAAAAGCTTGCCTTCTTCCAAAAAATTTTTTTTTATAAAAAATAGAAAAAATAGAAAAAATAAAATAAAATAAAAAAATGATGAAAAAATTAAAAATGTGCCTTGGTGAAAACCTGGAAACAGGCACCTTGGTAGCAAAAGTAAAGAGAAATAAATTTATCCTATGGTGAAAACCACTCCCTTGTGGCGCCTTAGATAAGTACCATGATGAAAATTTGGCAATCAGGCATCATGCGTAGTTCTACATTTTTCATCTATTCCATCTTCTCTCTTTGATCTTGACAAGGTTGAATTATACACGAACATTTGGCTAACTTGTGAGCTATCTTACAATGATATTGCTTTCATTCTTTTCATGTTTAGCTTTCATATTTATTTTCCTTCATTCATTCTAGCCTTTCGCTATCTTTTTCTCTTTTGGTCTTGATCTAATAAAAAGAGTAAAATACGATGCTATGAAGCCTCTTGACATGTCTACCCTCTTTAGACTGCATCCTTTCTTTTTTTTGTAGTGCACTTTTGTGACTTATCCTATGCTAGCCTTTCATTACTTATCCAAATGTGCTTTGCATGACAATTTTTTCCCTAGCTTGGGTACTCTTGAGGAGTTTGACCTTGAGAATTTTTTCCCTCCATTCACCTTGATTCTCCTTTCCTCTATCTCATTCACCAGCTTGCTCATTCATCTTTTCCCTCACCTTGCCACATTTTAGAACTGCACGATCTGATCTTGCTTGGGAGTTTGATGCCCATTCTGTCTGGGGGCATCTTTTGTACATATTTTATGATCTTGAAAAAATATCAAAAAAATTGATATATGATGCTGAAAATTTTTAAAAAGCATAAAAAGTCCTGAAAAAATACAAAAAAAATAAAAAAATGCAAAAAATACAAAAAAGAAAAAAAGAAAAAGTGCCCTGGTGAAAACCAGGAAATAGGGGCCTTGGTAGCAAAATCCAAAAAAAGAAGAAAAAAAAGAAAAAAATTGCAATAAATCTAAGTGGTGAAAACCTAGAAACGGGTGCTACTTGAGGCCTTTGCACTCCTATTTGTTAAGCATGCGTCCTCGACACTGAACCTTTCTCCATCATGTCTTGACCTTATTTGGCGTAGTCTGGAATTGGTCTTTATTTTTGTCTAGGGGGCATAACTGTTAGCATAGGTCCTTTAGGTGCGTTTGTCTCTTGGGGCATTTCACAACAGGTGTTTTTCAACACCACCCCAAACAGTGTTTTTCAACACTACCCTTGCGTCGAGTGTTTCTTAACACTTATCAGATGTCTTTCCCAATAGTCTAAGTATGATGCGATATTTCTCATTAGTAGATGTGATAACCAGAGTCTGACTCTATGACCAACACACACGCACTTAGACAATCAACTCGTTGAGATATGTTGACTTTATTTTTCTTTATGTGCTGTCTATGAGGATTTCTTTGATGAGTGGTCTCTCCCTGAGAAGTTTTCGATGATGCATAGCTAGAAGACTGAGGGTATGAGAACATGTTTTATTTTTTTATCTGCTTGTAGGTATATTTTGTTGGTCTTAACTGTCATGAACATTTATGCTGGTCTTACTTGACACTGGATTGACAAGGTATTATCCTTGACTGTTTTGCGAGTGCATGCTTCTAGTTATCCTGACTTTCATGTGTCTTGATACAAGCATAATCTCGCCATATCAAACTTAGGTAATCTCACTACATTAGTCATCTTGACCTCCATGTCTTTGATGCCTAGGTGGGATTTCCACATTTCTATCTGATAAAGATCATATTCATATCCACATAGTTATGCTAGTGTGCATTGTATGATTTTACGATGCTACCAATAACGCTCGATGATGATAATTAGATGTCTATAGGCATTGTGACCTTGCAAGTCAACCACTTTCATAGTAGCTTGCATTCTTAAGTTCATCATAGTTTAGTTTTTGCATCTTGCATATGGAGAGAGCTCTCTTTTTTATCATCTACGAACTAGTTGGTCAACTGTGCTCATTTTCTGATTCTTCTTGATCATATCTTTCATTTTTGGTCTTTCATATCACATCATTTTCTATCCATTTTCGGACTCGAAATCAAAATTTGGGTTGTGTTTCCAAGTTTTCTCATTCTTCTACGCAGTTGACTGACCTTTTGAGGCATAATTCTTCAATCTTTAATGGAATTTCTTCATTTCCATGTCTTCCAAACTTCTAGTCTTTCATTCACCCCTTTCACTTCCCCTCTCTGAGGTTTGACTTAATTTTTATCCTATATCTTTCCCAGTCAAACCTCATCAACCTGGGGCATATCTTCCCTGTTTGATGGTTATCTTATCATGCTCCATCCTTCGATTATGATTTATTGTGACTTGATCAGGTTTATCAATTTGTTGTTCTCATGTATCTGATTTTGATTTCGATTCCGAGGGGGCAGTACCTATCAACTTTAATCTTTGATTCAGCTTTATCATTCAGCTTAGCTTGAGATTCTTATTTTTAGACTTGATTATCACCTAGTAGCGACGGTGGTGATTTTGTCTTTCAATTTTTATCTCCTATTTTTTTCAGACTTGATTATTGCCTAGAAGCAATGGCGATAGTTTTATCTAAGGCTTGATTTGCACCTAGCAGCGACGATGTTGGTCTTGTCTTTCAGCTTTTGCTTGTTTTTGTCCTGATGTGTTCTCAAAATGAACACACATCTGGATTGTTTTGTGATCCCAAATCGATCTCACATTTCAATTCTTCTTTGACTGCATGTGTTCCCAAAATGATCACACATTAGTCAAAGAGGGGCAAATGCATGCACCCTAAAATGGTCGCCTAGACTTTGAGCCCCCATTCAACAATTTGTCAAATCCCTGAATCAATATTTTCAAATATCAACAATATCAATTATATCAATTTCCTTGATCAAATCATAATCAATTCAATATTTCTTAAGGTTTGAACTTTATTTAATTTAAAAGAGAAAAAAAAAATCTTATTTAATTAAGAGAACATGCTCCCTTTTAATTAATTAAAAATCTCTTTTAATTAAATAATAAAATCACTTTATCCTAAGCCTTTATTTAATTAAAAAGAATTTTCTCCCTTTTTATTTAAATAAAAAATCTTCACTTTTTTTCTTATCTTAAGTTGCACAAATAAAGTATTTATTCTTATTTTATAAAAAGGAAAAAACACTTTTTGTCTCACATGGACATAAAGTAAATGCTCAACATAAAGTAAATGCTTCTAATTTTCTTATTGGAGGATATTTGTGCACAAGGATCAAGCTTCCATTTTTCTCCATCGTTGATTAAGTCTTTTGCCTCTTAATCTCGATCATCCATTGATTTCTCATTCTCTATAAAAGAAGAGATCTCTTCTTCATTTTGCACACACTTGAATTTTATGCTATTGTTATGCTGCATATTTTCTAAGTCATCTTGAAGCTTTTGGAGACATTCTTGCATCAAGTTTTGAAGATTTGGAGCATCATTGACATTCATCTTGCATCTACATCACATCCTAGCTTGCATCATAGTTGAATAATCATGGTATCATTTCTTGTCATGTTTTAGATTAATCTCACATAGTCTAATTAGAGGGTTTGTAACTGTAGACATGGAAAATTGGCAAAGGCTTAAATCAATCAAAAGGTGCATCAAATCATCAAAATAGCATGAAAAATCAATAAATGGAACAAAAGAAATTTAAATCAAAAGAAAATTCAATTAAATGATTAAATGATTAAATAAAGCTTGAAAAGGGGAAAAACACTAAGAAATTGATTAAATTCAATTGATGACATAGTTGTTGAAAGTAAAGATCAAAATGAACCTCTTACCTTTCATGGATAAATTTAATTACTTTAATTAATTAATAAATATGAATTTCCCTCAACAAAGGAAAAAGGAGACAAAATAGACACAAATCACTCACTTTTGTTGAAATGGTCCAACTTTTTGAAACCATTTAAATGTTTGTCCCCCAATTTAGGGACAAAGCAAAGCCAATTGACCTTACCCAAGCATAACCATGGTCATCTCACTCTACCCCCTACCCTTGGGAAAATCCTATAAATAGAAGGCATTTTGAGGCATTATTCATCCACTCCATATCTTTGAATTGCAGCAAAGCTCTTGCAATTTGCATCCACACCACTCACTTGGCATTTTCATTGATAATTAGCTTCAATTGTTGATTATTTTAGAGATTTCTTATCAAATAGAGCTAGAATTTGATAATTAGATCTAGTTTGCATATCATTCTTAGTTCAATTCTCATAATTAGAGTGTCACTAGTGAGGATTTGCAGCTGAGAGCCTCACTTACTACTTCAATTTAGAGAACCATGAGATATTGATAGATTAATTGTGCATTTGTTAGATTATTTTGCTCTAATTCTTGTTGTTCTTAGTTAATCTTGTAATTTCATGAAGGTGTAAATCACTCACACACAAATGGCGCCCACCGTGGGGCCCTAGGCCTCAAATTTATCATAATTTTTACGTTATTTGCAAAATTTAGGTTAGAATTGCATGATTTTGCTCACTGTTTGCAGGTTACAGAAAAGAAATCACGCCTGCAGGTAAAGAAATCATGCCTAAAGCAAAGAGATGTCACGCGCGGAAATTAAAATGTCACTTGGAGTCTGAATGATCACGCTTTTCAGCCTGTAGAATCACGCTTCTGGCGAAAGAAATCACGCCTGCAGAAATCAAATTCACACGTTACGTACAAACAACTGATGCCTTTGGTCATTTAGATGTCGCTTGGAAAGAATTAAAAGCCGCAGCCGAAGAATCATTTTACACCTGGTGTAAAGGGAGTTTCCTGCCTTTCTCATTTAATTTCTCGCTTTGAGTATTTTAAATGTCGCTTTGGATTAATTAAATGTCGCTTCTCTGAATTAATTTGTCGCTTGCAATAAATAGGTCACGCGTTATTTTAATTTGATATCGCACTTGACTACTTTAATCTCGCTTGAGCCCCTTTTGGTGACGCTCGTGGTTAAAGTAATTACGTCTTTATTAAATTAGATCTCGCGTTTAGCATGGACAATGTCGCCTGGTTTAGCATTTATATTATATCAGAGTAATTGCTGTTGTCGCATGTATTAAAGATTTCACGCGTTTGAAAAATTTGATATCGCACTTGTCTATTTTAATCTCGCTTGAGCCCCTTTTGGTGACGCTCGCGGTTAAAGTAGTCACGTCTTTGTTAAATTTTATCTCGCCTGTAGTCTGGATGATGTCGCCTGACTGTATTTTCTCTATTTTGTCAAAATAAGGACTGTATGCTAACTTCACTGTCATTTTTTTTGTCTCAGGAGCATGGTCTGTCATAAGAAAGTGCAAAAACCAGAGAGAAGGCACAACTTAGAGGAGAAATTGATTTCTAAAAGGATAAGGAAAGAAAACCGGGTACATTCTACCTTTGTTCTCAATAATGATTTAGAGAAAGAAGTAGAATTATATGCTAAATACATTGCTGTTGTAGATGCTTACAAACGAAAATATGTCTCATTAAATTGGGAGTTTAGTCCTTAAGTTTGTAAGAATTTTGCAAATATTTTGGTAAAAAGAGTCAAAAGCATAATCAATTATATCATTTTTAGCTTTTGATTTTGGTTTCCCCTCACTTTGTTTGTATTGTGCTGACTAACTTGTTGGTGGAGGGAACATTTTTGCTAAGGTAAGAGAAGGATTTGGAGAGAAAATAAAAAATCTACTACTTAAAAATGCGCCTAGCCTTTGCTAGCATCGTTTGAGGTATTTTTCTCATCAAGCTTGCACTTCCCTTAAATTGTGGCATTTTCAAAGTTTAAAACATAGTTTAATCATAAAAGGAAAAAATAAACACTTCAATTCTAAGAACCCCTTTGTCACGGGGTTGAAAAAGAACCAAATTAATTGTGAGTGTTTGGGATAAGGGAAAAGCAATAGGGATATGCTCTTCACTCTTTGAGTGAATCAAATTCCCAAACTTGCTCTACCAAATCCACTTTTCATGCTTTCAAATGAACATGTTTAAAACTTAGTGGGCTTGCCTCCCGAGATTGCCTTAGAAGGGCCGGTGAGAGGGACAGCCCAAAGTGGGATACACTTGCCTTTGCTGCGAGAATCTAACCCACTATAAAATGAAATGTGGGTATCTTTAATGGGGTACACGACAAAAAGGATTTTAGCTCTTTCAAACTTCCTCTACTAGTCCTAACGGATTGCGCAAAATCATGTTTTTGTGCGTGTGGGAAGCCCCTTAACATAGTTGGGGGATGAAAAGCTAAGATCTATTTTGAACGGAAAACTTACTACATAACGGTAAAATAGCAAAACTACCTATTAGAGGCATGTTTACGAACCAATTATGTGCTAGGTAGATTGTGTGGAAGCTATTCTTGTGTTTAAACCTGTGAAAACGTTCAAAAATATACACATTAGAGCATTTTAGGGATATGGTACCCAATTGATGTGTGTGTTGAGATTGTTTTTATTTTCAAACAAGATATTCCAAAGTTATTGATCAAAACACCATTAAAATTTTAAACCATTTAAAATTGATCAAAAACTTTTACCTTATTCCAAAAATAGCTTATCAAGAGAAGAAAGTCAACATACCCTTAAAGTTTGTTCATGCCTGTTATTACAAGGTCACTCTCTATAAGGAAAACATTACAAACAAATGGGACCTACAACGGAGAAGAGCTCCCATTTCCAAAGAACACTTTCATTACTTCACGAGTGACTGAAAAACCCGCTAAGGCAAAGGACATTAACAAGATGTTTAGCGGTACCCTAGGAAATATCGATCCCAACAACCAAGGGAACAACATGAATGGGGGTATAGATCCTAACAACAATCAAGGGAACAACATGAATGAGGGTATGGATCTTAACAACAATCAAGGAAATTCTAATAATGGAGGAAGAGATCCTAATTCTCAAGAGGCAAATTCACAAGGCAACAACTTATTTCCTCCTCATAATACAAACTTACCCCCAACTACGGAAGAAGCCACGGTTGAAAGAGCGTTAGAGGCAAGACAATGTCCTTATTTCATAGAACTAATGAAAAAGACCATGCTTATGGATAAAGAAAAACACTTCATGGACTTAATACAAACGGGGGTAAAGCTACCTAAAGATTTTGACATAGAGCAATTAAAACCCAAGGAAATAGAAGACCCTATGGAAGCAATAAGGGAATAATTCAAGGCATTACAAATGGAAATTGACAGTTTGAAACAAAATGGGGCTCCTAAGCCTTTCTCTATTGAAACATTATGTCCTTTTCCATTCGATAAGAGTTTGGTCATGGTGCCTTTTCCCATTAATGTAACATTTCCTAAATATGAGAGGTATGAAGGAACATCTGACCCACATGATCATCTTTGGGGGTTTTGTGCATTGAGTCTTGAATTCATGTATGAATCAACCTATTTAATGAGACTATTCCCAAGAAGCTTGGGAGGAACGGCCATGGATTGGTTTTCAAAATTACCATCTGGCATAAAATCCTTTGAAGAGTTAGCATCTAAATTCGTGACTCATTACTCTTATAACATCAAACATGAGGTCACAATGATAACATTATGTAACACGAAGCAACAAGATGGAGAAGCCTTTCTCACATTCTTGCAAAGACGGAGGACTGCATTTGCTAGATATCCAAGAAGTGTACCGGAGAAAGAAAAAATGGATATCTTTATTAACGGTTTAAGAAGCGAGCTGAATTATAGACTAAGGATGCAATGTCCTAAAACCTTTCAAGATTTGATTGATAATGGAATTACAATGGAAGAAGTGTTGATTAAGAGTGAAGAGTTGAAATTGTACAAGGAAAATAAGAATAACTCTAACTCCAACAACAACAATACCAACAATAACAACAATCCAAATAAAAGTTGGTACAACAACAATAGCCGTTATGCTGCAAAGAATAACAACAAGGGCATTGTTAATGATGGTGTAGTGGAATCCAGCAACTTGAAGGTGATTCCATTTGCCCTTACAAAGACACCAAATCAAGTGAATAATGCTAATCAAGCATATAATGCACCTTCCAACAACAACAACAATGCCAACAAGAATAATAAAGGAAACAAGGATCAAAACAGCAAGTATGATAAGTATTTGAAGCCCACTCCTGCAAGACACTTTACACCCTTGGGAGAATCACTTGAAACTGCATTAAAGGCTCTCATAGCTAATAATGTTATTACATTACCCGCTATTAAGCCTTATGAACTAGACCACAAGCCGGGTTGGTGGGATGCTAAGCATCATTGTGAATATCATAGGATTCGGGGGCACACTACAAATGAATGTCTACAATTAAAGAATGTGGTGCAAGACTTGATAGATAATAACATAATCACTGTTGATGGACCCCAAAATAATGAAGATCATACGGCCTTCAAACAACCTTTTTACAAACATGATAAAGGTGAGTCATCAAATAGCAAGAAACAAAGTGCCAATAATCTTAACTTTGCGCCATCATATGATCATATTGTTAATGCTATCATCATTAATGAACAGCCTCAAAAGGAAGCAACAAATGTCATTACAAGAGGGCAGAATTCTAGAATGACTTTACAAGGGATAGTCCCTCAAAACACCAATCTCCCACCATCCAACATTGTGGTCAAACAACCTCCTACAGCAGCAAGGCCTTATAGTTTGGTGGACCAATTGCAACGTACTCCAGCACAAATCTCAATCTTAGAGTTATTGAAGTTGTCACCAAATCATAAAGAGATTTTGGAAAAAGCTTTGGAAGAGACACATGTTTCTACTACCTTAGGGGAAGAAAAATTTCAAAATATGGTAGGACATCTTGTGGCTCCTCATTGTCTTTCATTTTCCGATCAAGATGACATGTCTATAACTCATCCTCAAAATTTGCCATTACATATAGAGGTTTTGATCGAAAGGCATAGAGTCAAAAGAGCCCTTATTGATGGAGGGGCTGGCCTTAACATATGCACATTGAGTCTTGTAAAATCCTTAGGTCTATCCGAGTCTTGCATTGACCCTACAAAGAAAATTACCATAAAAGCTTATGATGAAGCTGAAAGAGCTTCTAAAGGCATGATTGTGTTGCCCATCCAAGTGGGACCAGTTAAGAAGGAAACCAAATGTCAAGTGTTGGACATGAAATTAACCTATAACATCTTATTGGGAAGACCATGGATTCATGAGATGCAAGCTGTCCCATCCACATACCACCAATGCATCAAGTTCCCATACATGGGTGAAGAAATCACAGTTGGAGGAGACTCAAATCCATTTCAATATTGTAATGCACTCAAACCCTTGCATGAATTGTACATTCCACATAATCGTGAAGGAGTTGTTCCAAGAATCACCAATGAAGATGTACAAAATCCTCTTCAAGCTAGCTCAACTACATCAACTAAGGGCAAGGAAAAAGTGAGCTACGAGGGTCCAAATGTGATGGAAAGTCCATATGTGGCACCTAAATTGGAAACAGTGATCTACAAACCTACTAAAGAGGAAAAAGAACAAGCTAAAGCAGCTCATTATCAATACATGAGTGAGATGATGAACAAATTTGACAAACAATGCAAGATTAGTTCCAAAGGGGTAGGAGATTATTCAGTTTCTCTATTTGACATGCCCATGTCTCCCAAATCACATGGTAAACCCTCAAAAGAACATCTTCCACATAAGTATAATTCTTATTTTGTGAGGGAAGATAGAAAAGCAACATGGGATAAGGAAGAGGATGATGTCCTTCAATGGCTTTATCATGATGAGGATGGTACCTTAGACACTCCCATGGAAAGAATTCAGCATGTCAAATTACAAACAGAACAATATGGGAAAGGATTTGATATTATGCAAAAGATGGGATACAAAGGAAGAGGACCCCTAGGCCAAAGAAATAGAGGATTATTAGAACCTATTGAACCTATTTGGAGGGCAAGTCATGAAAAATCCAGAGTAGGTTTTCAATATAAGGGAGAAAGTTCAAGTCCAATGCATGATTTTCATCCTCAAATAAATGCATTAGAATCCGAAGGAGATAGTGATGACTCTAGGGATTATGAATGGGATACTTTATCAGATGAGTCATGTCAAGATAAAGAAGTCATTGCTATACATACTTATGCAAAAATCCCAAAACAAGATGCTCCAATTAATGAAGAATCTCCTATTCAAAGGCCTAATATAGAACAAGCATCTAGTAGTGGAGCATGGATAGAAACATTTTGGACACCTTCAGAGGAGGGAAATTCAAACGCTAGTTTTAACCCACTTGTGGCTTTTCCCACATTGTTTCCTGTAGAGGTCGACGAGGATTCAAGTGAAGGGGACTTTGACCCTGCTTCCATGGATCATCTTGAGGAAGCGCACATCATAGATCTAAATGATACAATGTATGAACCCTCAAATGAAGTCATGTCCATAAATCCTATTGATGATACCTTACCCAATAAATCCTTAATTTTGATACATCCAGACCTCATTGATTGGGATCAAACTGAACCACATGACTTACTTTACTTCCCAAATGACCAAGCAACAAACCAATACCTCAATGCGGTTGAACCCTCTTTCACCAATGAACTCAATATGGATAGGATGACAATAGCAAGGGTCCAATCTCTTAGTCAAAAAAAAGAAAAAAAGAAAATAAAAATAAAAATGAGAAGTTCTATTGGTGAAAACCCAACTATGGCACCATTAGAACCAAAAACAATGAAAATAAAAGATGTTTCTTTTGGTGAAAACCCAACTGTGGCACCATTAGAAGAGAGATTGGACACTTTGCCTAAACATGAAGAAGAACGGTCATCTATTCTTATAGAACCAATAGAAAAAGTTAACATTGGTACAGAACTAGAGCCAAAGGTTGTACACTTGGCTGCATCACTTACATCTCTTGAAAGAGAGGACTTTATCAAATTCTTCCAAGAACAACAAGTAAATTTTGCATGGTCATATGCCGATATGCCTGGACTGGATCCTGATTTCATAATGCATCATTTGAATGTTAGACCCATAGTTAAACCTGTGAAGCAAAAACTAAGGAAAATGCACCCACATGTGGCTCTCTTAGTCAAGGCAGAATTGGAAAAATTGTTAAAGGTGGGATTCATAAGAACAATAGCATATGCTGATTGGATCTCTAACATTGTGCCGGTTACTAAGCATGATAAATCTATCCGTGTGTGTATGGATTTCAGAGATTTAAACCTTGCATGTCCCAAAGATGACTTCCCATTGCCAAGCATTGATACCATAATGGATTTGACAGTAGGTCACGCAATGTACTCATTAATGGATGGATTTAGTGGCTACAACCAAATCAAAATTACTCCCGAAGACCAAGAAAAGACATCATTTACTTGCCCTTGGGGTACTTTTTGTTGGAATGTCATGCCCTTCGGTTTAAAAAATGCTGAAGCTACATATCAAAGGGCCATGACAACTATTTTCCATGACATGATGCATACTTTCTTAGAAGATTATGTGGATGACATTCTAGCAAAATCCCACAATAGAGAAGAGCATTTACAAATCCTAAGAAAAATATTCATTCGGTTAGAACAATTCAAAGTTAGATTAAACCCAAAGAAGTGTGCCTTTGGTGTCCAATCCGGCAAGTTATTGGGTTATATAGTGTCAGCAAAAGGCATTGAAGTTGATCTTGAAAAAGTACAAGCCATTCTAGAAATGGAGATTCCAAGAAATATTAGCCAAATGAGGTCACTACAAGGAAAGATTCAATCAATAAGGAGATTTATCTCTCAATTAGCAGAAAAGTGTCACTCCTTCACCAGATTGTTACACAAGGACACTACATTTATGTGGGATGAAGAATGTGATAAGGCCTTCACTACTTTGAAGACTTATTTGATAAACCCACCTATTCTTATGTCACCTATCAAGGGTAAAGAACTGTTGTTATACATATCAGCCACAGAAAGGTCTCTAGGCATATTGTTGGCACAAGAAGATGAGCAAGGAAAAGAAAGGGCAATCT
Organism: Chamaecyparis obtusa; assembly: GCA_027943335.1. Classification (NCBI taxonomy): domain Eukaryota; kingdom Viridiplantae; phylum Streptophyta; class Pinopsida; order Cupressales; family Cupressaceae; genus Chamaecyparis; species Chamaecyparis obtusa. Next base: position 1,935,209 of record BSBK01001904.1, read on the forward strand.
ACTATCTTAGTAGAACCTTAATAAAATATGAACTCAATTATTCATTCATGGAAAGAGCATGTCTAGCAGTGGTTTTTGCATCTCAGAAACTAAGACATTATATGTTGATGCATAAGATCAAATTAATTGCCAAGATTGATCCTCTCAAATACTTGCTAAGTAAAACTGCCTTAACAGGTAGAATAGCAAAATGGGTCATGATCCTAAGTGAATTTGATATTGAATATGTTGATAGAAGAGCAATTAGAGGACAAGTGATAGCAGATCACTTAGCAGATAACCCAATGGAGTCTACACAAACCATGCAAATTGAATTTTCAGATGCAGAAATTGTCAACATAGAAGCAAAGACATGGAAATTATATTTTGATGGATCTTACACACAAGGAGGTTCTGGAGCAGGTATATTATTGGTTACCCCTCAAGGGTACACCATTCCAAAGTCCTATAAACTCTTATTTCCATGCACCAATAACATAGCGGAATATGAGGCATTAGTCATTGGCATCAAAATGGCTTTGGAATGGAATATTGCAGAATTACAAGTGTATGGAGATTCCCAACTCATAATCAATCAGGTTAATAATGAATACAATACCAAAGACATAACATTGATGAAATATAAAACCTTGATTGATGGATGGAAGAAGTATTTTGCTTTGATCACATTTGAACAGATTCCAAGAGAAAAGAATAGAGTAGCAGATGCCATGGCTACCTTGGCTTCATTGTTACAAAAACCAGATCAAAATGAGAAGTATGAGTTCTTGGTGGAAGAGTTGGTAAAACTGACATTCAACCTTCCTGACACCCAAATTGTTGCTCTTTTACATGGACATGACTCTCCTTGGTATGGAGCCATCTATACTTACCTTAAAGACCAAGTACTCCCCATAGACCAAACTCGTGCCCAAAAATGTAATTTCATACACCAAGCCGCCCGTTACTTAATCCTTTCAGACACATTGTATCGTAAGGGTCTTGATGGGACGTTACTTAGATGTCTAGAGGAAGAAGAGTCTAAGTTAGCTTTACGCGAGGTCCACGAAGGCATTTGCGGGTCACACTCAAGCGGTCTTAATCTAGCTAAGAAAATCCTTCGTTTAGGGTACTTTTGGACAACATTAGAAAAGGATGCTTGTCAATTTGTGAAGGTATGCAGCAAATGTCAATATCATGGTAATATGATACATGCACCGGCTCAAGAATTACACCCATTCATTACACCATGGCCTTTTTATCAATGGGGTTTTGACTTGATTGGAATCATACATCCTCCATCTTCAAACGGACACAAGTATATCATCACAGCAACAGAATACTTCACCAAATGGGTGGAAGTAGTTCCATTAACAACAGCAACTGGCAAACAAATTTCAATGTTCATTTTGAACCACATAATTTGTCGCTATGGTATTCCACATGCCATTATCACGGATAATGGGAAACAATTCAAAAATTAGGATATTGATGAACTTTGCATGACATTTCACATTACACATCATTCATCATCCATTTATTATCCACAAGGCAATGGACAAGCTGAAGCAACGAACAAAAATATCCTCAAAATATTAAAAAGATCAGTTAACAAATCAGGAAGAGATTGGCACGTGCAAATAAATCCCGCACTATGGGCTTATAGAACTAGTATCAGAACACCTACAGGAGCCACCCCATTCTCTTTAGTCTATGGAACCGAAGCAGTTCTACCATTAGAAGTTGAAATTCCATCTTTATGGGTTTCATTAAGAGGATTGATCACTGATGAGGATTACAAGATTGCCAGACTACAACAATTGGAATTGTTAGAGGAACACCAGACTCAAGCTTATGAGCATTTAAAAGTTTATCAAAACAGGATTGCACACAATTACAACAAACACATCAAACCAAGAACTTTTCAAGTAGGAGACTTGGTACTAAGAGAAAATCCCAAAAATCAAGCTGAAAGGGAAAAGAAAGGAAAGTGGGAAGCTAATTGGATAGGCCCATTTGTGATAGTGTCATCCTTTGGAACTGGAACATATAAGTTATCAGATTGTAATGGTGAAGAATTACAAGAACCCATAAATAGCATTCATTTGAAGAGATTCTACACCTAAAGCAGATGAAAGAGTATAAAGAGTATCAGATGAGAGAGCATCATAATTATTGTACATAATTGAAAAGGGATCTTGGAAAAACCAAAAACATTTGAAAATGGAAAATTCAAAAACATTGGAAAAGAAGAAAGATAAAAAACAGTGGAAAATTGAGCCTGAAGAAAGCAAAAACATTTGAAAAACTATCTCTTGGTGAAAACCTAGCAAATAGGCGCCAAGGTGATAAAGAAAAATACAAAAAAAAATAAAAATACAAAAAATACAAAAAAAATGAAAAAGAGAAAAAGTGCCTTGGTGAAAACCTAGCAAATAGGCGCCTCGGTAGCAAAAAAAAAAGAGAGCACCCAAAGGTGAAAACTTGGCAACAAGCACTTTTGGTTCCCTTAAGTCATTTCTTTCCTAGTCACATGTGTACATAATGCATCTCATCATCCCATTTGTCTAAACCTTCATTGCATCCGTCATTTGTACATAGCCATAATAACATTTTGTAGCATCATCCTTTGCATTGCCCAAAGTTGTCCAAACTGATACATCAAATACTTGGGGGCAGCATAAACAGATTGGAAAGTGGGTACCTCAAAAAAGATTCAAATGAGCAACATTCAGTCACAAGCAGAAAGGGATCAACATTTTCAGAAGAGAGATCAGATTTTTGTAAACCTTTGATTGATAACCAAGAAGTTGACTACCACAACAAAATCCTTGAGCCTAAATTGACTTATTATTCAGGATTAAAAATCAAACATCATTTCATGATCAAACACTTGGAAATATTTTTTGTTGAAGATCAGAAAACAATGCAAAACACCTAAATAGATTCTTTTGAAAAGTTGGTTAAAAATCTGTTTACTTACATTAATTCAATTTGTATCAAGTCTTTTTAGCTAATCAATGATGTTTCGACTAGATTGGCAATGATGGAGACATGATATTTTTTTTTCTTGACTATGAAGTGACTGTTTGGAGGAAGATTCATTGCCTTATGAGAATTCATCTAAAGACATGGTCATCAAAGAACCATCAAGGATTATCTTATAAAACAATGAGTTAACCTTTGTTTGTTTACGCAACCGGATACCTTGGATATTTAGATTCTTCATATCTAAATGACAAAATCCACTTGCAACATAGAATCTGACAAAAATCGGTATTCATACTCTCATGATTGTTGGTAATCAGTGATAGTCGTATCGACGAGACCGATGGGAAAGCAAAACGGAGGTTACCAAATGCAAAAAAAAAAGTGATATTCATATCATCATGTCAGTGGGCAGTGGTGATTGTATTGAATTTTCGGTCCCAAGTGCTCAATGATGAAAATATATCCTCAAGGCATTTATTTGCTAAAAGCTAGTGACACTTAGCTGCATTCATAAAAGGTTAAATGCATTCTCATGTTATAATAATTGCACATGCATTTTTTCCCAAGGGTTTCATTTTGCATCAAAAAGGGGGTACATAACATCATCAACAGGGTTAAATCAGCAAGGACAACATCACTTCAATATCATCTTTTCTACAATAAAAACATGAGATTATACTTTTTGCATTCATTCCATATCATTAATCATTACATAGATATTATCAAAGAAAAAGAAGGAAATAATCATTTACATGTGCATACATACAGATTGCATACATGAGAAATAACATATCAAAACTACATCCATACATGAGAAAGAAATGCATCCATCTATCTATATCATACATAAGATACGTTGCATCCATAGACACATCCATCCAAAAACAAATGCATTAGATAACACATATAGCAGCATCTAAAGGAAATCTCATATATCATCAAGTAAAAGCAGGAAAGATCATAAATGTCCTCATATCACACGTCTACTCATAACTCAATGCATCAAGTATAACAATGATATCATAAATCAACTCTATAATCGCCCATCAACAGGGGCATCAATGTCAAATAAGTATCAAAGTACAACTGGAAAGGTGACACCAAGGTCACAAGACTATGGTACAACATCAAGTATCTCAGCATCAGTACACAAATGATCAATAAGAGCACTCATAGCTCAAATCTTGTCACCACTGGGAGGAGGTCCTGGAGGAGGCTGTGGAGGAGGCTGTGATGGAGGTTGCTGAGGCGGCTGAGGAGGCGTCTGACCAACCATAGCAACAAGGAGAGGAACCAATGGAGCCAAACCTGATACTAACTGCTGAATCATAGAAGACATCTGTGATACCTCTGTCCATAATGCTCCCACATCTTCTCATAGCTGGGTAGTACTAGAACTCTCCCCAACCTCATAGGTACTCTGAGGATCACCTGTATCTATAGGAGCTTTTCCCCGATCATGGGAAAAAGCTGCTGGCATCTGCTATGCACCTGTATCCTGACCATCCACGGTAGCCTGCTGTAATCCTGCTCCCGTATCCTGTCTTGCACCTAGATCCTGTCTAGCAACCCTCACATGATCCTGACGATCTATCCTTTGTCTCTGTGCTACTGCAGGACGAGAAGGAGGAGGAGGTGGTGCCTGTATTTGTGCATCTCTCGCTCGTCCTCTGAGCCTAATCACCACCCTACCTCGTGGTCTACCTCTGCGTCTCCTCCCACCACCAACATCATCACCATCATCATCTTGCCCAGGCACTGGCTCTGTAGGGTCTGTAAATCGACGCATCGGATGCTCCATCAACCAAGCTAGATACTCCTGAGTGACTCTGACATCTCTGATGTGTAACCTCATGTCCCAATCCATATAACCCAGTAGTGATATCTGCTCAATAGCGTCATTGTATGAAGGCATGTGACCCCAAGTAGCACGCTCTGCACTAGAACGAGCATATACTGCAGATCCCTGAGGCATAGGCTGAATCCACCCAAACTGCCGTAGCACTCTACCTGCCAAGAATCTCTCAAGAATAGAGTTGATCCTGCAGATCATCTATCGAGGAGCAAACATATATGGTAACTCCAAGCTATCCTCTCTCCAATCCTCGACCTTGACATATGGTCTCCAATAGACCTCATCCATGCCATCAATCTGATGTCGCCAATACTCCAAATGACCCAAGTGATGCTGTGTCACCATACCAGTATACTGCCATGCAAAAGGATATCCTAGAGGACGATCTTGATCTGATATAGGACAACTGACTGGTAAGTGCTCCCATATCCATAACTGCAAAATATGAATACCAGCAGATAATGAAGATGATCTCCTGTAAACCACCTCATGAAGATCGTGATAAAGCTGTGCTAGCACACAAGATCCCCAGTCAAAGCATCGAGGCTGATGTAGCAAATCCTCGATAATCCTGCCCCATCCCACTGAAAATCCGTGACCTCGTTGATCAGGTAATAATACACCACCAATGATAGCACCTAATAACGCTGGTAAAATAGGAAATGAGGCAAACTGAGGCCATAGGATGCAATCGTCACCTATAGACGGATCTCCAAATACTCATCGACAATATGTCCCATCATAGACTGCATCATAATATGCTATCTCTCCATGAGTCAGGATCCGTAGCAATCTATAAACATCCTCAGGTGTAATCGTCATCTCGCCCTGTGGTAGCCAAAACATGTTTGTCTCAGAGTGCCAACGCTCTGCGATAGCGGTAATCAAACCTCGGTTCATCTGGAACCAAGGAAGCTCTAATACATATAGTAAACCGCAGCGCCTAATCACTCGCCTCTCGGTGTCAGTCAACTGCTCCCTAAGCTCCATCACCCAGTGTGGTACAGTCTGAAGGTACAGAACAAGGACATCCTCCTGTTTAATCAAAACAATGGAATCACATGAGTAACTTACTATCAGGAAATCAAATAATTAATCATAGTTATCAATTTAAATATACCTATCAGACCTACCAATCCTAACTCTAAGCATTGAGGAAGGATGATCCTAGTTTTATGTCTCTAAGCATTTGAGCATAAAATGAATGGACGTTTAGATCCATGACCTATCATTCGTGATGAATATTGATTTACCTTATTCTTTGATATTATAGTTACCTATGTCCTAATTCATTGTTGAAATCAACCAAAGGGAACACCCTAACTGAACATTCGATGGAATTCATTGACGTGATCGATCTCAATCAAGTTGACGCAATAGAGCAATCAGACGTCCTAGAAAAGTCTCAAATAAAATTTCTTACTTACGCGACTTTTCTTTCTGGCGTCATTTCTTTTACCAGAGGCGACATCTCTTTCTCCATATGCATGATTTTATTCATCCGCGTGACTTAATTTCATGGAAGCAGTATCATATTTTCCGCAGGTGACATTTTATTGTCCCGCGATACACAATTAAAATGATTAAAATCCTAAGCGATATTAAATTATCCTTAGGCGATAAATGATTTTCTATATGCGTGAGAAAACCTAAGGAAGGCGACATCAAATTTACCGAAGGTGACATTTTAAATTTTCAGGCGAAATTAAAAAGCACGGAGGCGACATTTCTTTTCACAAACGCAGAATCAAAATTTTTAAATGCATTAAATGAGGTCATAAATGCAACTTTAAAGACATGAGGAAAATTTGAATGACCTAACGGAGGACCATCAGTCGCTCTCCGACTGAACCGGCGCGCTCTCTCAAACCGATGCTCGCGATGTGGGACCACCATCGTGTCAAAAAGGCTAAAATCAGAGCTCAAATCTCAAGAGGAAACGGTGCAAATGAATAGTAAAATGAGGGGTTTTACCCTATTTAAGGTGAAATTGGTCCTAATAAACACTTAAGAATGCACTTTGGACCTATTATAGGACATTTTCATTAATCGGGGCATGAATCAAACTTGATTGTTTCTTTCAAACAGTATCAGAAATCAAAACATATTCCAACTACTCAAAATCGTTCAAATCAAGGAATTAATATGTTTTATTTCTGAGGGGGCATCAGAGTATCAAATGGGCATCACATCAAAAAAAGTTATCAGTGGGGCATATCATATCATATCGTATCATATCAAGATATCAGTATCATATCAGTATCATATCATATCGTTATCATATCAGGAGGCAAATCAATTGCATATTGGTTTCATATCAAACCTATCAACATATCAGCAAGCAATCAACCCAGGACCTTTATCAATTAACCCAGGACCTTTATTAGTGAACCCAGGACCTATCATCAAACCAGGACCCATATCATATCAGAGGCATCAAAATCATATCAGCACCATCATCAGAGGCACATCATCATCATTAGGAAGTACATCAATCAGAACGATCAGAGGCATATCAGAACCAGGAACTGAATCAGATCATCATACTAAGGGAATCTTTGAATCGGTGTTCTTCGCACATCGACTCAAAGAGGGGCATTTGTAGACATGGAAAATTGGCAAAGGCTTAAATCAATCAAAAGGTGCATCAAATCATCAAAATAGCACGAAAAATCAATAAATGGAACAAAGGAAATTTAAATGAAAGAAAAATTCAATTAAATGATTAAATGATTAAATGATTAAATAAAGCTTGAAAAGGGGAAAAACACTAAGAAATTGATTAAATTCAATTGATGACATAGTTGTTGAAAGTAAAGATCAAAATGAACCTCTTACCCTTCATGGCTAAATTTAATTACTTTAATTAATTAATAAATATGAATTTCCCTCAACAAAGGAAAAAGAAGACAAAATGGACACAAATCACTCACTTTTGTTGAAATGGTCCAACCTTTTGAAACCATTTAAATGTTTGTCCCCCAATTTAGGGACAAAGCAAAGCCAATTGACCTTACCCAAGCATAACCATGGTTATCTCACTCTACCCCCTACCCTTGGGAAAATCCTATAAATAGAAGGCATTTTGAGGCATTATTCATCCACTCCATATCTTTGAATTGCAGCAAAGCTCTTGCAATTTGCATCCACACCACTCACTTAGCATTTTCATTGATAATTAGCTTCAATTGTTGATCATTTTAGAGATTTCTTATCAAATAGAGCTATAATTTGATAATTAGATCTAGTTTGCATATCATTCTTAGTTCAATTCTCATAATTAGAGTGTCACTAGTGAGGATTTGCAGCTGAGAGCCTCACTTACTACTTCAATTTAGAGAACCATGAGATATTGATAGATTAATTGTGCATTTGTTAGATTATTTTGCTCTAATTCTTGTTGTTCTTAGTTAATCTTGTAATTTCATGAAGGTGTAAATCACTCACACATAGTAACTCTTTCATTTCCATTTTCATAGCCTAATTTTCATACTTGCATGTTCATCTTAGATTAATTTTGTATTGCATTGCATTCATTTGGATTTCATTGGAGATATTGACATTGTTGCCCTTGTCTTTGATTTGGAATCTCTCATTGTGTGGTTGACTAGCAAGGTTATGAGTTTATAGCTCTAGCTGAGAGCAATTTTACAAATCTTCTTACTCCATGCATAGAGAGCTATGGATCGATTTGTGAGGGCTCATTCTTGAGTTTTCTTGCATGTAAGGATTCATAGAAGTGTGGTCACATTTTCACCATACAGGTACAACTCATGAAATAGATTATATTGAATATATTTGTGGTTGGTCATTGATATGTTTTTTTTCTTGTTGATGATCACCTTTTGAAGATGATTTTATCATGTTTTGGCATTGATTCGTGCAGAACAAATTTTTGAAGGTTGAAGCAAATATAATTCAGATGAGGATTCCAATGTCTCTTCTTTGTTTTTTAGTTGATATTGCTCATGATATATTTTTTTTCGTTGATGCTGATTTTTTAACATCTATAAAATTTAAGAATTAAAAACTCTTAGAACATGCAAAACCAAAATTAAAAAATCAATATGTCTGTAGAGTGTTTAACATCAAGATATACTTCTCATGAAACATGAGTCAATGAACATGTCCAATTCAACCAGTCAAATTGATCAACACTCTATAACTTCAAACTCAAGGAATTTCTAATTTCAAACTCCCTGGACTGCACATGGTCGATGATAATGGAGGGGGCACTACCCCTCCATAGCCTAACTCTACTTCCAAAACATATGTCATGCCTTCGGGGGTTAATGGGACCCACAAGTAGGTGGCCCAAAATCTTATTCCAGAATACATTCAAACAAAAGAAGGAATGTGATGAAAGGCCACGCCACCCTTACCAACTCATAACCAAAGACAAAACAACAGAGAATAAAAATTCTTCACAAAGCATGGATTGATAATACTTGAAGATGATGACAATGCTTCCAGATACTTGAGGATGAAATCCTTACAACTTCTTTGAAAGATATCAGTACAACTCCTTACATTATGAGGTCATTACAAACACTCTCCAAAAATAACCCAACAATAACACAAGAACAACTTAAGAAATTCAAGAGAAACTGTTGAATCTTTATTATTCCTTTGGAAATAAATATTCTAGACCACTTATACAAATATTATCCAAGTTGAATTTCAAATACTCAAACTAAATCTTACAAGCTTACAACTTCTTAAGGATATAATATTTTCTTCTTGGCGACCTTACAAAACTGCAACAACATTTATAATTGATTTTCATGAGTATATATAGTACTTCCCACCTAAGAGATTACAAACAAAAACGTGGAACAAAAGGTAGGTGCAAGTACCTTGCTACAAATATTAAATGTATGATGAAAATTAATAAATACCTAAAATATTTTATTAAATAAGGAACTTTCCACAAACTTCTAAAATGCCACCTATGCACCTTGATAAATGATAAGTTACAAAAAGTACCTTTATGATTATTATTATTTTATTTTATTACATTTTCATCATTTTCTCTCTTCTCGATTTTTCATTTTATTTTTTGGTGATGCAAGATTTCTCTTACACCCTAGATGCTCTTGCATCAGACACTTGACATAATTTGAGAAATGACCTTGTCACATATCAAGTGTTCAAAGGAAAAATAAGGCGATTAACCTCTTCTTTTGATAGTCATGATGAATTTTCAATAGCTTTCCCTTTTCATTTAACCAGGAACTCTTTATATTGCTTGTTTCTTATGCTCCTGCCCATACAACTATCCAAGATATCCTCCATCTTTTCTGTAACTAAAGTAGGTCCTAGAATATTCTATTGCGCTTCCTTTAATTCATCTTCATTTCTTCCTTCATGATACTCTTCCAAATCTGAAAGATTAAACACAAGTGAGATGTTAAGTCTATCTGGCAACTCTACCTCATAAGAATTTCAAAAATCATATTTTTTCAAGATTTTCCATGGTTCAAATTTCATATTCAACTTATTATATATTCCTATTGAACACCCCTCTTTTCGCAAACGAACCATGACTACATAATCAATACAAAATTCCTTATATCTCCTCTTCTAATCTACATTATCTTGTTAGAATGATTTTAGAATAACTGTGAGGGGGGTGAATCAGTTATCCTCAGCTCCAGATGTACCAATTCAACTTTCTAGCTTTTCAACAAACTCAGATCTAATCAGTTTTTCAATGAGCAGTCTCTATAGCATGTATCAAAAACATATAACTTGCAGTCTACTGTCCAAAAGTAATTAACTTGCAGAATATAAAACTTTCAACAACATTCACATCAAATAACATTCACACAAGTATAACACTGGGATTTATAGTGGAAACCCAATTTGGGAAAAACCACTTGTAACATGCTACTGATTTTCACTCTTCTGAAGAGAGCTCTGTGAGAAACCAACCTGGTTAAAGATTTACAATACACACTGTCTAGGTGTACACCTAGTTAAAGGATTTAATCACCCTATTAAGAGTGGCCTTGTTAGAGGGATTAAGAACATTCTATTAGAATGTCACCTTGATTAAAGGGTTTACACAATGAATGTTAGTTCAACCTCGATTAAAGAATTTAGACTGATATAATGGTTAGAAAGTAACAGTAGGTTATGATCTAAAAATATACAACTCAATTTTCAAATATAGATCCAATTCTCTCATACGCTGATTTACTAACTGACCTTCTTTTCCATCTCCATCTCTGATCTGCTCAGAATTCTCTTCAAGAAATCACTACAACTTTGATCAACTCTTCACAACTTCACCTTAGCCTTCTACTTAGACTCGTTAGTCAATACCATCAACCTCTTCTCTTCTGTATGTGTAACCTCACAATTAGGTCATCTTTATACCTCTTTGATCAGGTAGATTAATCATTTTCCACTTAATCTCTTCCGTAGATCTTAGGTTTAGGTCAGATTCATTGAATCCTTCCATCATTATGTTCTTATTTTTCCTTCTAGATAAATCTCCAAACTTCTCTTTGAATCCATAAGAAAATGATTTACCATGCATTAAATGTTTCATAGCATTCATTAATAATTTCAACACATTTTACATATCCCAAGAATTCAACGTCTATGTCGGTTGCGATTCTGAATTCCTTCTCAAAATGTAAATTATTGACACCTAGTCAATATTGTGTTCATCTCCTTGGTCATTACTGGATATCTCGGTCATCGCTAACACTTTCCTTCTCGAAAAACACTGTCTTTGCTCGGTAATTATCTGTCACTCGACAATTACTAATGTTCAGTCGACACTAGATTTGCTTGGCATATACTAGGGCTCAGTTGACACTAACATCACTCAGCTTAAACTATATTTATTCACTTTTGCTCGGTTAAGCCTAAGTTTCTAGTCTTCCTTCTTCACTTGGTGTTAAAGATAAACAACACATTATCTTATCAATGTAGCAACTGATCAAGTACCCATTGAAGTATCGCATAACTCAACCTTTCTTTAGGTCTTCTTTTTATCTCCTCTTTTCAAATCCTCTTCATCAATCAAAAGATATGGTACTCTCCTAGATAGAAACTATCTTACCAGTTAAGGTTTGACATCAATGACAATATAAAAATTGTTTCAATTGTAGTTTCCAACAATCTCCCTCTTTGGAATTGATGGCAACACCGCATGAACATCACATAATTCACCATACAATCCAAAATATCTATGCAACAGATCTTCATTAATATACTTAGCTTCATTCCAATTCACATCCAACACATCCAAATACTAGATCCCTCTTGGATAAATTTGGCTTTTCATGTTCACTGAATCTCTCCCTCTTTACTTAGGGTCGTTTACTTTTTTGTATTTCTTCCTCTGGGTCATTTAATCTCTCCCTCTTTGACAACAATGCCAAAGAAACTTGTATCTATTACTTACATATTTACCATGTAGATGTCTTCATGTCAGTTCTGTATGTTGTCTACTCCCTCTGTCATCTTTCTTATGACTGATTAATACCTTTGCTTTACTTCTCACAACTCTAGGCAACTGCATCAATTTGTCAAATATTTTGATTAGCACATTTGATGCAGTGATCTTATATATTTCTAGGTAGCCTCAGTGAGGGGAATCACCCCTAATTTACCTCTAAGGTATTCATGAGCATCTTTAGGTAATGCTTTTGTGAATATATCTACTAATTGTTCATTTGTATTCACATATTCTAATCTCACTTCTTTGTCTTGAACTAACTCTCTCAAGTAATGATACTTGATAGCAATATGCTTAGTCTTAGTGTGCATAACAAGCTTTTTTGATATGTTAATAACGCTTGTGTTATCACATAAAATAACAACCGTCTCAGTGATTTCCTCCTTCATACCTTTTAGTAATTGCTTGATCCACATGAATTTGAACAATTCATTATTTTTGCTACATATTCAGATTTTACTGTAGATTGGAAAATGCAGTCATGTTTCTTTCTTGTCCAAGATACTAATCTCTTTCCTAGAAAGAATGTGTCACCACTTGTACTATTTCTGTCATCAACATTTTCAGCTCAATGTGCATCAGTGTAGACTTTTAGTTCAAACTTATCATTCTTCTTGTAATACAATCTCCTTTGTTCCTTTTAGATATCTCAATATCTTTTTCACTGCCATCATGTGACTCTCTTTAGGATTTGTAAAAAATCTTGCAACAATCCCAATTGCTAGGGAAATATCCGGTCTACTATGGACAACATATTGTAGCTTTCCAATCAACTGGATCTATATAGGGTTCTATTCACTTTAGATGTATCATTATTTTTTGATAACTTTTGTCCAGTATCCATAGGTGTACTTACTGGTCTGGAATCTTCCCTACCAAAATTTTTCAGTATCTCCTTAACATATTTAGATTGAGTAATATAGATACCTTTCTTCTTCTGATAAAATTCCAAACCAACAAAGAATTTGATCTCACCAAACATAGACATTTCAAATTTAGTTTGCATCTCATTTGAAAAGGTTTGACATAGGGCATCTTGTCCTCCAAATATGATATCATCAACAAATATTTCAGCCAACAAGATCCCTTTACCTTTTTCAGTCTTCATATACAAATTGTTGTCATTTGTCCTTACAATCCAATATTTATTAGATAGTTATGCAGACTCTCATACCATGCTCTAGGGGCTTTCTTTAATCCATATAGTTCCTTGTATATCTTGAAAACCATATTCTTCTTGCTTGGGTCAAAAAATCCTTATGGTTATTCAATGTATACTTCTTCTTCCAATATCCCATTCAGGAATACCGATTTAACATCCATTTGATACACTTTGAATCTTTTATATGTTGCATATTCAAGTAGAGTCCTCACTCCTTCCAATATTGCAACTAGGGAAAATGTCTCCCCATAGTCAATGCCTTCTTGTACATATCCTTTGCATACCATTTGTTCCTAGTGACTTCTCCATGTTCATTTAGCTTATTTCTGAATACCCATTTTGTTCCAACAACATTCTTGTCTTCTCGTGTCGGCACTAGTGTCCAAATTTTGTTCTTTTCTATCTTCTCTATTTCTTAATTCATGGCTTGTATCCAATCTTCATTCTCTAAAGTATCTTTTACTGTTTTAGGCTCAAATTCACATAGTAAGCATGTATGATCTTTCAACATACTTCTTGTCATAATTCTAGATTCTTTATCTCCAATGATTTGTGCTGGCTTGTGATGTCTTCTCACACATTGTGCCAATGTAGGTTCATATTTCCTTTCTCCTTTGTCTTGATCTTCAAGTTCATCTTGTAGATTCTTTGCATCTTCTTCTAATTGCTTGGTAGCATCCCCCTGATGTTCAGAAATATCTTGTTGTGGCTCGGTAGGCTCATGTAGTTCCTTGGCATCTAGTTTAGGTGCATTACTAGCCTCTCATTCTTCCATGTATAAAAAAGATTTGTAATCTTCAGGCTCTTGCTTGCACTCAACTTCATTTTTTTTTGCATATTCATCAACTCTAACATTTGCACTTTCCACAATTTTGCTAGTGTTAGAATTCAAACACTTTTAAGCTTTGCTCTTTCTTAGTGGAGTATCCTAGGAATATGCCTTCATCACTTTTAGCATCAAGTTTTTCATTCCTATTGTCTTTCAGTATATAACATCTACTCCCAAAGACTTTAAAATATTTCACATTAGGTGCATATCCATACCATAACTCAAAAGATGTAGCATTTGTACCTTTCTTGATTTGTACTCGGTTAAAGGTATAAACAATTGTACTTACAGCTTCTCTCTAGTTTTTTTTTGCAACATTCTTCTCTATCATCAGTGTTCTAGCTCAATCCATAATTGATATGTTTCTTTTTTTTGCTATACCATTATGTAGAGGTGTCCTAGGTGCAGACATTTGTCTCTTTATTCCTCTATCACTGCAGAATATATTGAACTCATTTGATATAAACTCTCCTCATCTGTCAGATCTCAAATATTTCAAGCTTTTACCAGTTTCTTTTTCAAATTTTTCCAAATACCACTTAAACAACTAAAATGCATCAGATTTCTCTTTTAAAAACATTAAAGTCATCATTCTAGAATAGTCATCAACAAATAGAATGAAGTACTTATCACCACAATAAATTTGTACACCCATAGGTCCACAGAGGTCAGTATGAACCAATTCCAAAATATTGTCAGAAGTATATGTCTTGCTCTTAAAACTAGACTTTATCATTTTTCTCAATTAACATTGTTTACACATCACATTATTAGGTTTCTTCAATCTTGGCAAACCTCTAACTTTATTCAACTTACTGATATTTACCAAATTTTTGAAGTTCACATTACACAACCTCTTATACCATAACCAAACATCATCAAATTGTGCAAACAAACATGTTTCTTTAGATAGGTCTATATAGAACAAGTTACCTCTTGTTTTCTCTCCACTTCCAATTAGTTCACCAGTGACATCAAATATTTTAGCTTTCCTAAGATGAAATTCAACTTGGTAACCAATACTGTTTAGCTGTGCCACACTCATCAAATTATAGTTAAGACCTTCAATCCAATAATAAATATCACATATGATCTTATTAGTCAATCTTATTGATCCTTCTCCTTTCATAGCACATGGTGCATCATTACCAAACTCAACACTTCTACCTTTGTAATGATTAAGGGTTTCAAACTTACTTTTATCACCAGTAATGTGATGTGAACAACCACTATCAATAATCCATTTATCACCTTTACTAACACATGATATAAGTGCAGTTTTCTCATCTTCTCAGAATCATATTTCATAGCAACATAAACAAATTTTATATCACATTCATCAGATTCACTAGTTTCACTATTAGTTTCCTCTTCAACAATATAGCAAGATTTCTTACCTTTTTCTTTGTAGTCTTTGTACCTTCTGTGATCTCTATCATTTCTTTTGTCTTTGTACTTGCTTTCCCTTCTTTCATCTTTGTCAGTCTTGTCGGGACATCTTGTTGCAATATGGCCAACTTTGTTACATGAAAAATAGATAATAGAAAGTTTACCTTTGTATTTCCCTTTTCCTCTTTGTAGCCTTCTAGCCATAAGTTCCTCAAGATCATCTAGATCATCATCAGAAGTGTCACTATTACTGTCATTTTTGTTGTCACCGCTCACACATCTTTCTTTTCCTTTCTTAGGGTTATGAAGAACCATTTGAGATTTGAATGCAAATTCAATATTATGAACAATGAAATTAGCATAGTTAGACAGCTTAAAAGTAGTAAGCTTGCCAACAAGACTTTCCAAAGTTAGAACATTACCAGGGTTACATCTTGATTCTTGTATTGTAGAAACTCTGATAGCATAGATAGGAAGAAAATTTCTTAATACTTTATTGATAACAATCTCATCATCAATGTTTCCATTAGCTCCTCTAATAGCATTTACTACCTCCTTAATTCTACCACAATCTTGAGCAATATTTTCACCTTCTTGCATTTTCATTTCATCAAACTTACCTCTCAAGATTTCAGATTTGGCTCTTAGTACATTTGTGTCCCCTCCATAGATAGCTGCAAGAGTGTCCCACATTTTCTTTGCATTAGTACAGTCTTTGATGTCCTCAAATTCAGGATAGCTTAGGGCAGATGCAATCTCCAACATTGCATGATTGTGTTCTTATTTTTCTTTCATATCCTTGGTAGTCAAAGGTGCAACAAGTATTACATAATCATTTTCCATATAGCATTTTTCCAAATCACCAATACTAGCTAGGTACAATTTCATCAAACTCTGCCATGTAGGAGAGTTCTCCTTGTTCAACTTCGGTACCTCCTTTTTGTACATCTTGATCATTAGCTTCAAGTGTCTTTAAAATTTTTTTGTACAAGCACCAGAAGCTCTGATACCAATTTTTAGAATGATTTTAGAATATAACTGAAAGGGGGGGTGAATCAGTTATCCTCAGGACCAGATGTATCGATTCAACTTTCTAGCTTTTCAACAAACTCAGATCTAATCAGTTTTCAACTCGGTCTCTATAGCATGTATCAATAACATAAAACTTGTAGTCCACTATCCAAAAGTAATTAACTTGCAGAATATAAAACTTTCAACAACATTCACATGTAAGTATAACACCAGGATTTATAGTGGAAACCCAATTTGGGAAAAACCACTTGTAACATGCTACTAATTTTCACTCTTCTGAAGTGAGCTCTATGAGAAGCCAATTTGGTTAAAGGTTTACAATACACACTGTTAGTTGGAACTCAGTTAAAATATTTAATCACCCTATTAAGAGTGGCCTTGTTAGAGGGCTTAAGAACATTCTATCAGAATGTCACCTTGATTAAAGGGTTTACACAATGATTGTTAGGTCAACCTTGATTAAAGGATTTAGACTAATATAATGGTTAGAAAGTAACAATAGGTTATGATCTAAAAATATACAACTCAATTTTCAAATATAGATCCAATTTTCTCATATGTTGATTTACTAACTGACCTTCTTTTCCATCTCCATCTCTGATCTGCTTGGAATTCTCTTCAAGAAATCACCACAACTTTGTTCAAGTCTTCACAACTTCACCTTAGCCTTCTTCTTAGACTCATCAGTCAATAACATCAACCTCTTCTCTTCTCTATGTGTAACCTCACAATTAGGTCATCTTTATACCTCCTTGATCAGGTAGATTAATCTTTTTCTACTTAATCTCTTTCGTAGATCTTAGGTTTAGGTTAGATTCATCGAATCCTTCCATCATTATGTTCTTTTTCCTTCTAGATACATCTCCAAAATTCTCTTTGAATCCATAAGAAAATGATTTACCATGCATTAAATGCTTCATACCATTCATTAATAATTTCAACACATTTTACATATCCCAAGAATTCAACTATGTCAGTTGGGATTCTCAATTCCTTCTCAAAATGTAAATTATTGACACTCAGTCAATACTGTGTTCATCTCCTCGGTTATTACTGGATATCTCAGTCATCGTTAACACTTTCCTTTTTCAGCAAACATTGTCTTTGCTTGGTAATTATCTGTTGCTCGAAAATTATTGATGTTTGGTCAACACTAGATTTTCTTGGCATATATTGGCGCTTGATCGACACTAACATCACTCGGCTTAAACTAGATTTCTTCCCTTTTTCTCGGTTAAGCCTAGGTTTCCAATCTTCCTTCTTCACTTGGTGTTAAAGATAAACAACACATTATCTTATCAATGTGCCAATTGATCAAGTACCCATTAAAGTATCACATAACTCAACCTTTCCTTAGGTCTTCTTGTTATCTCCTCTTTTCAAATCCTCTTCATCAATCAAAAGATACGGTACTCTCCTAGATAGCAATTGTCTTACCAGTTAAGGTTTGACATCAATGACAAGATAACAATTGTTTCAATTGTAGTTTCTAACATATCCTTGTATTGGGTATTCATTTTAGTAATATGCTCTTTCACCTCTTCATGCAAATTCTTCAAGTGTTCAACAAAGTCTTCAACTTCAGCACTACTTTTTTCTCCTTTGTCCAATTTTCTTAACTCTAAAGCATTCCTAAGATTAATTCTATATACTATTTAGAATGGTGATTTACCAGTGCTCCTATTGATATAATTATTATATGCAACTTCTGGTTATGGTAAAATCATATCCTACCCCATTGGGTTTATCTCCTATAAGTACCTCAACAGGGTTCCCAAACTCCTATTTACCACTTTTTTATGTCCATTAGTCTATGGATGGTGTGTTTAACTGAACTTCAAATCTCTCTTCAACTTTTTCCACAATGTCCTCCAAAAGTACCCAACAAACTTGATGTTTCAATCTAAAAATATACTCTTCGGTAGACCATGTATTCTCACAAATTCTTTGAAAAATAAGTATGCCACATCAACATTATCAGTATTCTTCTTGGGTAAAAGTACAAACCTATGTCACACTTGTATAAAGGAAAAGGTTGACAACATGGAAATTTTTTAACTTTAACGACATAAAAGTGGCATTTATGTTTAGAATTTGGAGATGATGTAAACTAATGAAATGTGTAAAATTTGATGAAGTTTATGCTTATAATTTGTTTTTAAAAAAATTGAACAAAAATTGACATACTTTTTAAATTTTTGAAGTCCATTTTTTTATAGTTGAAATATGCTAAAAATCTAGGGTCTACTTCCCACCAAAAAACTATATGCAAATAATCTTTTTTTCCTCTGATTTTAGAATATGTTTTAGATGACATGTATAGCTAATGCATAAAAAAAGAAAGATTGGATTTTGGTATATATTTTGTCTGTTATAACTATCCAAAGTCAGTGTTACCCCAAATCAATAGTTTTTTGTTCCCACCAAAATTTTCCTGTCAAATCTACACCATTAAAAAAAATTATATATTCTTGAAGAGGACTCTCTCCTCTAGTGTTAAATATAAGTTTTAAATTTTTCTGACATGATTTTTTTTATTTTTATTCAAACGAGTGTATTCTTAAATGTTAAAATACCTACTTGAAGTATTTTCAACTTATAATATATTATATGAAATCAAAACATAATAAAAATTACATGACCATAATCTTGACTCTGAGCTCTACAAAATGGTATTTTTAGATTTTACAGAAAGTTAAATTTTGACAGAGAATTCAGATCTAGAAGTGAGAACTTCTGAGACTCACCTTTTTTTGCTTATTTGGCTACCACATGGGATGCCACTTAGATAGGTTCAGCCGAAACAGGTTCGGTCGGAACCGGTTCAGTCGAAATAGGTTCAACGGGAACTAAGGGCGACCAAACACGGTCTCGTGGATGACCATGCCCCTCAAATATCATATTTTTAAAAACTATTTTTTGAATTAAAATAATTGCCAAATTTATAAAATCCCGCCAAGAATAAATGATTTTTTAAATAAAATTATTTTTTATAGAGTTTTAATAGTTTTTTACAAATTTATTAATTATTTTAATTTTTTTTCTTTTAATTAAAACATTGTTCAATTAGTAAGTTTAAATTATGAACTGACTAAAAAGTATTAAATATGTCTGCTCTGCTTTTTCGTAGCCACGGTGTGATCTTCACCAAAGAACTTTTAGACAAGCAATTCAAGGTATTCTCAAAGACCAGATATGCCAGCAGTCTTTTGACTCAGCTTGCCTCAAGAAATGCCATGCTCTGCTACAGGGCTCCAGCTAGGGCATGAAGGGCCCCCCAATTGGTGATTACAC
This sequence comes from Chamaecyparis obtusa, assembly GCA_027943335.1. Classification (NCBI taxonomy): domain Eukaryota; kingdom Viridiplantae; phylum Streptophyta; class Pinopsida; order Cupressales; family Cupressaceae; genus Chamaecyparis; species Chamaecyparis obtusa. The sequence goes on from BSBK01001904.1 coordinate 1,955,214, forward strand.
CTACAATAATTTCCAAGGATATTCGACCTGCTGAGAATAAAGGAAGGTTGGGTAGGGAACAAATGTGCCCTAGGCTAGATGTTGAATCTGGGCAGGAAGACTTTGGGTGGGTTAAAGCCAGGAATCACAAACGATCAAGAAGAATTTCTTTCCATCAATCATAGAAATTGGAAACACTTCTCCTGTAAAATAATCTCGAGACTCAATGATTTGGAACTAAGCCCTAATCCTAAAACTTCCCCAAGAACTGAAGTGCTAGAAAGAAAAACCCTTGTCCGAACCTAGTCTCTAGATAAAATTTATACTCCTCCACACAATTGAGGGATCTCAAATCAATCCGTACCCATTCATCAATCATCCCTAAACCCTAGAGTCCCTCCTTACTCTCCCCCCATCGCAGATCAGGTTTGAATTCCCCTCTAATCATTAAAGTCGAGGACGATAGCATTGAGCAATCACAAAAATAGTTGAAGCAAAAGGGAGTGGTTTTAAGATGGAATGGTTATGGCGTCCCTGCATCCTCTATTGCAGATTGGCTTAAAAAGAAACTCAAAAACCAGGCTAGTATTGCTCTTCTTATAAATGAATTTATTTTTATTTACTTTTTTGATTTGAAGATTAAAGATAATTTTTTGGCAAATAAAGGCCCTAAGTATTTAGGACATGATTTTACAGTGTTAGACTGGAATCCGTATTTTAATCCCAATAATATTTGAGGTATTGAAGTACCTACGGCTATTAGACTAACTAATATGCCGATGGAATTCTCTAATCCTAGAATTTTTAAATAGATAGGTAATAAGATAGGGCTTTTTGAAAGAAAAATCGTTACCAAATATCCCCAATCATAAACAATTATCATAGTTAAAATGGATGTTTCAATAAAATCCCTTCCTTTGATTGTTATTCAGAGTAGTTCAAATGAGTTTCTATTAAATCCCATCATTATGACATACATTGTTACAGATTATAAGCAAAAAATGAGAAACGTTGAGCCTACTCAACCCCTTTCCTCTCCACCCAAGGATATTGCAATCCATCTTAATGAAACAGGAGGGGTTTTTTTGATAAAGATCCCAACGGACCTACATGATGATAAAAATAAAGATCAAGAGTTTCCAAGATTGTCAGAAACCTCTAAGTCTACCCCAATGCTTGAAATGGAGCATCAACCTTCTATAGAAGTATCCCCCTCCCCTGGGACAGTATCAAACATGGCTATAAATGGGGGAAGTAATACCATAATAGAGAATAATATCTCACTAACACCAGATAGGCATTCCCCAAAAAATTTAGAATTAAAAATAGTAAGAACAAACCAGTTCATAGAGGAGGTTTTAACCAGTAATTTAGGGACCCCTGTAGATATAGAACCAATAATTCATGCATACAATGAAGGGACACTTTCAAATTCTCCCCTTGAACATCAAGAACATAAGACAAATATAGCAATGGTTACCAATATCATCATCAATGATGTTTCAGCTTATCCCTTGATTGCATCACTGGAGGATAAGGCAGAAGGAAACCTAGCAAGTCCAATAAATTAGGAGAATGGTTTAGAAACTGAAATAGAATCAGAAGATAGAAAATGCAAGAGAGAGGTTAAAACAATCTCAGATTATCTAGGAGAAATAGTCACAAATGAACTGGTGGATCAATTCCTAGATAAGATATGTGAAAAAGAAGAATTAACCCTCCAAAGAGAAATCCTAATAAAAGGCATTATGTCAAGTGAGAAATTTAAGGAAGAAAGGTTGGAAGATGTGTTATTAGAACTACAGGATAAAGAAACTCAAGAAGTAGAGTCACTAGGAATATTCATCTTTAAGGAAAGCAAGGGTTCTCCAGATTGTGCCAAAAGATCAAAGAAAAGAGGAATTAAACCAAACACGATATTACGGGAGCAAGCGAGTGAGGCAGCATGATAGGTTAAGATAACATCGCTTCTTTATGCTGGGAAGGGGAAGATCCTTCCCAAGGAGCCATGAACATCCTTACATGGAATGTTAGGGGCATGAATGCCCCTAACAAGCAACGAATTATTAAACGTTGCATTTATACCTTTAATCCAAAAATTATTCTAATTCAAGAAACTAAAATGAATAATGAAGAAATTCTAAACTTTAAAAGGAAATTAGGTATCTGAGAACTAATAGCTTCTCCAGCACAGGGAGCATCAAGAGGCCTAGCCATTATATGGGATCCTCGATGCATCACATTTGAAATAATGGAAAATAGACAATACTGGATGAGCGGCATGGTCAGAAATCATAGAAATAATTTATATTTCTACATAATTAATGTATATGGACCAATTCAAAATAGGAACAAGTTACAAGTATGGAAGGAAATAGAAGCCTCCTTCAGTCATAGCCTGAATTCTATGTGGATTTTAGGCGGTGACTTTAATGTCATAAATAAAGCAGCATAAAAGAAAGGAGGAAGGTGCACACTCCCCATTGCGGCTAAGGATTTTTCATCCTGGGTAGATAAGGTTTCATTAATAGAAATCCCCACTGAAGACAACTCCTTCACATGGAATAATAGAAGACTAGGCTTCTACAATATTGTAGAAAAATTAGATAGATTCTTCCTTAAAGGAAACTTGATCAACATTGATTATTTGTTTGAAGCTAATATCCTCCCAATCTTAGGATCAGACCATTACCCGGTACAATTACACATCCATGTAGAGGAAAAGCCAAAAAAATGCCCTTTTAAATTTGATCAAGTGTGGCTTAGGGACCCAAAGATTCTGAACCTTATTGAACAATGGTGTCAAGAACCAAACCTGACAAGCTCCAAAATGTTCATAGTCGTGAATAAGCTAAAATGGATTAAGAAAAAACTTCTAGATTGGAATGCAAATAAATTTGGGAACATCTTTAATTCAAAACTCAAAATTGAAAAAGAATTAAGTGAGGTGAATTCCCAGATCATTCAAAATGGAATGAATGATGTTCTATACCTTAGAGAAAAGAAGCTACTATCAAAATATGAAGAAATTTTGGCTAGAGAAGAAATTTTATGGAAATAGAAATCCAGAGAAACCTGGCTGGAGGCAGGTGACAAAAACACCAAATTTTTTCATAACATTACCAAACAAAGAAGGAATATAAATAGGATTACAAAAATTAAGAATGAAATAGGAAATCTAATAGAAGACCTAAGGAAATAGATAATGAAATAGTGAGGTATTTTAAAAACATCCTTAATATCTTGGAATTCTCAGATAGAAATAATCAATTATATTTTCTTAAAAATATCCCCAAAGTCATCACTAAACATCAAAACAAGGCGTTAACTGGTAAATTCACTATCGAAGAAGTTCATAAAGCCCTCATGCAGATGCACCCAGACAAGTCTCCGGGTCCAGATGGCTTCTCATTATTTTTCAATCAAAAATGTTGGCACTTTATAGGGTAGGAAATAATAGAAGCATTAGAAGGCATTACAAACTCAAGGAATATATTGAAAGAAGTAAATAATACATGCATAGCCCTCATCCCCAAAAAGACTAAACCTGTCAGCCTGGATGACTTCAAGCCTATTGCATTGTGTAACACGCTATATAAACTCCTAACTAAGACTCTGGCCATAAGGCTTCAGAAACTTTTACCATCGCTCATTAGCGAGGAGCAGATAGGATTTGTTCCAGGGAGGTCAATTTTTGATGGAGTTATCATCACTCAAGAAGCTATCCACTCGGTCCGACAAAATTCAAACCCCAGTATGCTCAATAAACTATGTATTAAGAAGGCTTATGACAAGGTAGACTGGAGATTCCTCTGCAAATGCTTGGAAGCCTTTGGTTTTTCCAAAAGCTAGATCTGATCTTTGAATGTATATCTACCCTGTCACTATATGTGTTAATAAATGGAACTCCAATAGGTTTTTCCACCATTTCTAGAGGTTTAAGCCAGGGAGATCCAATTTCCTCCTTTTTATTTATCATTATGGCTGAAGCCTTGGGTAGGATCATAACAAAGGAACAAGAGAAAGGAACTATTGAAGGTATAGCCATTACCTCATAAATTAAACCCTCTACTCATCAACACTTTGTTGATGATACCCTACTCTATGGCGCTGCCAATGGTAGAGAAGCTAGAGCCTTTAAAAATTTCTTGGATTCCAATTCCAAAGCCTCGGGTCAGGAAATAAATCTGGACAAATATGAAATTTTTTTCTTTAACACAAATAAGAAAGTGGAAAGGGACATATGTAATATCCTCAATTTCAAACAAGGAAATCTCCCCTGTAGATACCTAGGCCTTCCTCTAGTTAAAGGTAATAGGACTACTGACTCATGGAATCCTTTGATTGAGAAAATTAAGAATAAGATGAACTCGTGGAAATTAAAATGGTTATCCTCAGCTGGAAGAGCAGTCATGGTGAAGTCAGTTTTAGCAGCTATGCCCACATATCAATTATCCTATATTCAGCTTCCTGCTAATAAGAAATTAGAAATCAATAAAATCCTAAGGTCCTTCCTTTGGCAAGGAAGTGGGGACAAGGAAAAAATTCCCCTAATTTCATGGGAAAATGTATGTAAACCTAAGGATGAAGGAGGTATTGGTATTAGAAATCTAGGAGACCAAGGATCGGCTCTAGGAGCAAAATTATTTTGGCAATTATATAGAAACCCAAAAGCCAAATGGGCCAAGATTCTTATTAGTAAATATCTAAAAGACTACTCACCTTTAAACATTTTTAGATAGGCTAATCCACCAAAAGGATCCAAATATGGAATTTTATGTTAGAGTGTAGACATATAATTATGGATAAACTTACATGGAATCCTAGCACCGGCGAAGATGTTCTTTTTTGGATAGACTCTTGGGGAGGATATGAAGCTTTATATAAAAATACTAGTTGTTTACCCTTCAAAAATCTCTTAGAAGAAAAATGTGGAATTTTTCTCAAAGACTATATAGAATTTAATGGAGAAGAATGGGTTTGGAAGTCCTTCACAGACTCAAGATTATCTCAAAGAGAGCTGGAAGGATTATACAAGATCTTAAATAAATGAAAAATTATTCTTAATAAGTCCAAAGACTCCTTAGTTTGGGATGGATCCAAAAATGAGGAATATAACACAAAAGATGGCTACGAGCTTATTAATAAAAACTATAAAAGACCTAAAACTGTCATCCCAATCAATCTATGTTGGAACAAGGGATGTCTTCCCAAAGCGGGCTTCTGCACTTGGCTGGCCCTCAATTACAGGCTTCTTACAACAAAAATATTTAAAAATTAGGATTTTCAGGCCCTAGTAGGTGCCCTCTTTGTGAGAATAATGAAGAAAATATTGATCATTTATTTGTAAATTGTCCCTTCACAACATAATGTTGGGATTGGCTTGAAGGAAACTTAGGATGGTCCTCAGCCTCTCCCTTCTCTCTCCTAGAAAAGCTCCAAGCCTGACCGATTATTAAAAGGGACAACATTTATGCAAACCTCTAGTTATCTTCCCCTTCATTACTAATATGGAAGATTTGGAAAGAGAGGAACAAAATAATCTTTAGAGATGAGAAAATGGATTGGAGATAGCTTTGTAACAAGATAGAAGCTGCTATCATAGAAAACATGAATAGTGGATTATCTAGAATTCAAAAAATAGACCTACATATGAGCCATTGGGATGAAAAAATGAGAAGGGTGTGGCAGGGTCTTTCCCTCCCCCCCTTTATTGGTTCAGGAGACAAAGGAGCAACATCAAAAACAATGGAATGTAAGTGGAGTCCCCCTAAAGAAGGTTGGTACAAACTTAACTTTCACGGAGCCTCTAGAGGCAATCCATGGATTGCAGGTATAGGATGTTGTATTCATTCCCATGAGGGAATTGATATTGCATCCCTAGCTGCCCCTTTAGGTATCAAAACCAATAACTAGGCTGAACTTTCATCCTTAATCAAGGGATTAAGAAAGGGAATTTCCTTGGGGATTCAACTTCAAGAAATTGAAGGAGACTCCGCAATAGTTATCAATGCTTTAAGAACTGGATCCACCCCCAATTAGAATCTGAACTCCCTCCTTTCTCAAGTATTAGAATTATGCAACTCCTTTAAAAGAGTAACCTTTAATCATATTTATAGAGAAGGTAACAAAAGGGCAAACAAACTAGCTAACATGGGTGCAGATGGTATTACACTCACTTAAAACTTTAGGAATATGGGTTCCCGTAAGATAATAAGAGCTTCGACCATTCATCTTTCAAACAAATCCTACCTTAGCATCCCCTTGTAGCGAATGATTTTAGACTCTTAATTATCAATAGATTCTAGCACCTTTATTAGGATCAAGATTTAGGCTCAAACTCAAATGCCCCACCTCTTCTCCATAATTAGGGTTTTCTATTTCAAGCTTAAACTTCCTCAGACTTATACTTAGCCTTCATTATAATCTTAATCCCTCTTTAGTCTTATATTTATGAGAGCCCTTTCTCTATCATTTAGATTATCCTTTTACATTTTTATCTTTCCTTCGTTGTAGTATATTCATGAATTATTATAATTCTCAGCTCCTAATAAAATATTAGCAGTTATAGGATCTCACGTAAGCTTAAGTGGTACTCAAGCCTCCATTATGGTGTCCTTATCATACTTATACTTCATAATTAAAGTACCTATATAATGTCTTAGCATTTAAGATTAGCCCCATTAATAGAGTCTCCTTGTTGATTAATTTATAGGTAGACTTTCAAAATTTTATAAGGACTTGGATAGATTTGAGCCAGCTAGACTACTTGCAGCCACACGAATCGGTAGGATCCTCTCTCATATGAAAATCAGGCTCGTACCAACAAAATGAGGAAACTTCACCTTCTCGAATCTTTCACAAAACTTATAATGATTTTGATGCCCTCTCACATTCCTTGAGAACAGTTAGCACTCTAATCTAGTGATGGGAACGAATGCTAGCCAATCTTAAACATGAACATACTATTATGATTAGGAACAAATTTAGAACTAAAATTGATAGACATTAAGACAAGAATTAATAATAATCCCCACATTAGGTACTAAGGGAGACCCATGGCAAAGGGAGGAGCATTCAAGGGACATACATCCACTTGTCGTGATTAATTTAATATGGAAATGTAATAAAGTCGCTCTTAACAAGTAATTATCATTAAGGAAGGAATGAGCAGACTTTGGAAATTTAACTACAAGTAATGATGGTGGATTTAAATCATGTAAATCCTGGCTCTTATTAATAAGACATAATGGATTCTCAGGCCTAGAAGATGTGGAGAAATTAACACGATAGTAATTATACGCAGGC
>BSBK01001904.1:1967500-1985000 GCA_027943335.1 Chamaecyparis obtusa
ACAAATTGGTAGTTCTGAAGGTGGAAATATATCTTTTGGCATGGGAAATTTGATGGAGATGAATGAGGATTCACTTTTTAGTCAAATTTCACTTGAACAAATATTATCTAAAAGTACAATTAAAATGCATTGCAAAAAACTTTGGGATGAATATTTTAAAAATAAAAGTATGGTTGGAAGAGCTCAATTATTTGCTAGGTTATTCAAGAAAAAAGAAATGACTACTGTTTTGGAGTTGTTGGGTGTTGATAATAAGAAAAACTCAGGAGACAGTGTAAATCGAACAATAGTTGAAAATTTGCAAGATGCATTGAACGACATTAACAACTCAAGTCGATAATATGTGAATCGCGGGATAAAGGCTTCACAACACTGGATTTGGTATGATGGTTGTGCAGGTAAGTGTATCTACTTCAATTCATTTTCATTATCATTTAAGTACTTGTTAAATTATTAAAGGATTACATGTATGTATGCATGTACAACTTAATTTTGCAAGACAATTTAAATCTGCAAAAGCTTTTAACTGGCTGGCGATGCAACATGCTAGACACAATGTTAAGTTTATGTGAAACTTATTTGAAAGTGGACATGGAAAAGGAGAGCATGATGGAGAAGGAGCGTGTGTGAAGCATGCACTTCACCAACATGAACTTGCAGGTACAAATGGTGTTTAGTAATTTTATATATATATATATATATATATATATATATATATATATATATATATATATATATATATATATATATATATATATATATATATATATATATATATATATATATCTATATCTATATATATATATATATATATATATATATATATATATATATATCATAATTTTAGCTTAGATCTATTTTCTTTAAATTGATAGTTCAAAAATGTACAGGTAACATGATAGAGAATTCAAAGAAAATTGTTGAATGGTGTCAAAGTCATTTTCCTTGGGACACCAAATACAACAAACATTATTTTTGGGAAGTGAAAGGTAATTTATATTTTTTTGTAAAATTTTAAATTAAAATTTAATTTCGTGTTCATCTATCTTATCATAATTGTTGATCTAAAAATGTGCAACTTTCATTTCATATTTGTAACAGATATAGATCAATCTAATCCTTACAATTGTCAAAGAATTATTGGTATTATAAGTTTACGTCAGTTGATCACTACAGGACAACACAAGCCTCTTTTGATTCAAGTAAGAGAAAAATCATGTTTTTGTGTTCACTGTGTTGAGGACAATCCAATGAGTCAATGTGAGAATATTGAAAATGGATATTTTTCATGATGGGATATGAAAGATTTAATTAGAATGCCTCCTTATGAAGATGATGACATTGACATAAATATTCATAATCCTATATATTCAGCTGATTATGAGCGTGTTTCTGATTTAGTTGTTACAGGTGCGTGAACATATACATGTTCTTTTATTTAATTTTAATTTATCATGCAAGTGATGTTTAATTTTAATAGAATCCATTTGTATAGGTGATATTTTTGTTGTAGTTGCAGATCCTAACAATGCAGAAAGTGTAGATTATTATCTACTAAGATGCATGAAAGAAAAATACAAGTTGCCAGAAGAAAGTGTAGATGATGATGGACAAACATATCCAACTGGTTCGGTTGTTATTTGAAGGGACCTATTATCAACAAATAAAGATCGACAAAAATGGTGTTCAATTTATTGAATACGTGCGGCCAAAAAGTTCTACATTACAATCACTTGGTTATAGCAACAAAGTTGCAATTCAAGACATTGCAAAAAAGAGGACGTGGAAATCAAAAGTAGAGGTTGTCTATTAAAGAACATGAAATTTTTTTGGAGATAATAAAAGATAGAGAGGATCCAGACTATATGTATCATGAGCTTTAGGATAAACTTCTTTTTGTAGCTCTCGTATTTTCATATTTGAACTCTATAGTTTGAACTCTTATTTAATGCATTGGATATTGGATATATGCTTTTATGTATGTTAAACTACATGTATGTTTTGATATATATATATATATATATATATATATATATATATATATATATATATATATATAATAAAAGATAGAGAGGATCCAGACTATATGTATCAGGAGCTTTAGGATAAACTTCTTTTTGTAGCTCTCATATTTTCATGTTTGAACTCTTATTTAATGCATTGGATATTGGATATATGCTTTTATGTATGTTAAACTACATGTATGTTTTGATATATATATATATATATATATATATATATATATATATATATATATATATATATATATATATATATATATATATAGTTATGCATGCTTGGTAATTGTTAGTTAGTTAATTAATTGTATACTTTTATGTATGTTAAGACATCCCCTTAAGACATTAGTTAGATTACTTAATTGTCTTTTAAAGTTTGTACATGTGTATATACTTTGAGGGTTAAATAGTTTCAATATATATTTTACATGCATATGTTGTGATGCATTACCTCCCCTTAAGACATTAGTTAGTTACTTAATTAATTATTTTTTACTTACATGACATTAGTTAGATTACTTAATTGTATTTTAAAGTTTGTACATGTGTATATACTTTGAGGGTTCAACAGTTTTAATATATATTTTATATGCATATGTTGTGATGCATTACCTTCCCTTAAGACCTCCCCTTAAGACATTAGTTAGTTAATTAATTTTTTTTACTTACATGACATTAGTTAGATTACTTAATTGTATTTTAAAATTTGTACATGTGTATATACTTTGAGGGTTCAATAGTTTTAATATATATTTTATGTGCATATGTTGTGATGCATTACCTCCCCTTAAGACATTAGTTAGTTACTTAATTAATTATTTTTTACTTACATGACATTAGTTAGATTACTTAATTGTATTTTAAAGTTTGTACATGTGTATATACTTTGAGGGTTCAATAGTTTTAATATATATTTTATGTGCATATGTTGTGATGCATTACCTCCCCTTAAGACCTCTCCTTAAGACATTAGTTAGTTATTTAATTAATTATTTTTTACTTACATGACATTAGTTATATTACATAATTGTATTTTAAAGTTTGTACATGTGTATATACTTTGAGGGTTCAATAGTTTTAATATATATTTTATGTGCATATGTTATTTAATTATTTTTTATGTACATGGCATTAGTTAGATTACTTAATTGTATTTTAAAGTTTGTACATGTGTATATATAAATTAGTTTACATGAATGAAAAATATTCATAACATTAGTTATTTACATGAATGAAAAATATTCATAACATTAGTTATTTACATGAATGAAAACTATTCATAACATTAGTACATGGCATAACATAATGTATACATAACATGTATAAAAAGTTTGTAATAATTTTAATATATATATGACAAATTAGTTTACATGAATGAAAAATATTCATAACATTAGTACATGGCATAACATAATATATATATATACATAACATGTATAAAAATAAGTCTAAAATATGAAATAACACACGAACATATAACATGTAATGTATAAAATATGTAATGTAATGTCTAAGATATGTAATGTATAAAATATGAAATAACACACAACCATATAACATGTACATATATGAAATGACTAAAATAGACATGTATATATGAAATGTCTAAAATATGAAATAACATGAACATATATGTCTGAAATAACATGTATATATGAAATGTCATATGAAATAGCTCTAAAATAACATGGTCACTCAACTAGGGCCATTCCTGATTCGTGACCTGATGGAGGTGCACCTCCTCCTGATCTTTGTGTACAATAAAATAAATATGTGTCACACATACATACATGTATAATAAATTTTAAATACTTCTGATCATAGAAAAATTATTTTTGAAAAAACATCTCAATGTACCTTTTTGTCATGATGTAGAGGATCGCGTGGAGTCTATAAATCTCCATATGGTACAACCTCATCGAGAATTGCCTCTAATGGTCTCCTGAAACTACTCAAATTTGAGTCATGTAATGACATCTGTGCAGGATCAATCTGGTCATCTGTAAGCAATGGTAAAAATTTGACGAGATGCACGTGATGAAGTGGCCCGAGTGACCTGGGGAGGTGCATCCTCGTCAACTGTAGTTTGCTGAGGAGTTGTAGGTGGTGCAGTCTATTGCAGAGATGTAGGTGGTGGTGTAGTTTGCTGAGGAGCTATAGGTGGTGGTACACTCTACTGAGGAGTTGTAGGTGGTGCATAAATATCCTCACATCTCTGTGCACCCTGAGAACCCGATCCAGTAGATCTAGTAAGAATAGCAGTGACAAATGATGGAACCTCCTTAAGCAGAACCCCAATGATTATTTGTAAAGCCTGATATGCACAAAGTAGATCACTGGATAATAATGTGCCTATACGATGCAAATGGTCCACATCTAATAAAGTTGTAACCTCTAGGGGAGATGGTATGTCTGCTATATCATATGGATCACCACTGGAGGATGAATCATGTGTAGGTGGAGGAATGTTAGAATGAGAACACAATATGTATCTCCCCAAATGATAAGATGACATCTCTTGAACCTATGTGGTGATACTCACAATACTAGAATATACCTCCCTCCTCATCGTGTCATCTAGCACACTCTCTTGCAATTGTCATTTCCAAACCTTTTGGTATGACCAAAAGGTTTGGACCCACCCTTTCCCGCTTATTAGTGGGCATAGGGGCATTAGGTGCTCTAAATCTATTAGATAATCTCCCCCTCCCCTACCCAACATGAACAAGACAATCTATATAATCAACATCATGATGCAAATGAAATTCTGCAAACAATTATTTGCATAAATATAGTGGAAGCTCATCCTTCTAGGGCCACCTATGATGAGAAGCCAACCATCAAGGATATATAAATGGTGCAAAAAGGTCATCCTCGCATCTCGTAGTCATGTACCCTCTCACCTTAGCTATGTCTCGGTAATGAGGAAACATGGTCTTCACCATAGCGGTGGAAACATTTGTATCAATCTGCATGTACTTCATAGTGCCAATAACACTGCAAGACAAAGAAGTATAAAATGTATCAATGATGATACTATCATACGGGTTGTATGATTGAACTGTTTCAATCATACACAGCAAATCAGCTCTAATAGTGTTCACCCTATCCCTATTGGGAAGGGTGGTGGATGAAGCAATGGTCTAATCCATAACCTCTATGGCTCGTGTCAATTTGTCAATGGTAGAAGCAAATAGCTTCTCTTTGGCCTCTCTAAAATCAGTTGATCTATATGAGGAGTGGTGACTACCTCCCCTGGTACACTAGGCTCTCCTGAATCCGCTGACCCTCTAGCCGATGCCATGTAATAGATAAAATGGATATATGCTGAAGTATAAACAAGAATATATATAGATCTCTGCACATGTACATTATAATCATCTAGTTTAAATGAAATATATATATGTACATGCAAATTTAAGAAACATACATGTTACAAATTTAATCATCTAGTTTAAAAATGAAATATATATGCATGTACATACAAATTTAAAAAACATACATGCTACAAATTTAAGAAACATACATGTTAGAATATATATATATATATATATATATATATATATATATATATATATATATATATATATATATATATATATATATATATATATATATATACACATACACACACACACACAAATTTAAACACATACATGTTACAAATTTTCTAATGAAAAGAGGCTTTGAGTTATGGTTCAATGTAGATGTAGATGTAGATTGAAAGTAAGGGGTCCTATTAGGTCATAAGTGGTATTAGGTCAAGTATTAGGCCGTATTAATCATATTAAGTCTTAAGGGGTCGTATTAATCATGTTAGGTCTTAATTGGTCATATTAGTCACATGTTAAGTCTTAATTAGTCTTAATTGGTCAATTAATAGGTCCTAATTGGTCAAGTATTAGTCACATGTTAGGTCTTAATTGGTCCTAATAGGTCTTAATAGGTCATATTGGACCTAATTGGTCTTAACAGGTCCTATTAGTTCTTAAGGGTCCTATTAGGTCTTATTAGTAGGTATTAGGTCTTATTAGGTCGTATTAATCAATTTAGGTGCTAATATGCCATATTAGACCTCTTATTAATTCATAAGGGTCCAATTAGGTATTAAGTGGTCCTATTAGATGTTAAGGGTCTTATTAGGTCTTATTAATCATGTTAGGTCTTAATAGGAAATATTATGTCTTATTACTAATGTTAGGTCTTAAGGGGTCCTATTATATCTTATTAATCATGTTAGGTCCTAATTGGTCATATTAGTCACATGTTAAGTCTTAATTAGTCTTAATTGGTCAATTAATAGGTCTTAATTGGTCAAATATTAGTCACATGTTAGGTCTTAATTGGTCCTATTAGGTCATAATAGGTCATATTGGACCTAATTGGTCTTAATAGGTCTTATTAGTTCTTAAGGGTCCTATTAGGTCTTATTAGTAGGTATTAGATCATATTAGGTCGTATTAATTAATTTAGGTGTCAATATTCCCTATTAGACCTGTTATTAATTCTTAAGGGTCCTATTAGGTATTAAGTGGTCTTATTAGATGTTAAGGGTCTTATTAGGTCTTATTAATCATGTTAGGTCTTAATAGGAAATATTAGGTCTTATTACTCATGTCAGGTCTTAATTGATCATATTAGTCACATGTTAAGTCTTAATTAGTCTTAATCAGTCAATTAATAGGTCCTAATTGGTCAAGTATTAGTCACATATTAGGTCTTAATTGGTCCTATTAGGTCTTAATAGGTCATATTGGACCTAATTGGTCTTAATAGGTCCTATTAGTTCTTAAGGGTCCTATTAGGTCTTATAAGTAGGTGTTAGGACTTATTAAGTCATATTAATCAATTTAGGTGCTAATATTCCCTATTAGACCTCTTATTAGTTCTTAAGGGTCCTATTAGGTAAATTAAGTGGTCCTATTAGATGTTAAGGGTCTTATTAGGTCTTATTAATCATGTTAGGTCTTAATTGGTCAGAGAGAGAGAGAGAGAGAGAGAGAGAGAGTTGGTTTCTTGTATTTTGGTTTATGTTGGTTTCTAGTGTTAGGGTTTATGTTGGTTCATGTTCTAGTTTCATGTTGGTTTAATGTTAAGGTTCATGTTCATTTCATATTAAGGTTTATTTCTAAATTAGGTTTAGGGATCTTTTTTTAAATTAGGTTTATGGTTAGGGTTCATGTTTATTTAGTGTTAAGGTTTATGTTGGTTCAAGTTCTAGTTTCATGTTTCTAATAATTTATAACATTTTTCTAATGTTTTGTAACATTTTCCTAAGGTTTTAAAACATATGTAATAAAAATAAATTAATTAACCAACATATTTTCTTAACTGGAAAAAAATATTATATCAATTAAATAACTAAATCTACATAAAATCATATTATTTAATTTCTACAATTAAAAATAATAAAATTACATAAACAAAAACAACTATTAAATTAACTTATTATTAGAACAATTATTTCTACAACTATTAAATTAACATTTTGATTAAAATTACAATTATTTAATATTAAATTGATAAAAAAACAACTTTAAAACATTAAAAAACATTAAAAAAATGTGAAAATAAAAAATAAAAAAAGGGCCTACCTATTTCGGCCAAAAACCTCCTGAGGTGCTTTGCAAATTCCGCAAGTTGCTCCGTTCAAATGAGCCCACCCAACCCATTTTTGGGGTTTATATAGTTTTTCATGGTTCTGGCCGAAACGGTTTCGGTCGAAACTCCCTCACCATATCAACGCCACATGGTGCCTCGTGTCTGCCATGTATTTTCGACCGAAACCTGTCCGGCCAAAACAGTTCCGGCAGAAATCGTTTCAGCCTGAACCATTAAATATGTCCTCTTGTGGGACACGGCTATGTACTTTTACCCTCTTACAAGGAATTAAATGTTTTATCTATGAGAATCTATCTACCACCACAAAAATGGAATCATGTCCTCTTTGGGTCCTTGGTAAACCAAAATTAAAGTTTGTATAAATATCCTCCTATGGCCTCTTTGGTATAGGCAATGGTTGATATAACCCTATAATTTGTTAACTTTTTTTTCCATTTGACATAATATTCTCCATCTAACATAATATTCTACCACTTTGCAAAAACTTCCTAATATCTTGCTACAATTGTGGCCAAAAATAATTCTCACTAACCAAGGCAATAGTCTTATCTCAACCAAAGTTTCCATCCAATCTTCCATTATGCTTCTCTTTTATTAGGTTCTCTCTCATGGAGCTCTTGGGAATGCATAAAACTGGCTTCCTTTGAATAATATCTCATCTTGGATTATAAATTCCAACCACTTGGTCCTATCTAACGTAATAGGATCCATGCAAGGTCTCTAGGCCTCACCAAAGCAGGATCCTCTAGATACAAATTCTTGAGTTCATGAAACTCAATAACTTCAACTTGCATCTTTGTGAACAAATTATGCCTCCTACTCAAGGCATCTACAACTCTATTAGACTTTACACTCCTATGGTTTAAAAATAAAAGTGTAACTCTACAAAAAGTCAACCCATTTTTTTAAAAAATTATTTAATTTTCCTTGACTATTCAAATACTGTAAAATTTGATGATTAGTAAATAAGTCAAACTCCTTAGGAAAAATATAATGTCTTTATTTCCTTAGCGCTTGAACTATAGCATAAAACTCTTAATCATAAACATAATATTTTCTTTTGGCATCATTCAACTTCTCATTAAAAAATAAATGGGTTTACCTTCCTGACTCGAAATAGCTCCAACGGCATTGCCACTAGCATCACAGTCTACTTGAAATACCTTATTAAAATCTAGAAGTGCCAAAATAGGTTTCTTTATAACTTTTATTTTCAAGAAATAAAAAATATTTGTTTCTTCTATAGTCAACTTAAACTCTTTCCTGTCTTGTCTTATTGTTTCTATTAGGGGGCCACAGATACTACGTAAACTTTTGATAAATATCCTGTAAAAACTAGCCAAACCATGAAAACGTATCACCTCAGTAGTACTCTTTGGATTAGGCCATTCAAGGATAGCCTTCACTTTCTCTAGGTCCATCTTAAAACCATTTTCCAAGACAACAAGTCCCACGTACACTAACTCCTTCACAAAACTGCACTTCTTCAAGTTAATCAATAACTTTTCTTCTCTTAATATCTCAAGGATCCTATGAATATGCATCATATGCTCTTACAATGTCTTATAAAAGATCATAATATCATCCAAGTAAATAATAATAAACTCAAAAACTCTTTCAATACCTCATTCATGAGCCACATGAATGTCCTCAATGCATTGGTTAGCCCAAAAGGTGTAACTAACCACTCATACAAGCCCTCTTTTATCTTGAAGGTTGTTTTCCATTTATCTCCTTCTCTAATTTGGATTTTTTGATATCCACTCTTCAAATCTATCTTTGTGAAGTACTCAGCTCCACTCTAACAATCCATAATGTCATTCATCCTTGGCAAGGGAAATCTACATTTGATAGTAATATTATTAATATCTCGAGAGTTCATACACATCCCGCATTCTCCATTTTTCTTTGGTTCTAGTACTGAAAGTACAACACATAGACTTAAACTCTCTCGAATCAACCCTTTCTACAACAACTCTTACACTTGTCTATTCAGCTCTCCGGTCTATGCTAGAGTGATCATATGAGCTACCTTGTTTGGAAAACTAGCTTGAGGAATTAGATCCATTTGATGACTTATATTTGTTATTGGTGGCAATCCATCAAGTACATTATCAAATATAATATCCTAAAACTCATCCAACAAATCTACAACCTCCATAGGTACATCTTCTACTTCCACTTCATCAACTTTTGGAATTAAAGAAAAATACATATGCTCATCCTTTAAATCTTCTATAAATTAATTTCCATCAACTAAATATATTCTTGTATTATTGAATACCTTTTCCTATATTTCCTTCAATGGATTCATCCAATGTCAAACTCTATCCTTTGTTAAATAATAGGTATTTTCATATCCAACATGTATTGCATGATGATAAAATTGTCATTGTCTCTCTAACAACATATTAAAAACATCCATAGGCGTAATATCACATAATACCTCCTCATGATAGTTTCCAATTTTGAACTTTACTAAACATTATTCATTGACTAACGCCTTGTGGTCCTTTCATAACCAATAAATTTGATAAGGATTTGGATGCCTCCTCTCTAACTTCAACTCATTAACCATTTCCTTTGAAACAAGGTTATCAATGTTACCACCATCTATAATGACATTGCAAACTTTACCATTACATTTACATCTTTTACAAAACAAATTATTCTTTTGTGTCGGTTCCTTCTAATCCTTTAGCAAGGCTATTTTGGTGACAAGAACCTCTCCTCTTTTAACATCTTCAGAATGGGAAGACTCAATATCCTTATCTACATGTGCAACTCATGCATTTCCCTCTAGACTCGTATTTGTTTTCCTTGATGTTGGGCACACTCATAGGCTCTATTTCCTTATTTTCCGCATTAGAAACATGTTCCATGAAAATCTCCTCCTCCTAGTCTTCTTCCTCTTTGATCACCATTATTTTGATTGGAAGGACTGTTGTTTTTCTTTTTCTTTTTGTGATAGATTCCAAAAGAGGAAGCTGCACTCAGGTGCAGGGGCACCATATCAATTTTTAAATCTGGTCATATTTTGATGTAATAATCTAAAATAGGTAAGAAAATGAGTTAAATTCCCATGAAGCACACATCGTAAAATATTTTGCTAAATCTATGGAGGAATTCCAAAAGTCAATATAATTGAACAGTCTGGAAAGATTTTGTAAATGTCGAGTTGCTATAAAAAGGGTAGAATGTAATCAAAGGAGCATATAGAACAGACAGAGAAGAAATCAGAATGTAGTTTTGATGGTCTTTGGTCATATGGCCAAAGCCATTTGATTAATGAAAGCAGAGGATGGTTTTGTTTATGTTTGTTTTGAGTAACTTCTTTTAATAAAATTTATTTTCCTTTAGTTGCAGTTTTCTCTCTCTGCAACATTTATGTTTTCTCCAAAACAAGAATTGGTTATGGCTCTTTAAGATAAGTACATATTCATGATTCCAAGTTAATGGTATCGGTTTTCATAAGACAGTTTCATAGTTTTAAGATTCTAATTTTAATGGCATTGATTCCTTTGCATTCAAGGATTCTATGTGGTGGAACAATGGGTGTTGGAATCGGGCCTTGTTCATTGATGGTCTAAAATTGAAATTGATTATTATTTAGAGGATATCGGTTATTGATTCTATAAGAAAATCTTGATTCAAAACGTTTGATATCAGTTCACTATATTATGGGTTCGAATTTGGCTTTGGAAGGGTATTGATTTAATTAGAAACTGATTCAAGATTTTTTTTTGTCATGAAAAAAAATCAGTCTCGATGCGGGGACTATATCTTAGAATATAACCATTGTATTTTTCTATTTTTTTAATATGTTGTGAATAATCAAATTATGCAGAATCCCACCGAAGCGATCGAGGAAATTCAATCATGATCAAAAGATATAGACGATTGTGTAAGGGTCTATATAAAAATCAGTAATTGTTATTATTGACAGAGATAAATAGAAGGATTTGCCCATATAATGATAGGTATGGTTGTTGAGAGAAATTGATACATTGAAGTGTTTTAATTATACTTGTAAGAGAAACATAAGAGCATGAATTTGTGAAAAAATACATCGGTTTATTGTTACTGATTCGAGGAATGTAGGAAAACAATGGGATGAACAATTGAATATGTGTTTATTGATTTTGATTTATGAAATGAATCAAGATTTGGGAAAGCCATCAAGATTGATGCAGGAGCATCCTGGGTGTAAGAGCAATCTTGCATCACCCAAAAATATTTCTGTTTTCTTTTCAATAAGGGCTATTTTGTGCAGAGCTGCTATTTATGGAAACTTACTATTTTTAGTAAGTTGGTCATACGATCTCGGAATGTTCTGATTTCACAGTTGGAGGTTCATCTCAGTCATTTCAACCTACCAGTTGAGTTTCATTGCCACATCATCAATATTGGTGAAGTTATTGAGGTTTTTGGGTACGAAATCTTTCAGGTCAATTTTGAAGGCCTTAGAGGCTTCGGATCGCGATCGACCCCCAGCTAACTAGTGCTAATGTTTGTTAGGTGCTGTAGATCTCGTCATGGTGTTTCCGAAAAGTGGTTACAATAGAAAAACGGAGCTATGATTAGAAAGTTATGGCCTTCAAAAGTTGGGTTACCTAAAATCATATTTTGTATTTCTTTTGAGCCGACCCTATTGTAATAATTGTGAAAAATAAATAATTCTATGTCTAGTCAGCCTAAAGGGCTAAATTTCTGGAGCCTTCTTGGGTAGTGGAAATTGCCTATATAAGAAAGGTCTGTAGTGTTGTCTTAGGCAGTTCGGGACAGTTCTGGGTAGTAGATCTGGGTATTGATTTGAGGCTTTGTCCTACAAAATATTGTAAGGGAATGCCCATATGGCTTTCCATATTGTAATTCTAAAAGTTTGTAATTTCACATTTGTGGAGATAATAAGAAGCCAATTTTCTGTTCTTGCATATTGTTGTTGTTTCTCTGTTTTTGTTATGTGTTTGTGGTATTAAGGGGAGCACCCTTCATCAAAGATGCTCTGCATCACACTTTTCCTATATACATATTGGTAGTGCCCCTTCACCAAGGGACACAACACTTCCGAGTTGTCCCCAATTATGTTATCATAATATTATAATATAATTATATTACATTATCAATATAATATTTATACTATCATTATAATACAATAATATTATCACAATAATAATAAAATAATTATATGATTAATATAATTATTATATTATCAATATTTATAAATATAATTATTATATCACAATAATTATATTATCCCAACATTTATATTATCTATGTCGACCTGAAGGAATCCGACCATAGCTACAATAACATTAATACCCCTGTAGTGTCCACCCATAGTTTGTTTTTCAATTTTATATTGGCAAACTCTTTTAGGCCACTTTTATGTGTGCGTTGATATTTCAGTTATTATATGGTTTTGGATGCATGACACTACATGGTGATTTTAATAAATAGATAATTATGGTTGTCATATTGATGCAGTTAGATGATGTTAGTTACTTCATGATGATGATTTACATGTTTTTAAATGATGCTTATGATTATGATTATATACTTACCCCATACTTGCATGTGTATGGTGATCATGTATGCTTTTACTTTTCTATATGACGTGTTTGATATGGTTGAGGGACAGAGTCCTAGTTACCTTCTTGCGGGATCCACATGATGTCTTGATCCCCACCATTGCTTGTTTTATATATATGTATGTATGTACATGTTGGTCTTGTATGCAAGTTTGCAAGTACTGAGCATTGATTTCCCTAAATTGTCAGGATAAGCATGCCATGTCGCTAGTCTCAATGGTAAAAGAGGGGAGATAATATTCAGATCCACATCTCAACCTAAGCCATTCTATTGTCCTAAAATAGTGGACACGATTTTGATATTGTACCCTTCCCGAGTTCGTCCAGGTGATGTGAGTTTATAGTCCCTTCCTTGAATATGGTTGTGGTTCTTTAAGTTCAGTTGATTTTTGGTTTTTGTTGTGATTGCTATAATTAGATTTTTGTTATTTTTAGCTATTTAAATATGAGAGTATTTAATTAATTAAATGCAATTATTAAATTTAATAATTTTTTATTAAAAATCTTTTTGTGAAAATATAGATATTTAATTAATGTAAATTAATTAAATACATTCACTTCAGATTTAATTAGTTTTAAATTTAACTTTTTGAATAAAAGGTATTTATTAATTGAGAAATTAAATAGCATATGGGAAATTAAAGTAGACTAAATGTTATTATTTAAATTAATTAGAATGCATTAAGTTGCACAATCAAAATTGAATAAATTAAATTAAAATAATTAGTCAATTTTAAGTTATGTGGTTTCAACAAGAGCAATTAGAAAAATGGACTTGAGTTCAGAACTAAAATTAGGGGAAATTAAGAATTGATGGAAACAAAGCTCTTTGTGGAGTTGAGTTCCAACCTTTGCATGTGGAATTCAATTTCCTATATTGTGAAGGTTTGGCCATTATTCTCAACACACAGGTTGGATAATTTTTGGGTGAAGGATTTTATTTTGGTGCAAATTTTTTGAAAGATTAAATTTGTCTTCATTTCTGTTCATCGTCAGATTTATCTTTTTAGTGTTTGAGGTAGGGTTTGATAACCCTTGTGATTATATTTTTGTAATTTTGGAAGGAGTGTATTCTTTGTGCCTGTCAGATTTGGATGTTTTGGGTTGTTTCATGTGATTTCTCTTCTTGTGAAAATTCTAGAATTTGATTGTACGTAATTTTGGGTATGCATGCAATCTTTGGTTTAAATTCTTGCTTGATTTTAAATTAGGGTTTGAATTTATGGAAATTAATGATTGTTGAAAATTTTGTGAAAGAGTATTTGTTTAAAAATCCTAGGTTTAATTCCACAATAGATTATTTGGAGAAATTTAGATCTGGCATTCGAATTAAAATGGAAATCTCAGTTATATCATAGAAAACTATTTAGAAAATACCCAGATTGATTATGCAATAAGAGCTTTCAATTTATCTGTTTAAAAAAAACAAGTGTATTCACTTCTTGTTAGGTTGAAATTTCCTCTGGAATTGAAAATATAGCTTATAAATTCCTTTATTTTATTTTAGTATTCTCTAAGTCCTTTTAATATATGTGTGTGTGTGTGTGTGTGTGAGTGTGTGTGTGGTTGTTTTAAAACAACATTAGTTTATTGGTGTATGATTTTAAAAAAAACATTATAAAAAATATTAAATTAAAGTGGGAGAGAAGGCGGGGGGCACCCCAGCCTCCCCCCCACCTGTCGAAGCACGACATCTCTAAGAGCTGTCGCGCAGCAGCCCAGAGGCTGTCGACGGCAGTCTTAGGGACTGCCACACAACAGGCCCTAGGTTGCCACACATCAGGTCTTAGGACTAACGCATGATATTCCCTATGGCTATCGTCAGGTCAGCCCAGGGGTGGGGCCCACGGGTCCCCCCCTTTGCTTTTTACATTTGGTTTCTAAATTAAAAATTTTAATTAGTTTTAAATGTGTAATATTTAATTTATTAAATTATATGTGTGTGTATACACACACACACACACACACACATGAAAGTGTATATATATATAAGTAAAAAATATATAAATTAAAACAATTAAAAATGTGGATTAGGATTATTTTGTTTACAATAATTAAATAACAGTTAAATATTTTTGTATTGTGTATATATAATTAAATGGGAATATATTTTCTAGCATGTGTGTATATTTTAGATGAGAATTGCATGCATTTAATTATTACTTATTTATTTCATTTGGATAAATTATTTAGACAAGGTCGGCATGTTATTTAATTAGTTAATGTATTTTAGACTATAAAATTATATTGGCTTAGTAATTTTAATTCCTAGGATCAATTTATTTCGTTAATGTTATAAATTGATTTGTAGGGTTAGAATTTAATTATTTTTAATGTAATTATAGTCTCTTAGTAATTATTGGGTAAATTAATTTCGTGATGAAAGTTACAAATTAGTTTATATTGTATTAAATTATATTATTTGTCTCTTTATTTGCCTTTTGTGTTTGGGTTTTAAAGGGAATTAGTATGCCAGCCTAGTAGGACTGTTACCAGAGGCAAGATTAGAGATTATTGTTAATGTTTGTTTGCCTTGCATACTTGAATGATCATTGATCAAATGTGACCCAACCTTTATGGAGTTGATTTTATGATGGAATTTGCATTATGTGTTCCTATTCCTTCTTGGAACCAGTTTTGGAGATTATGAGATTGTTTTGGCTTAGAGTCATGATTTGAGTTTATTAAACCTAAGGTAGGTTATCTAGGTGTTAGAATGGAAGTGGCTTACTTTGGAGGTGTCGGAGCCTGGAAGTGGTTACCTGGGTATCCTAATTAGTAGGTTACTTAATCAAGTGATAATATTAAATTAAATGGGGATTACAATAAATTAATAAGATAATGATTCCTCGCCCATGCCTTGAGTGCTAGTATAGGCTAAGGATGGGAGTGGGAGAAGATGTTTTCCTTTCCAGTAGTGATGGTGAGTGTGGCATAGTTGGTTTTCCTTGTCTGCATGAGAGGAATATTGATCTGCATAGAGTTACTAGGGGCCAAAGTCTAGAGAGGCTACTAGGTGACCTTAGAGTTGACTCATGTGATGACACTTCCCTGATTTCATTCTAGGTTTCCTACATGTGTTGGTTTCTTTTGGGATTATTATGTGTACCTTTGACTTATGAGTTTGTACCATTGAGATAGGAGCTTCTAGGATCCTCACTTAGTCTACCTGATTGTATGGTATTGTTATCCGTATGCGATTTGATGTTATCTCCTCAGCACATTGGGAGTGGAACTACAAGTTTCCATGAGGTTGGGTGGTAGTGATTCTTTTACCATTTGAGACTTCGACATCCTTGTTCCAATGTTGGATGATCTTGGTTGAAGCTACTTCATTTCCTATGTTCTTGGAGTTCTATTCTTAATCTTGTACTTCTCTATTTGTACATTGTAATTTATTGTAACCACATATCCTGTGACATGTGCAGTGGATGTTGATGAGTATGTGTATTTTATCATTTAGTTGTAATTATGATGTAATATGTTATTTATGGTTGTAGTTGTAATTTTTAGTTTCTATGTCAAGGAACCCTTCAGATGTGTAATCTACTTTGGAGATTATATTTATGTTTATGTTTTTATGGACTTTATGTTTTACTTCCTCTTATTTTTTCATCATTGTTTGTAAACATTTAAGAAAAAATTATTCTGCAAACTTAGTAACATGTTTTAGGTTAATATCTCATGGGTTCCCTAACAGGGGCATTACACTTGGTATCAAAGCCCATGTTTCAAACACTAGGAGCTCTAGGAATATTGTACGCCCATTTGTTGTCTAGTGGTCAAAACATGAAAATAAAACTTAGACATATAATAATCTTGTATTTTAGACCACTATTTTTGCAATCTTATCATGTTTTATTTATTTTATCTTTCTTGATTTTATGGTGTAGGAAGTATGGTCACTAAGACTAGATCCATGGCTAGAGGTCGAAGTGGAAGAAGCAGACTTCCTAACCCTCCTGTTAGTCAGAGAGTTGAGAAGAGCGGGGAAGAGGATGGTAGAGAACAACATGGTGACTCGGGAGAACTTAATGCCATGTAGATTCTCTAGACCATTTTAGAGTGCCTACCTGTGCAGAAAAAAGGCCGATCGGGAAGCATCCAATCATTCTGATGATGAGAAGAGACGGAGATCTAGGAGTCTGAAAAAGAGGGACACTACCCTCAGTTAGGGAGCCGTAAAGGCTAATCAGATGAGAGTCCTTCTAAGATCATGACCACCTCCTTTTAATGGTATTGGCACTCATTTTGAGGTAGATACTTGGC